>CM076569.1:884400150-884880810 GCA_034641835.2 Pinus albicaulis
GACCTGACTGCAATGCAATCAAAGGATTCCCGTCATAATTAATCTCTGATCATTAATAATGAGAGCCGAAGGCCGGATCATATTGGAGCATGTGGAATCGCTAAGAAGAGTGGAGGTCGATCTTGAACAGTGTTAAAAATTAATTAACGCGGATTTGATGTGAAAACTTAATTGAACAGCATTAAATGTTAATGCGATTGATATGAAATCGCCATATCCATGTCCCATTGCCTTAAACGCCATCGAATGCACCCGCAGCCGGGAGCAAGGCAAGTTTTTATTGAGGACACGTGGCAGAAATTGATTGGAGCGGATCTTTGTTTGGGTCGCTCGCGCAGTGGAAATCTAGACCCGAAAAATATTAGGGCGAATTTGATAAGAAATTCGCGTCACAACTCTCCCTCCGTACGCCAGCCCAACTTCGGACCCGAAAAAGATTAGGGCGGAATTCATTTGGTTTTCGCGTCACAAAATTGGCCGACGTCAGCAGGCTATTTTGGAATGCGAATTTGGTTTGAATTATGGTTTATCGCCATTTGAAGTCCGACGGGCTCAACTTAAGAACAATTTTATTTGATCCCATCTTATAAAATTTGTGTTGGTTTTCTTTGATAGTACACATATTTATAATAAATCATGGGAATACCACACTAAACATGTGGAAAAGTTATATAAATTATTGAGAACAATCATTTTTATGTAAAAATATCCAAATGTGCTTTTGGGAAATAAGAATTCGAGTATTTGGTTCATATTGTTTTAAAGGAAGGAGTGAAGTTGGAGCCTCAAAAGATACAAGCTATTACAAAATGACCTATTCCTAAGAAAATCAAGGTTCTTAGAAGATTTTTTAGACTTACATGATATTATTGATCATTTTTTAAGAATTATGCATGCATTTCAAGTCCACTCACATATCTCTTGAAGAAAATATCATTTATATGGAATGATGAGGCTACTTTGGCATTCTCTCTTTCAATGGATGCCATGTCTTCTACACCAACATCGGTTGCACCTACTTTTTGTAAAACATTCATAGTAGAGTGTGAGGCACTAGGACAAGGAATTTTCGTAACATTAACACAATAAGGGATATCATTGGCTTTTAAAAGCAAGGAATTCAAAGAAAATATTTGGTGAAATTCAAGGAATTCACTTTTGTTAATAAGTTTATGTCACATGATGATGCAGGGGCATTAGGCACTAGCCAACAATGTAGGAGGTTTTGTCCACATGTTGTGGCTAGGAGGGTTCGAAAACATTTGAGTTGTAACAGCTAGGTGTGTAATAGCTAGGTGTCAATACCTCAGCTGACTGTATTACTTAGACTAGTTAGAGTTGTAGGAGTCGAACTGTTTCAGTTAGTTGAATTATTATAATTAGACCTTTTGATTTCTAGAATGGTCCTCTCAGAGGAACCGAAGAGCCATATGTTATGTATATAAATTGTAATTCCTCGGATGAATAAAATTAGAGAGGGAAGAGGAGAGTAGAGAGGGGATTTCTGCAATAAACCTCTGTGTGTGAACAATTGTTTCCAGTTAAATGATTTCCAAGTTTAGTTGCCATTGAATTATCTCGAACTGCTAATTGTGAAGAATTGTTTAACTGTGAGGTGATTGGGTACTGATAATTCCATTCTTCTGTCTTTGAATTCCCGTAAATTTTTGGATAACCCTGTGAACTCACCCCACCCGAAGGCGAGGTCTGTGTAGAGAACCGGGGTCGTGAAAACTGTTCAAATATAAAAATCCCGCTTAATAAAGAGACAAAATTGTTGTGCTTTCGAAAACTGACTCGAGGATTGGACATTAGTTAACAAACAAAAGGATAGCGGAACCAGACTTGCACATGTGGTCAAGCCCTCTACCAAAATCACGAGCGGAATCACAAAAGCGGGTTGCCCATATCGCACCGCTTTTGCGGATTAGGCGGTATTTCCTATTCGCGAGCGATTCCATAGGGAATGCGACACGTGGCGAAGTGACCCCTGGAAAACCACCGTTTAACCCGCGCCATCGCACGTTAAAGCTTGACGTTGGAAGCCGAGCGAAATTGCCAAGAGTCGTTGATTTGGAGAAGGGCCATCGGACGGTGGTCGCACGTTGAACTTGCCCGGAGGTTAACTAAGGTGTGCAGAGGATAGCCATGTATGATACGAGTGTTTGATTGATTATTGATATATATAGGTGGGGCCGGAGTATAATGAAATTGTTTAATTAAAAGATTGGCGGATAATTAACATAAGTCTGGAGTGTGATTGTTGTAAGGCTAGGTGGTGAAATATAGAGCCGAAAGTTCATTACAAGTTATTTATTTAAAAAGAAACGTGGAGTATAAATACAAAGTGTTGAAAGTTAAACATTGGTTATAAGGATTGGAGATAATATAAAGTCGGGAATATAAATTAAAGTCCAGCCATTGTGGATAGTATTTATTTATCAAATTCTACGAATTTGATAAATAAACCCGAAGAAAGAAGAAGTCAATTAAGACTCAGGCTGGAGGAAAAGAATGGGGTAAACCAAGGGAAAATGCTGACAGAGTGATTGTAGACACACCAGCTCTCCTTGGGGGTCCAATTTCAGTTTTTTTGCGTCACACGATGATCTCTCTTCTCTGGCATTTACTTGTATTGAAGATCACTATTCTAGGAATAAGGAGTTATTTTCTCCAAAAGTAACCCTAGCAAAACATTGACAATGCATCAAGGATATATTTATATGCTTCATAAGCACATTTTTTCTACTTCTAAATCATGTCTTGGAAGTGGTTTTTGTGCTGGAAATTATTCACCAGTTGGTTTCATACCAAAGTCTTTTTCACATTTTCAGCATCCAATACATGAAAAAGATAATGGTTTAAAACAACATAAATATTTGAAATTTTGCAAGAATTGTCTGGCACACTTTGAATATGGATTTTGAAGTCAAGTGCATGATGCTGTATAGGATCAAGTGTCATTTTGAATACCAAATGTTTCACAAGAAACTTCTCAACATGCTACCCTGCAGTAAGGATTAAATGACAATATTGCATCAACTATTTCCATAATAAAAGTGCACCTCGGCCATAAGACTAAAAAACTACAAATGTTGTAGATCTAACAAGACCACACAATAAAATGTATTCCACAAGGCCAATATTGTATGAAAAATGAAAAGGATTTTGCAACCAAAAATTCCTTAGGCAACTAATTCAATTAGATACACCAAACCATCAGCAAAAAGGAAAACCAGCCTACTCAAAAGGCAAGCGTTTACCTCCTTTGACAAAATTTTGAGTTCCGAAACAAGGGCCTTTATTGTCTTGTCAATGCCCCTAGTAATTTTAATGGGGTTTGCACCTGCTGCAACAACCTAAACAAAAAGGTTTCATTTCAAATTATTTTCCACAAATTTAAGATACAACCATTGTCAGTTTTGTATTTCCTAACAAGCTCATAAATTTTGACAAAAGAACCAAAATTTTTTAATACCTGTTAGCAATTTTTTCACTCAAAAACTATCTTAGACTCAATAAACCCAACCCAAAACTAAAAAACCAAACACCATAAGACCCTACAAAAATGAATAGATGATCTTAATCCAGTACCATCGACAAAAAGTTACCTTTACACCCTCACTTATTAAACCTTGTGTTGTTGAATTTTAACTTCAACTGCTGCAGCAGAAGGACGGATGCAGCAGCAACATTTTTTTTGGAGGTTGCTTGCATGCCATCCAGAAATTTAATTCAGCATTTAAAATTCCTGCAAGTTTTTTTTTGTAGACGGCCACAGCCATATTTCTGTACAGGATTGTATTTAAACACAACAGCCAGCATTAACGCAATTCACCAACCAGAAATTAAACAAACAGAAATTTACCCGAGAGTTTTGTAAATTCAAAAGGAGGACACGTGGAGCATTAATATTGGATCGCATGAAATTGAAGGGAATCTGAAAACCTGAAAACCGGACCCGAATTTTTTATAGGGCACATTGGATTGAAAATTCGAGTTAAAATTAGGCAGACGTCAGCATCCCATTTTGGAACGCGAATTTGGTTTGAAATTCAATCTATTTAGACTTTTGAAGTCCGACGGAAAGGATTCTTTAATGTTTTGATAGTTTAATATATACATATGTTATATATATATCATATGCGAAATGAAAGGTGGGCCATAGAATTTAGTTTTAATTTTATTTTTTTTAAAAGAGGGTTTATTATAATATGTTTTATATGTTCCGGCATATAAAAATAAAAAGGTCGAAAAACCTTGGTAGTTTTTTTTATAGACAGTACGTAAATTTTTTATTACATAGCAGTGTGTAAAAAGTGAAAAATTGAGTGTAACTTTTTAAGTGTGTATGCACAGCAGTGCGAAAGGGAAAAACACAGCAGAGTGTCTTAGAGACAGAGTATGTTTGTTTTGAGCAGACAGTGAGTTGGTTTTATGCACTGCGTTTTGTAGCAGTCATAATTTTGTAATCCCTCTCAGTGAGGAAGTAGTGTAATAGTTTTTTTTTGAGTTATTGAAGGGAATAGAAGTTTGTTTTCAAAGTATTGAAACTATGTCTCCTGTCAAAGAAATTTTTATTTTCTCTGTGTTAGAGGAAGGGAGATTTATTCTCCATTCATTTTTTTGGAATTTTTCAATATTCCAACATGTGCAAGAACAACAGATGTTGTGGTTCCATCCCCAGCTAAATCATTTGTCTTTGCCGCAGCTTGCCTTACCAACTTGGCCCCAATATTTTCAACTGGGTCCTCTAATTAAACCAATAAAAAGGCCAAAACCATAGCATTGAGATACATTTCATTACACTGTCAATAACAATAAAATTTGACTCAGCCATAACCCTTTCCTTTTATTGTTGTGAAAAGCTTTATGCATTACTCTAATGTGGCTAGTCCATAGGCCAAGTAGACCATTGGGTAACAAATATGTTTCCTTTCACCTTTGAGTTTTCAAATTATGCCTACCAAATCTAAGACATTTAAGAGGGGGAAATAATACAACGTTAAAAAGAAAACTAGAGCACACATCTACAAATTACCTCCTTAGCTACTGTCACACCATCATTAACTATTTTTGGAGAACCATGCTTGCTCTCCAAGACAACATTTTTCCCTTCACCCCAAGGGTGACTCCAACAAGATCAGCAAGTTTGTTCACACCGCCTGCAAGACAAATTGACAATGCTTTCAGTAAGTGTGCAATTGAATGCCAGACCATATGGCAAAACAACCCTCCATGAAAAATTAAAATAACACATTAAAATCGAATATAAGTGGACAAGGAAAGATCCACCGCAGTGAAGTTTCACGTGCGGGTGACCTTCCTTTAAACATAATTTTTTCTCTGACCTGCAATTTTTTTGTCACTGAGCCATCCTTGTTGAAGTACAACTCCTTTTCCATAGCTCTTGTATTAACTACCTTCTCTCTGTCGCGTAATCTCAGAGTCCCTCTTCTTCTTGAGTGATTAAAGGAAATGGGTGAAAAAATTGAAAGAGAAGACAATTGTCTGCCATAATTATCAAACATTGCACCCAACTTCTTCCCCTTTCCATTGTTACCCAATGAGGTAGATGTGGAAATTGTTGTCATACTGCCCAAAGCAGAGGCCATCTTCTCTTATCTTGAATATAGAATTACAAGATCTTCATATTAGTATGAACCTTAAAAAACATGACTCCCATTGCTAAAAACCACTTTTAAGTTGTAATAGGCAAACTAAACAACTATCACAACTTTTGGCAACTTCTGGAGCATTAAGAGAGAAACAACCAAAGAGAAATACAACCACAATCCTCATTTTAATGAGAACGGACTATATATTTGCATTAAGATAATAGAAAGAAATCACGACTATATTAAGGCCAGCACAAAACAATCTTTAACCAGTGTCTCTCGCGGCCTTCAAGTTCCCATGCTAGAGGTTGCATATTTTTAATTTAAATTCTTGACCTCTCGTGCCCATCTATGAATGCATCCAATGGGATATCTACATCAAATGCTCCTTTATATCCCCAAAAACAAATTCCCTACTACAAGAGCACCAGTATTGATGGATCACCCCACACCATCCCACCCACTAGAAACGGTGAAAAAGGAAACCTGAGAAACCTTCTGAAATATCTCAAGATGACTATATGGGTGGTTCTTATGAATCAACCAACCATTCATAAAATGCTCATCAATCCAAACCATATGTATTATGTGAAAATATTCAAGCAGAAACTGAATCGGATTTCTGAAGCTTTGTTAGAGAAACCCTAAACTCTCACTGAAAATAGGTGAAATGTGGCACCACTCAGAGATTGACATGTGCCAATTGGTACAAGTGGTAGACAATTGGCATGCTCAAATAACGAGGTGATGCAGGAATGACATGAGGGAGAAAATATCAGAAAAGCCCCAAATATGGAGAACTAAAGCTCATCACCAACCTAAGATTGACAACTTTACATGATGTAACCTATGAAATCATAAATGGAGAAATCATAGTAACAATAAAGTAACCTATGTAACAATAAAGTCGGATTCATCCTGGGAGTGGTAATGGGAGAAATCATAGTGAACAACGGGAAACATGCAGAGTTGCTTACAATCAAATAGATGAAAAAACACATACAAAAAACCTAGATAATAATCATGAACAAGCTTAATATTGAATTATGAACTGTAAAGGAACTTACAAAATGTGACATTATGAACATGGTCAAGCGCACAAGAAAAAATATCCTGGACATGACCCTGGTTGACAAGTTGTATTGCTCATGATGCAAGAGGATTTGTACCTGCACTGCCAAGTCAATCAAAATCCATCATTATCTATACAATAAACACAAGTAATTGATGTAGTATTTTTTACTCTAAGATGCATTCTTATGATAATGTTAGAACATATGTTGAAAATGTCAAAACATACCTGAATAAGCTCCTCTTCGTTTCAAGAACAATTTATTGGAGTCGCATGAACTTGGAACAAGCCTCCCGCGATCTGAAAGAGTAGCAACTAAGTCAACAGTGACTTTTTTGTTGCTACGCTGGATCAAGGGAGGTTTGCTCCAAGATTAAATCGCTCCAATAAATTATTCTCTACTAAACAGGGCCAACCACGTGAAGGTGGAAGCTCTTATGGCTCCTCCCCCCCCCCCTTCACATCACTCTCAATTCCCCAATACCCAATCTATATTTCATTTTTTACTTTCATGAGCATAAAAAAAAATATTCAATAACTAATAAAAAAACAATTCAACAAAAAGTACGCAAGGAAACATTGCAATTAATGCTTGACATAAAAATAGCATGATAAATGAGTTTTTTATATAACGCAAAAAACGTTCCAAGTATGGTAACGTTTGTCTTATAATAATACAATATTTTACATTGTCAAATTTTCTTTTTCTTCTTCCTATTTTAAAGCTCCTAATTACATCATCAATATCATCGTGCTCTGCTCCTGTTTCGTGCCTTTCAACCCGCACTGCTGACCTAGTTGCGTATTCACGATGTCTGGGCTCATCCAGTGACGGGGCATCGCCTACAAAAATAGATAATATTAAATTTTAATTGTCGGTTTTTAAATATCATTGAACTAGTTCGGTAATATTAATAAAAAAAATTGCAATGAGATTATTTACCTGGTGCACCAGTTGTCGCCGCTGACCTAGTTGCGTAATCACGATGTCTGGTCTCATCCAGTGACGGGGCATCGCCTACAAAAACAGATAATATTAAATTTTAATTGTCAGTTTTTAAATATCATTGAACTAGTTCGGTAATATTAATAAAAAAAATTGCAATGAGATTATTTACCTAGTGCACCAGTTGTCGCCGCTGACCTAGTTACGTTGTCACGATGTCTGGTCTCATCCAGTGACGGGGCATCGCCTACAAAAACAGATAATATTAAATTTTAATTGTCAGTTTTTAAATATCATTGAACTAGTTCGGTAATATTAATAAAAAAAATTGCAATGAGATTATTTACCTGGTGCACTAGTTGTCGCCATTGGGACTGTTGCCCTGTCTTCCTCTCTGGTGGTAAGATCCTCAAGGGAAACATTCTCTGTCATTTAAACAAAAAACGTTATAAGGACAACCATCAAGGTATAGTTAGAAAAAATTATAAGTGGAAATTAATTACCGTCACGGCCCTCACTGATAGCAGCATTGTCGGCCTGGTCCCCACTACAATGATCAGGTTGCACGAGAGGATCATCTACATCTGGCTCTAAAACTGGGTTATTTTCCTCGTCGGTAGTGCTGCTCCCCTGATTTAAACAAAGTTTTTAGAAATTAAATTTATGGACGAAAACAAAAATATTGAAAGGTTAATGTTTTACCTTATCAGGCATTCTGGATCTTGGGACCTGCCCCAAGCTTCTGCGACGTTCAACTACAGCTTGATAGCCAAAACGGAAAGCGATATTTTTATCTTCCTCTGTAGTTATTGTTCTGAAGTCATCACCCTACATTATATATGATTGTGTATTTTTAATCATATCTGATAGGATTACAAAAACGTTGGAAGGCGATACAATTAATTATAAGATGTTTAGCTACTTAATTACAATTCTTGCAGCTAATTTCAAGTAGCCACCCTGGCCGAGCTTGTGATGGCCCTTTTTCTAAATCCTAGCTTTGGTTTCCTTTGAGGTGTCAGGAAACCTAGCATCAAAATATTGAAGTCAGATATGACGTAGCACACTTTTATTTTAGACATAAAGAAAATTAAAGCTATTGAATTAAAGTTGTAATTTACCTTGCGGGTCCAGTTGGCATTTTCCCTTCTTTCTTTGCCCTTTTCTCTTTTCCGTCATGGATGAGTGCTCTCCACTCACTCTCTGAAACTGCGAGAGGACGCTCATATCTAGGGTTAAATTGCAATTGCGTCCTATAGGTGTCCCTGGTATATTTCAAATATTTGCCGGCTACCTGAGCCACCGCTTTTCTGTCAAATGTGCCGACCCCAAAAAAGGCTTCTAGATAATCTAGAAGTTCTTTTTTCAGGTTGGAATTCTGGGAATTCCACCCTGTACGTATGGTTGGGCCAAAAATTACCAACGCATGGCTCTCCAGAATCCTGTAGAACTCATTGTTTCCTACAAAAAATAAAACCAAAAAAAAAAAGATATTATCATTAATTTAAAAATAAAAATCATGATAAATATGTTTTAGATAAAGTACATGAAATAGTTAAAATATTAAAATTTACCTGGGAGTTGTACATGCTTTATAGGGACACCCTCATCGTTCACCAACAGCGTGCCATTAATGGTCCCTGTGGAGCTGACACGTGTAGCTCCAGGAAACGCAATAATGTAGCTGGCCATATCAGCCTCATCATTGCCAACACGTTCAGCAGTTGGCTGGGTGTCAGCTTGGGCAGGGTGTGTTTCTTAGCTAGCACCTAAAGGAGTAGAAGGTGTACGAGAGGGTTGTTGGGAAATCTCTTGCCCTTGTGTCCCACTGCCACCAACACCGGGTTCAGCAAATGCCAGAAAACGCTACATACAAAAGAACTTTTTGTTAGTTTAGTCAATGTAAAAATTAAAAATCAAACTATCACAATTCATCTCATACAGAACAAAAGAAATATCCTTTTGACTTTTTATTATTACCTGATATCTTTCTAGCTACCTCATAAGATGTTGTATCCTCTCTTCTGTTTTAGGTGTTTGAGGCGCGTATATCAAAGTATTAAATTTCGACCTTGCATCTCGTGCCTTTTTTTGCAACAAGAACACTGGAGATAGGGATGAAGAAAGCTCTTCCTCAAAGAGGGAATCATCAAGCGTACCATGGCTAGGTGTCTACATATTTGAACAAAATTAATATTATTTCAATTATGTAAATAACTAAAATACCTGAAGATAGAGAAATGCTGGCACTTTACATGTTCTTCCGCTGGCCTCTTTCCGCGATCATCCCGTCTCGGGGTTGTTCCTGTACTACCCTGATCAATCTGCCACATTGCAATAAAATTATAAATGTAAAAACTTGAAAAAAATATCTAACTTGAAAACACAAAATGAAAACTGAAATAATTTCTAATAATACACCGGAAGATAGAGTTAGAGTTTCAAATATGCCTTGCATTGAATTCAGTCCTGGAAACATGTCATTGCACATTAAGGCACCCAAACATTCAATCCACGAATGATATATTTAAGTAGGCTTCTCCTATTCTAGGAAAACACCATACCTATAATGCATTCACTTGCATGTATAAAGGGAAATGAAAACATGTTTTCATACAATAGTGACAAAGGCATCTTGGGGAAAGGTATCTTCACTTTTTATTTATGTTGTTCACCCACACCACTCTCGTGTTTTCACTAATCCTGTTTTGTCATTTTTGGATTCAAATTAAGTTAAGGCCTTAAGTCTTTTTTGACCTTTCGGTGTAGTTTTTATAAGTGGCATGTATGGATTTTCCATTAATTCTACACTTTTTCTCTTCATGCACATGTTTCCCTGGAAATCAAATGCATTATTTAGTCCCATACATTTAACAAGTTGTTGGATCAACTCCATAGGAAATATCATGTTTTCTATTCAATCAAAATTTATCTCAGTTAGGGTAGGTAGGAAGGTTTTCCCTTTGTATTAATAGGGCACTTCTAGCTTGCATTTTTATTATATCTTTCAAATTTAGTGTCGTTTCAATTAGGGCATGAATTTTTGCAACTTTCAAGGTGAGAATGAACAAAGACAAATTTTTGTGATGGATGACTGTATATGACTCCATGGCAAGAGGAAAAGGCACTAATCTACTTCTTCAAATATCTATAGTTCTCATTCACCTCATACGGAGATGGTCCCTGATTTTGAGCCAAATGTTGCAGCAAAAAGTTCCCCCCTCCATAATTTGATATTCAATGGAAATTTCTTAAATTGATGATGGGGCAAGATTATGGAACATTGGCACATACATATGTAATGGAATTCCAAGATCATGATAAATGTTTGCATATGTTTATGGCAATGTTCCACCAAGTCCCCTGGAGGTGGGAGCGAGGGGACGAGGGAGCGCGGGAGCGGCCTATGCAAAAGCTCCCTACCAATTTTCAGGAAACGTGGGGGGACGTCGGGGTCATAAAAATTATAAAATTTAATATTTAAAATGTAACTATATTTTTGCAAGGAATGTATATACAGTCATCATACACTTTCATCATGAAAGATAAATCATAAATGATAAAATTACAAATCGATGAATGATGAATCATATAATTGAAACAAATTTAAAAGTTAAAATTTAAAACATACATCATACAATCATGCATGTAAGTTTGTAAGTTTGTAACTATATAATCATTAATGTAACTACTAACAATGTACAATGAAAATAAATTTTAAGATATCATATGACATATTATATCAAGATTCAAAATAGAGTTTAAATTGAAGTTTACAACTCAAGTCTGAAACATAAAACTTAAACGCAAATAAGTTATGTCTGAAACATAAAACATAAAACATAACATATGAATATCAAATGATATCATCGTAATGATAAATGAGCATAAATGCTCAAGTTAATGCCCCACTAGTCTCTGCATCCAACTTCTGCACGAATATATCAAGATCAACCATGTCACCATCTGAATCAGAATCACTTGGATTCTCAAATATGCTAAGTGGCACATCAACTTTTAACACAAAACCATAAACTAAAAGGGGCGGGGAGGGGACGTGAGGGGGCGTGAAGGGGGGTGTGAGGGGGCGTGAGGGGGCATGAAAGGGGGTGCGCATGGGCGTGAGGGGGCGTGAGGGAAACATCCCCTAGAAGTCCCCAAGACCCCGGAGCGCGAGGGGGCGAGGAATCTAGACCCCTAGGTGGGGGGGCGAGACCCCGTGTAACACTGGTTTATGGAGGTGGTGGAGCAAAAAAGAGCTCAAATAGAGTTGAAATTTTTCACATAAAAAGGATTGTGGGCTTGACTAATGGTTCCATTTAAAAAATGATATCTAGACAGAGAATAAGTGTAGCATGCAAACATGCATTGAAAATCCATCTGAGTTTGCATTGTATTACTTATGATGGATTCAAATTTGGGTTTCAAAATGCCAGGTTATGGAATGATTTTGTTGAGAAACCCTTAGTTGGATTCTCATGTTGGTTTAATTTATATTTTAAGTTTGTTTTGAAATCTTTGGGTGATAGTAACTCATGAACTAGGTTACCAATGTGTAACAATCATATTTCAAGAATAAAGTTGTGATTTTTTTATATTATTATTATTATCTATTAGCTACGAGTATTGACACCTAATGCCTGGAATTTGACATCTTGATAGCATGGATAATTTCGAAAATGTTTCTAGTAATGTTAACATAATAACTATCATTACGTGTCTTCACTTTTGTCACCATAATAGACCTGTGATATGGACTCATCACACAACTTCATATGCTATGTCCCAACAAGTTCAAACTGGTTGAACCTACCTCATAGTTTGGTTATTAAGGACAAGTTGCTTGATATATAACTCGATAGCGTAGACCGTGTTGCAGTTCTAAAAATAATCCTCAAGTGTCAAAAAAGCTTCACAATATGTTCTACTATAAAGCCTTTTGGGATACTTGAAATAATGTATGTATCATTGATGAATTTTAAAGTATGACAAGATCCAGAGGGAAAGGAAATCAATGGAAGAGTGACGCACCAATGAGAACCTAGAATTTAGCATCAGATGAGTTAGAGTTTAGGAAATTGAAACCCTATAATTTTAATTAGTGATGAAGGAAATCACATAGGTAATTATATTTTCATGTAGAATAATATGTTAATTCAAATTTAAACTACATAATATGAAAGGCATACCATAAATTTTTCCACGTAAGTCCAAACAACCTATAAAAAGGGAAAACCTTCTTTTTCCATGGGAAATAATTTATCTTTCCTTTTTTAAGACAATCTAAATCACAAAAAATATGAACTATACTGCACACATTCTTGGATAATGTGAAAGTGGAAAAGGAATACCCTACACAAGTGATGCACACATGTACATTTGAACACTAATAGATTTTTGTAGATGAAATGCAATGCTTGTTTTCATTTAAATGTAGGGTTTTTAAAGCAGGGAGAAATAATGGCTGCCAAATTAATAAGCGTTTCTTTGGGAAAAATTTAAATCTTGTATTGGGTGATGAAGATAATAGGGGGTATTGAATCTTGATTCTTGACATCTAGAGAGAACCCTACAGCCTAACACAATCCAATGGAATTGACCAAAAAAACCCAAATAGAGTCAACCCTACTATGGGAGGAAGGGCCTGCAGTAAGAACTTACCATTTTGCAAGAGCTGAGGGCGAATGTTGTTCTGCAGTGAAGCGAATCTTTGTTCTTGAAAGAGCGAGGGGGCGAATCCGGGGCGAATGCTGTTCTGCCATCATCAGGGGTGAATCTTTGAAAAATGATCTTTGTTCTGAAGCTCGAAGGGCAAATGTTGAGGGCGAATCTTTGTTTATTTGGAAGTGAATCTTTGAGACGATCTTTGTTCTGCAAGAGCGGAGGGCGAATGCGCGCGTGATATCAGATGTTAATGTAGCACACATGTACATTTGAACACTAATAGATTTTTGTAGTTGAAATGCAATGCTTGTTTTCATTTAAATGTAGGGTTTTAAAAGCAGGGAGAAATAATGGCTGCCAAATTAATAAGCGTTTCTTTGGGAAAAATTTAAATCTTGTATTGGGTGATGAAGATAATAGAGGGTATTGAATCTTGATTATTGACATCTAGAGAGAACCCTATAGCCTAACACAATCCAATGGAATTGACCAAAAAAACCCAAATAGAGTCAACCCTACTATAGGAGGAAGGGCCTGCAGTAAGAACTTACCATTTTGCAAGAGCTAAGGGCAAATGTTGTTCTGCAAGAGCTGAGGGCGAACGTTGAGGGCGAATGCTGAGGGCAAATGTTGTTCTGCAAGAGCTGAGCGCGAATGCTGAGGGAAAATGTTGTTCTGCAAGAGCTGAGGGTGAATGTTGTTCTGCAAGAGCGGAGGACGAATGCGCGCATCATATCAGATGTTAATGTAGCTATTGCGACGAAATAATGGCTACCAAATTAATAAGCGTTTCTTTGGGAAAAATTTAAATCTTGTATTGGGTGATGAAGATAATAGAGGGTATTGAATCTTGATTCTTGACATCTAGAGAGAACCCTACAGCCTAACACAATCCAATGGAATTGACCAAAAAAACCCAAATAGAGTCAACCCTACTATAGGAGGAAGGTCCTGTAGTAAGAACTTACCATTTTGCAAGAGATGAGGGTGAATGCTGTTCTGCAAGAGCTGAGGCGAAAAAAAAGCCTTGAAAGAGCCGAGGGTTAATCCAGGCGAATGCTATTCTCGTTAAGAGCCTGGGGGTGAATGCTTGTGGCGAATGTTGTTCTGCAAGAGCTGAGGGCGAATGCTGTTCTGCAAGAGCTGAGGGCGAATGATGAGGGCGAATGTTGTTCTGCAAGAGCGGAGGGCGAATGCGTGCGTGATATCAGACGTTAATGTAGCACACATGTACATTTGAACACTAATAGATTTTTGTAGTTGAAATGCAATGCTTGTTTTCATTTAAATGTAGGGTTTTTAAAGCAGGGAGAAATAATGGCTGCCAAATTAATAAGCGTTTTTTTGGGAAAATTTTAAATCTTGTATTGGGTGATGAAGATAATAGAGGGTATTGAATCTTGATTCTTGACATCTACAGAGAACCCTACAGCCTAACACAATCCAATGGAATTGACCAAAAAAACCCAAATAGAGTCAACCCTACTATAGGAGGAAGGGCCTGCAGTAAGAACTTACCATTTTGCAAGAGCTGAGGGCGAATGCTATTCTGCAAGAGCTTAGGGCGAACGCTGAGGGCGAATGCTGAGGGAAAATGTTGTTCTGCAAGAGCTAAACACGAATGCTGAGGGAAAATGCTGTTCTGCAAGAGCTGAGGGCGAATGTTGTTCTGCAAGAGCGGAGGGCGAATGCGCGCGTCATATTAGACGTTAATGTAGCTATTGTGACGCATACGAAACAATAAAATCATTTTTATGTAGCGCGCATATAAGTTTCAAATTTTTATGTAGCGCGCATATAAGTTTCGTATTTTTATGTGGCGCGCATATAAGTGTCGTTATACCGACGGCGGAAAAAGCGTCACTATTGCGACAGGTGCCTAAACGTCGCAATGGCGACACCTAGACATTGTGTCGCACTTGCGACGATTGGAGTCATCTCAATAGTGACGCTTTGGGCCATAGTGTCGCAATTGCGACGTCTTCCTCCAAACGTCGCAATTGTGACATTTTTCTAAGTGTCGGTATTGCGACACTTTTCTATAAATGTCGGTATAGCGAAGGTTTCGGGCGGGATGGAAAAAATTTGGGGAAATTTCCGACATTTGGTCAAAAGCGTCAAAACCAAGTGTCGGAATTTCCGCCAAATGTAGTACTGAAGCAACAGATGGCATATTCTTATCACAAGAAAAATATCTTAAGAAAATTCTAAATAAGTATGGGATGGAAGATTGTAAACCTGTAAGTACACCAATAATAACCGGGTGTAACCTCAATTCTCATGATGATTCTTCCACGGTGAATCAACCAGAACAGATCCATGATTGGAAGTCTACTTTATCTGACCGGGACAAGACCATAAATTATGCATGTAGTTGAGATTGTTGGACAATTCCAAGCTAATCCAAAAGAGTCTCACCTTTAGGCTGTAAAAATAATATTCAAATATCTACAAGGAACTCAATACTTTGGACTATGGTATCCAAAGAATGATGATCTCACTCTTCATGCTTGCACAGATGCAGATTGGGCCGGAAATGTTGATGATCGAAAAAGCACTAGTGGTGGTGCATTCTATATGGGTCTCGATTAGTATCTTGGTTCAGCAAGAAGCAAAGCTCTATTGCCTTATCTACAGCAGAAGCAGAATATGTGGTGGCCGCATCATGTTGCACACAAATTCTTTGGATGATGCAAACTTTACAAGACATTCAAATCAAATGTTCACCTCCCATATCCATTATGTGTGATAATACAAGTGCCATTAGTATCTCAAATGATCCTATTATGCATTCCAAGACCAAGCACTTTCCTATCAAGTATCACTTCTCACGTGAACAAGTGCTTGAACAAAAGGTGAAATTGGAATATGTTCCCTCCAAAGACCAAACTACTGATATATTTACTAAACCTCTTCCCAGGGAAGCATTCGAATATCTCAAACAAAAGTTGGGAGTTGTCTCTACTGCTCAGAAGATTAGTTCTGCTTAAATTCAGAATATTAAATTGGACACGCAGATTTCATAAAGGACAGTCGCGAGTAATTTATTTACATAAAACCGCATATGGGTTTTTGCTGGCACATTTCTCTAGGTCAGCCTTTTTCAAAACAGTTGCGGTGTTGTTGGGTACCTCTGGTGATGTTCCAGTTCTCACATTTCTGTTTCATTCTCCAATTTTTATGAATATGCCTTGATGTTTTGCTATTGAAAGTGTTCAGGGTGCACAACCTAAGGGGAGCACTTGTCCTGTGGGAAAGGATGCATTGTTGGCATACTAAGTGTTGGCTATGGTCTGATCTCATAATTGAGATTCATTGGTCTTTTTTATAAAAATTCATTTGATGAAAATGTCATGTTGATATCTATGATGTAAATTGTTATATCCGTTCATGTAAGGACTTGTTCAAATTTGTAAACCCACTTGGTTTGGTAGTTGAGTCAAAATTTGTAATTCCACTTGCTTGGATCATTGATGTAAGTATGAGTCCTTGGTGATAGGAATGGTCATACTTGGTTGAGTTATATAGTCATGTACTTCATTAAAAAATCTGTCTAAAGATTCATAATGAACATAGGGGGAGCATGGTAAATTCAATGCACTTCAGATCTATAGAGCTCACCTCTCTACAAGGGAAGAGAAACATTGTTTTCGTTTTGATCTGCCCTTTGCCCTTGATGTCGAAGGGGGAGAGTATCATGGTGTATGAATAATGTTTATGATTAATGTATCTATCTATTGTGCTGATCAAACACCATCGTGGTTTCCATCAAGTCCAAAGGGGGAGATTGTTGGCAATATGATGTAATGTGTTGTCCTTGATGGAAACCTACTTGATGATTTGCCTATGATAAGCAACCTATTTGTTAAAGATGTAAGAATGATGTATCTACAGATTAGTTCATATGTGACAGAGAAAAGAATTCCAGCAAGTGCCAGAGAAATGATAAATATAATATGTCACAATGTATATGCGGGTTTGTAAAGGTCAAGTCGCGTATGTATGCGGATACGTACGTCCCAAGTCGCGTATGCCTGTTTGTGCTCCAAATTTATAATACCATGGGGCTTCACCATGGTATTAGCCCACATTATTGAGTGTTGTATTATCTATTTGATTCCATCCAGGATTACCATTAGCAGTTGAGTGGTTTTGACTCATGGTATTGGTAAAAGATAAATCTATATAAGGAGAAGAAGATCATAGTGCTAGGTGTGCAGGTGTAAGGGTTGTTGATGAATAAATTTCTCTAAGGAATATCTGCATGGATGAAATCTGTTCTTAATTGATAGATCTATGATGCACCCATGGATATAATGATGGTTCAAGATCTCTAAATCTGATGATGATGAATCTCTAGAATGAACTACTGAAGGAATGATGAAGAACTGGTGCAAGTCTGCTGAAGAAAATGAATAAATCTGGGTAACTTTTATAGATCTAGTCTGTTCTGAAAAAATTATTTTTTAAATATCTATACGCTAGTTAGTTTCAACAAAAGTGTGTATATACACGAGTTTTCTTCACGAAAAGCACGTATGGCATTTAGGGTTTTCTGAAGAATAAAATACACAGAAGTATACGTGGGTTGATGTGCAAGAAAGCACGTATGCACATGGCTTCAGTGAAGCAAAGTAGCGTATGCTATTTGAATCAATAACTGTTCAAGGTTGAGTTTTTATCTGCATATCTATTCTGAAGTCTGGGTTATTTCTGAAGTTCTGGTCACAGTGTTTTCACTGTTCTAATTGAAGTGTTGGGCAAAGTTTATGATTGTTGATAAAGGGTTGTGTTGAAGCTGTTTGATCCAGTATCAAAATTGATGAAACATGTTCTGCAGTGGGTCTGAGGGTTGAAGCCTTCAGTATGGAAGGAGAAGCTTCCTGCCAGTAGAAGCTGGTGTTATGTTCACAGGGTTGAAGCTCCCTTCTAGTAGCAGCTGGTAAACGAGTGAAGGTTGCATCATTCTACAGGTAGGAGCCTGCGTATTGATATGAGTCTGCATCAGTACATTTTTGTAAATTGTTTTCCATATAATAAATATTGAAAACAGAGACGAAAACAGTGGTGGTTTTCTCCCAAATTGGATTTCCACCTTAAATATTGGCATTCATGCGTGTTCCACTTGTGTGATGTTTTATACTACTGTTACTGCACTGATTATCTAACCTAATGCATAACTGATGAATATGATTTAAAAGACTATTTCTGAGGAGCTTTCTAAACTAGAAATTATATCAGTATACGCTAGTTTCTTTCAGCATATATGCGTGTATACGCGAGTTCAGTTCATAAAAGACACGTATGGAATTCTGTAAAAGAAAAATTAAATGTATTAAGTTGAGCTCTAAATACTGATTCACCCCCCCCCCCCCCTCTCAATATTTTTCCCAAAAACAACCACCATGTGCATGGTATTCTACGTTGGACAAGTAATTTCAAAAACAAGGATTCAAGAAGGGAGGAGTAGTCAACAATCTCTATATAAAGGCTGATGAAAACGAAATTTTAATTGTAGTGGTATATGTAGATGACATCATGTTCTGCAGCAACAAGGATGAGTTAGTAAAAGGATTTGCGGAAGAGATGAAGTCAAAATGCGAGATGTCTATGATTGGAGAGCTTACCTTCTACCTAGGATTTCAAATTCTACAGAAGAACAAATGCATATTAATTTCAGAATAAAAATACTTAAGAGACCTGTTAAAAAGATTCCAAATGGAAGGCTGAAAACCTGTGTCAACTCCCATGATCACTAGATGCAAGTTATGAGCTGATGATGGATCTGCAGATGTAGATCAAAGAATTTACAGATCTATGATAGGAAGTCTACTATACCTAACATCCTCTAGACCAGACATTATATTGGCAGTAGGACTTGTGGAAATATATCAAGCACCACCAAAACAAAATCACTTGCTAGTAATCAAGAGGATATTTAGATACTTGCAAGGAAATACACATTATGGCCTATGGTATCTAAAAGGAAAATATTTCACATTGATAGCATATATAGATGCAGATTGGGCCAGGTGTGTTGATGACAGGAAAAGCACAAGTGGAGGTGCATTCTATTTGGGAGAGAGTCTGGTGGCATGGTTAAGCAAGAAGCAGGCACATGTCTCTCTATCTACAACAGAAGCGGAATACATAGCAGCAGCAGCTTGTTGCACACAAGTGATGTGGATGAAACAAAATATTCAAGACATGAAGGTAAGCATCACTAAACCTATTCCTATCAAATGTGACAATACAAGTGAAATAATCATATCAAAAAATCCTGTGCTTCAGTCAAAAAACAAGCACATCCCAATAAAGTACCACTTCCTCAGAGAACAAGTAGCAAAGAAAATAGTAAATATGGAATATGTCCCAAGAAAAGAACATACAACAGACATATTTACAAAACCTCTTGCTAGAGAACCATTCAAATATCTAAGGGATAAACTGGGGATAGTGTCTACAAATGATACTCTCTGATATGATAAAAAAGGATGATGAAAAAAAATGCACCAGCAAAGGCTGCAATATTAGGAACAAACATCCATCCAGGATTAGACAAGAAGAAACTTCTCACGGGGAGAATAGCCCATAAAATTTGTCAAGAAGAGCTCGAGCTATGGAGCTCTTAAATATCTGTAGAGGATGATTACATTGTGTGTCTCTTGTCAAGTGTTAATAATGTAACAAAATGTTTTTAAGAAGGATGAATAAGAAAATTTTTATTATCAATATATCATTACAAATAATCATCAATTGGTATTTGGAGCAGTCTTCCTATCAGTAGAATACCAAATATTATTTTTGGAGCAGTGTTATGGTATAGGTCCCCAATATCGAAGTATTATAGCATACATCACGATGTTGGTATAGAAGAAATACTTCAAGGAGAATGTCGAGTTGTGTTATCAAAACATGGAAAGAAAGGAATTGTTGATATGTGCACATAGTTTCATCAAGAAACAAGGGACAAAAGAACAAAACATTCTATGGTGACATACCTTCCAGAAATATCATGAGCTGTGATAGAATCGGTTTGTTGTGTATATTCATGCAATCTAAATTATTCTCAAAGTTTTACCCCAACAATGCTCATATATCCTATGAAGTCTGCAATGCATTCACAATGTGCTTGTAATTTTGAAGTACATATAAAGCAATGATTATGTGTAACATAAAGCAACTGTCACGGTTTATACACAAAAATCAAGAAGCAATAATACAATGGTGGATTAGGTGTATTCATTCAAATACATGAGGATTTCATCAAGTGTGTAATGAATATATGGAGTATGTATATTCATTTAATAACAAAAGAAATGAATGAAGGATCCTTATATTGAACTCGAAGAGGAGCAATGCAATGATGGAATCTACACTGAAAACATTTTATAGCTCCTTTCCATTGATGTCAAAGGGGGAGGAAATGAAAGTAGATGAAGAAAGACACCTCTCAGAATGAAAGGGGGAGGATGTGTTTCCATCAATGCCAAAGGGGGAGACTGTTGGAAATATTGTCATTGATGGAAAAGGAGCAGTAAGGAGCAGCACCACAATTATCATTAAGAACAAAGGAGCAGATTAGGATCAGCTGGAGTATAAAGTAGCTATAAGGCAAAGAAGGAAAAAGTTAGAGGAGAAGCATAAACAAGAGGCAGAGGAGCAACATTAGAGGAAAAGGAGCAAGGAAAAGAAGCGAAAAAGAGTGGGAAAAGTAGTGAACGTGCTAAGACAAGTAATGAACGCATTTAGAAAATGGAGAATGTCGTGAACGCACGGGTCAAGTCGGGCTATTTTTTGTTTAGAGTAGTGCACGAGGGCGCATGCAGTGCATGTAGTTCTGCGGGCAGAGTTGGGTAATTTCCAAAAGGAAAACGTTCAGAATAGTGTTCAGAGGCCTAATAAAAAATCACAAATAAATATTAATATGCATGTGCAGGTTGATATGGATGGTCGAGATCATATCGCGAACATAAAGTAGGAGAACAGACGATCCAGATTATATCGCATTCTGCCATAATATTGTTAGCACACATCCCTATCGGTGATTTTTATATTTATATGTTAATTTATTGCAAGTTAATTGTTTTAAGTTGTGATGCGATAAGAAGTGGGGTTTGCAATGCAATGCGATCGCATGTCACATATGATAAGAGGAACCTTGTTATTGCTATAAGCTAAATCTTGTGAAATGTGATAAGCTTCAAAGCTAAAATATAAAGTATTTAAAGTCCAGTTGTGGGACCCAATCACATATCGCACATCGTAAGCTCAGGAGGATAAGTGCTCAAGAATTATGTTAAAATGCCAAAGTGTGAAGTGCGATAAGAGTACCAAATGCGATGTAGTTTCAAAGTAAAAGTAAAAAGGATTTCAAATCCAGAGATATAAGGTTTCCATTTGAGAAATCACATCGGGGTTTGGAAGAGATATGCATAACAAGAAACACATGAGAACTCTGAAGTGCGAAGTGCGATAATGAAGCGGACGCGATGTCAGTCAACGCTGAAGCCTAAAGGATTTCAAGTCTGGGAGTATGGGTTTTCCCTTTGTTAAATCGCATCTGAGAGCAAAGGAGGATTATAACGTAAAACAAAGTCTGAACGCAGCAGAAGGAGACTTGGGTAAGTGACCCGACACAGACCAAAGGAGCAGGTGAAGGTTGAACATTATGGGCACGATTAGAAGAGGCAGAGATAGGAAAAAGGAGCATATGGTGGCACTATTGGAAACACAACAGTTAGGTCGATTCCGGCCAAAACGACAGTTATGTAGAACTGTGTTGAATGTAACAGCAGAAACAGAAAAGAAAGTGACAACAACAGAAAGGACAAATGCACAGCGAGCCAAGAGCTGAAAGTGCTGAGTGAAATATTGTTTTAACTGTAAAGGTAAATGCATTGATTATTTTATGTTGTTTGTGATGAAAATGCAAGTGTCTGTAGGCATAGGAAAAAATCCAATGAGTATTGTAATGATTCTTTATGATGTAATAACCTAAACTGAAGTGTAAGGAATCAAATGGGTGGAAGGCATAGGGTCAGGCCTGTTCACTTCGTATTCCCTGTAAAATGAAAATAGTCATGTAGTTATCTATATAAAATAGGTAATATCTGTGTGCATAGAGTGGTGAGAGGAGAGAGAGAAATAGAATGGAAGAGAGCTGAAGAATTTAAGAGAGCTGCATAATTTTATAGAATAGAAGAATCAAAGAGAGATGATAAAGATGTTGTGCATATCAGGAGCTGATATGAAGCAGTTATGAAGGTTGAAGAGGCAACAATGGAGAAGGAGTATAACAAAGCTTATATCTAGGTAAATCAGCATTATAGTTTCATTTTGAGTGAGGGTATTGTAGTCTCCTTTCAAGTTGTAGCTTGATAAATTTCTAGTTGGAGCTGGGTGAGGTAGGAGCCTCCTCTAGGTTGTAGCTTGCAGAAAATTTATGCTTCCTTGCAAGTTGTAGCTTGCAGAAGTTGAGGTAGGAGCCTCCTGTGGGTTGTAGCCTGTAGAAAATACATGGGAGTTGGTGTTTCCATTTGAAGTTTCAGCTTGATAGATGTCTAGTTGGAGATGGGTGAAGTAGGATACTCTTGTGGGTTGTAGCCTGCAGAAAATAGATGGGAGTTGGAGCTTCCTTGCAAGTTGTAGCTTGCATAAATTGAGATAGGAGCCTCTTGTAGGTTGGAGAATACAAAAAATCAGTGGTGAGAGGGAGTTGGAGCTTGCCTTTGCATCAAAAAAACAATAAGATGTGGTTTTCTCCCTTATGGGTTTCCACTTATATCTGTTGTCTATGTGAATTATGATTATGTGTTGATGTGTTGTTTTAATATGCTTAATCACAGGTTGTCCGCACATTCAGTTTGTTGATTCCTTATGTATTATGTTTCTTATAAGCTCAAGTAGTTAATGGGTGTAAAGAAAAGAGTTTTAATGTCCATGAATGTACTAAAATTATTCACCCCCACCTCTCAGTTTAGCTAAGGGTTCATCATTTTTCCAAGTGTCATCGAGGCAAGCTATCTTCCAGGTGTCCTTTTCAGTTGGAAGTTACGCTTTTTTGTGGAGGCAGTTTTTCCATAATACAGGGAGCATCCAGCCACCTCAACCCAGCCATTTCGAGATCCATATTGTCATGTTTTGTCTTCATTTGTTTTTCAGCCTACTTTTATGTTATGTTTAAGAAAAGCTTTACTATATGTAAAGGATTGTAATAAAGTCTCCAAAACAGACTTTCAATTTTTGTGGAGGCTTTAACAAAACGTATTTTTGTATATATTCTATGTAAAGCAATGAAGAAGGGCTTCGTTGGTTGGTTGATTGTATAGTGGTTGAGTGCCTTGTTGTTTTTCTCATGTATTCTGAACAGTGTATTCTTTTGAGCATATAATATATTCATATGCACTCTTGAGGACTCAAAAACTGTATGATGTGTTTATTGTTTTCCCTACTTTTTTTACATAACTTTTATATCTTTCTAGATGTATTATAAAAGTTCTATCTCATGCTTTTATCAATCTTCTGAACCTCCAAGACATATTGATATTTTTTTGCAAGTCTTGTTCCAAGATTTCCTGATTCAATATGAATTATAGATTGTTCATAAGCATTCCTTGGAGAAGAATTAAATCTTGTTTCATGTTATTACATGTATTTTAATCTAACATGCATGTAAATATTTTTTTGTCAGTCTTGATTCATCAAGAATTCCCAATTCCTGAAGTCATGTTTGTTGGAAGAATTTTTTGTAATGGGATTCTTAAAATGTAAAGTGAGACTCTTGTAAGTCTTTTAAATCATTCTTTCACTATACATTTCAGATCTAGAATTTGTGTCACCCTTTCCTCTTAGAAGTGGGCTTCTATTTACATATCCACTGTTTATCTTCCATTCTTCTAACCATTAGGCTAAAATCTCAACCTTGCTACCACATCATGCACCAAAGCCCTCATATGTGTGAGAGCTTCTTATTTTCGTAAAACCATTTTCAATGTATGTAAGTTCCAACCACTTTCCAAAAAACGTAATGCGAAAAATCCCTTGAGCTTCAAATGTCTCTGGCTAGGCGCTTGTCACAATACATGTGCTGATTCTAGCGCTAATGGTTGGTAGGGAGGTCAAAGGCCAATTTATTTATGTACTATGCATATGCATTTTCACTGAATGCCATGGAGGCCCACTAGCTTGAAATCTCGACTTACAGTCATTTTATTTTGATTTCTGTCGACAATAAATTAAAATAAATACACATGAAAACCTTCACAAAATGAACCCTTGGAGAAAACTTCGATTTCCTACCGCATCATCAGCTTACATCATTACATCATGCTAACATTATCAATGTCACGTGGTGCCTCCATGGTGGTGAGACATGCCACAGAGATTTGGCCCACTTAGCCACCTAAAATTCCAAAAACACATGCCATGTGTCCTCTTCCTATGATACCATGTCAATATAAGTTGATGTTATCCCGGCTTCCTAGTTAGCACCTATAGCTAGTCCCACATAGGTTGGGGGTCGAGGGTCAATCCTTTGTACTCTTGTCAAAACCTCCCGATTGGGCCAACCTACTGGCTGGGCCAAAGGTCCAACTAGGCTGATACATCTAGGTAAAGGGTCCCTTGTAGTCAGGAGTCTGGAGTTGATCAAACCATTGCTTCAAACCCTAACTGACCAATGGCTTGACTTAGAAAAGGCCTGACTGGGTGAGGATTGGGGCCCAATTTTCCTTCTCTATTTCTCCCAAGTGGCCCAGCCTTATTATCCTTCTTGCTACCAAAATTCAACTAGCCATAATTGATTCATCCTTAGGAGTTTTGTATGTTGCCATATACTTTTGGAAATATTTTTATAAGCACTATCCAACTGTGTTATTTCGAAAAGCATATGAACTGATATCTTGTGGAAAAAATTATTTAAATCATAGGACTCCCCAACCACCATAGTTATTAGATTTTATAGTATATTTACTTATCTTGTTACTATGATGGTTCTCTATCAAATACTATAATAACCATATGACTCCCCATGAACTTGAAACACTATGCGTCTACCATCCTTGCCCATTTGACATAAACACAATCCCTATTAACATCTATGCCAACATAATTGATGTCACCTACCATCCTAACAATGCCAATTGTCCAACATCCCAACCTGGTAGATTTGTATGTGTTATTGGTGGGTATCCTTTGTCTTGGTTTCCATGATGCAATCCACTTTATCATGTTCAATGCAGTCAGGCTTTGTGAGGTACAATTTCTCGATTACCTCTAAGGTGTCCAACAAAGGTGGAAAATATTGTCAAAACATATCTATATTAAACACTAGCTGAAAACCAAGGAAAGGGGGAATGCTCAATTACAAAGCATTGTCACCCACTTCCTATGTGATTTTGTAAGTCCCATATTAGAGTGGTATGAGCTTACTATTAGGGCCTACGAGGTTCTCTTTATGTAAATATAATTGCAGAGTGCTAAAATGAACCAAAACCAAATGTTACAATACAAACAAAATTCCATTCCTGAAGGATTTTGGGACCTTTGCACCTTATTTCTTGGCCCAAAAAATGCATTGAATTCCTATTTTCACTTAGAGAAGAAAAAATTATAATTTCTCAAGTTATAATTCCTCTCCTTCATTTTTGGAGGAAGTTAAGAGAAATGTTCTTGATTTTCGGAACCTATAGTAACTTTTTCCTAAAACAAATTGTTTCTAAACTTTACATAGTCTGGTATTTTCTAAAGATATGGAAAATCTAGAATTTTCTAAGACTTATTATATTTATAAAATTTGAAATAGATTTTATCTTCAATCAGTTCTTATATTCTTCAGTTTCAACTTCACATGAAGCAAACATGTTAAATAAAAAAAAATCATCATGCTTTTGAAGCCCATAATCATCCATTAAAATCATTTCCATTTATATATCTTCCAGGAAATCTTGAGATAAATTCATTTTCATATTCCTATGTCCTTCATTTCTTTCTTCCACACATATACATTCTACAATCTCATTTTCTACCTCATGCAATTGTATCGGTATCACTTACTCATGATCATCCTTTCTTAATCCCACAAATAATTCCTCTTCCACAATATTCTCACAAAAATATTTATTATTGAGATTAGTTTGAGGTTTTCACACAAACTCCCCCCGTTGTCTCTCAGGACAACCTCTTTCTCTTCATCTTCCTATGATTCACAAATGAAAAATTAATCACTATTTCGTTCCATCACAATATCTTTCTAAAATTTGTCTTCTACATTAGATATCATTGGATGATCTATGTCTACTTTCATCAACACTTCACCATACAATTCATCAGTCATCATATTATCATTCTTATTTAATAAAATATGATTTTCTAAATGAAAATCAATTATCTCAACAATTGTCTATGTCTTATCAAGTAATGTATATCATACTTCCTCTTCAGTTTCCTATTTCAAAAACTCCTTCTTACTCATCATTAACACTTGAATACTAATATTTGTCACTATAAATTCATCCTAAAATGGTGGAAATGTGTGTGTCTCACCACTATTTTTACAAGTTTATGTGTTGCTTCTTCCATCATGTATTGATTTTCTATCATATTTCCAAGATCTACCAATAGAGCTAGGCATAGATCCATGGGCATGACATAATAAAGTAATCTATGTTTGTAGCATCCAATATGGAACTCCACTTCACATTTCTCGTTATTAGTTTCTAGTGTCCTTTCTATAGCCATGATACTTTCTATGGAGTAGGATGCATTTTTCTCTTTAGATTGAATTTCTCCACCATTTTTATAGACATCAAATTGTCAGTACTTCCACTATCAATAATAACTTTAAATCCTTTACCTTTTGACTTAGATGTGGTTATGAATAATAATTTTCTTTTCAAAGGAACCTTAATCTCCTTGGAAGACTTCAAATAAACTCTTTTCATTATCTGAGGCTCTCCAACTTTTTGTTAGTTCTCATGCACGGAGGATTTTTCTGTATATACCTATGTAATGTGGACATTTCCTGTATTTTTTGAATCTTTCTCTATACATTCATTATATTTATGATCAATTATATTACATTTGTAATATATAACAACAAATTTTCTTCCTCTACCACTCTGATATGGTCTTATTCCTTTAAAATCTCCTCTTCTTAATGATATTTCTCGCATAAGACAACTGCATGCTTCTTCTGGGCGCTTCGAAAATATTCCTTGACTGCTTGTTTGTCCTCTTGTTCCTACAATACTTTTCTCCTTTTATCTTTGGATTTGTTTCCTTACCAAGTTTTCTTCTACCTTGAGATCTACAAGATATACTTCTTCAACAGTTGTTAAAGGAAAAATACTCATCTCATCTTGGATTTCGTATCATAAACCATTCATATATCTAGAAAAAATTTGAATGCCTTCTTCTTCATGACCAAATCATATTCTTATCCTATAAAATTATTTTTTTTACTCTTTTACAGACATTGATTTCTATTTGATATTTTGTGATTTTCTCTAAAAATATTTATTTAATAGTCCCAAGATAAAAAAATTACCTTTTAATTTCACCATCATTCAGTCCCAACTACGAACCTTCTTCTTTCCTTTAATTATTCGTTGTGCTTGCATGTTATCCCACCATAGTGAGGTGTGTCCCTTGAATCTCGTCACTACAATTTTTACCTTTTTCTCCTCAGCTACATTCTCATATTTGAAATATTTTTCGATAGTGTTGATCCAATAAGTCAACTCTTCAGTATTTAAATTTCCATCATACATGGGTACCTCCAACATTGGTCTAATACTCAATCTTTAAATTATTTTGATAAATTTCTTTTCTAGAGTCTCCTCTTAAATATAATCTTCTTCCTCTTCTAATGATTCTTCTAGATTGTTGATGTTTCTAGTGTCAACTCTCCTTATTTGTGCCACTACCATTGTATATAAGCTTGTTCTTATTCTTCTTACTTCTTTGAGTAAGATTTGGTTGAAAATTTGTCTTCCTTGACCAATTCTAGCTCATTAGTTTCCTCAAGCTCTACGTGCCATATTTTACACAACTTACAAACAATTAAATAAATATTTATGTATTTATTTATTTTAATATGACAAGTTTTGGTTATTATTGAGGCCCAACATTAAAATCCATATCATTGCTCATTGCATCATAATAATTTTACCAGATTATGTTCTATGATAACATCTATAAATCACACTAATATATAAAATATTACACCTTATGAGCAATACCAACACCTCAAACCATAATTTTATCAGATAGAATTGTTAATCATATTTTACTATGGTCTTGCTTGCCACAGTCTAATATTGTCTTGAAATTATTTATAATGTCTTCCTTGGATCACATCAAGAATGGAAATTCAACTTCAAGGAAGGACACTTTATAAACTCCATGTCGATTCCACCCAGGTGACACTATTTCCACACATTGGTCTCAATGCATATTTAACCTCTATGAAATCTTGATGTAGATTCATATTTTACATAACCTCTATGTATCCTCAATCCTACACACAAGTATGCAAGCATCTTACTCTCCATATTTCCTTCCACCTACAATAGTGTATTAGACATAGCTTGCTCATGCAAAACAAATTATTTTCTACATCGAATATTTAATAGATTGAATTAAATGTTGATAAAAAATTTATGGCATAGTACCACAACAAACCAAAATCAAATTATATAGAAGAAACAAAAATTGTGTCCATGAAGGAGTTTAGGGCCTTTTCCCCTTCATGCTTGGGACAACAAATTCATTACATTCCTATTTATACTTAGAGAAGGAAAAACCTAGAATTTCTAAATGGATAATTCCTATACTTTATTTTTGGAGGAAGTTGAAATAAGGCTTCTTGATTTTAGGAATCAATCATCTGTTTTTCCTAAAACAAATAGTTTCTCAACTTTACATATTCTAGTATTTTCTAAAAATATATAAAATCTAGAAATTTATTAAGCCTTCTTAGGTTCAAAAAATTAAATACACAATTTATTAGGATGCTCCTACATGAAAATGTAATTGCACCTTATCACCAACCTGAAATTTATGTGGTAGCTTATGTTGGTCATGTCACTGTTTGTATTTGGAATTGAATTTTTACAGGATATCATGGACCTGTTGTTGGAGATGCTGTATTTTCTCAACAAATTTGACTACCATGTCTACCTCAACCTAAGCATGGAGGATTTTGTCTATGTGGGTGCAATGGGAATAACTAATTTAATTGGGGCAAATGGTTGGTACCCTAGGCACACCTAAAAGTTACTATGACAAATAGATATTTGGAGGGTTCTATTATAGCTATTCTAAACATATGTGAGGCTTTCATCCCATGTATGTGGGTTCTCAAAGTTTCACATGTGTAAGATATGCACAGTCATCCCTTGAACACTGCCATTTATCCATATAATTGGGGATGAAAGGCGGCCAATTTGGTCAACGTGGTATCCATGAGACACCATAGGTTGGACCAAAATGTGCCAAGGAACTTGTTATACCTATCTAAAATAAATGTTTGTGGTAGCTCAAAATGAACCCAAAAACTAATGCAAGGATTCTACTATAAAACAGATCCTTGCGCATAATAAAATGTGTGTTTCCTTAACATGGAATCCTCAATTAAATTCTTCGTTAAAACCACATTTAATTCATCTCAAAACTGTATATAAAGAATAGAGAGCCAACAAAAACAAAATATGGGTATATAATAACACAAGAGAAATCAGATTCAAACCAATTGCCAAATATTACATTTGTGGGCCTCTCGGCTTTCAGCCTTTTCAAAACTCTCACACCGTTTCTCTCTATATCTCTTTGTATTCCTCACTCTATCCTCCATCCTCACACAAGCTTCATATTTATACATAATTATGAATTAATTCCAATCCATGATTTCTTCAACACAAATCTCAACCAAACTCTAAAATAGATTTATCCCTTATTTGACTCAACTAAATTCCATTTAAGGACCCTAATCCCTAAATTATCTATCCAACTCCATTTCACTCATATTCTCAATTAATTAAGAGAGTATTTACAATAATCCTCACACTCATATTTTTCTCTCTTAATTTATTAAAAATGAGCATAATAATTTATAAAATAATTAAAAAGACATCACCCCCGTAATTACACAATATTTTAATGAAAATCAAGTAGTATGCTCCTGCATCAGACTCCCCATGTAGAAAATTTTCCATAGACTACTTTCTATGAGGTCTGTCACTTTTGTGTAATAATTTGACAACCACAAGTATCAATAAATTGCTCCCTCCAGGATTCCAGACTCTGTTTTGCCATTGGTCTTTTGAAGTATCAACTCTATTTTTTAAACTTGCACAGGCTTTCCGAAAAATGTATTTTCAGAATACTATTGAATGTAACTCTCACTTTTCCATACCACATCATCTTTAATTCAAAAATTTCAGATTCGTGTAGAAATGATAATACCCATTCTTCTAGTCTACAAACTCTGAAATAATCTCGAACTGGCTGTAGATCAGCATCACTCATTCCATCAACTAGATTCCATCGGCCTCTCCAACAATTTATTTCGCCAATCCTCAAAGTAATTCCTCTTTGTTTGATGCTTCTGCCTCCAATTTTGCTGAACACTCAACTTTCTAAAGTGAAGAATAATCAAGAATTTCTCCTTGATCACAACTATAGTCATTGACTGCTCCTATAGTAACAAATTTTTCATCTGGTGTTGTACCTTCATTCATCAAAAAACTATTAGTTTTAAAAAGATAAGATCTTTCGGCTTCTTTTGATGCTTCAAGCACCAATCTCCCATCATAGACTTCCTGGATTGCAGTAGATCCTATTTTGAATTTCTGGCTACTTCCATCTTTATCCTACTGGTTCAATACTTTTGTTTCCTTTATGTTTCTATGGACATAACTTCCTTGTTGCTCCTAATTTTTCATCTCATCTTCAAATACTTTCTGCTCAATTTCTCTGATTTCAACATCATATTTATTAATATTTCCTTTTGTACCTAAAACCACATTACTATTTGAAGAGTTAAAAAATTCACTCAACTCTATAAATGTTAGAAACATTCCATCCTTATCATGCATGGTAATTGAAATCTATTCTGTATCAGGTTCTGCAAGCTTTACTTCTCCCTCAGGTTCCTTAAGCCATCATTCCAAGAACTCTATTTCCATGTGAAATCTTTCCAGCATTTCATCACAACCTTCATTCCCAGTTTCCTTATTCTTCTGGACATCCTCCTGTGTTAACATGTTTTCTATATCATCACATTGTGAAATTTTGTCATCAATTTCATTAAACAAATTCATTTGTTTAGCTCCTTGGAATATCACTTCGGCATTTTCATTATGCTTTTGTTCCATAATAGCTTCAACTGGCTACCTTATAACAAACAAGAATTCATCTATGATTTCATTATATTTCAATAAATTAGTACCTTTCTTCTCTGAAATGCATTCTCCATCATACTTCACTTTAATAATTTCATTCATCTCTGTGACAGTTTCACCATATTTTCCACCATGTTCCGCACATCCTACAAACATACATAAACTGTTAGATTTTAAAATACAAGGCTTCATAGCCTCATCTGCTTCTCTTGTCAATATATCTTCCAATTCTTCTAAACTATTCCAACAGTCCATGAGATCTTTCTCATTGATCTCTCCACCCATTATTTCACCCTGTTCTAGGCCACAAATGAAAAATTCCATTTCAACTCAGCTTCTCTGAGTTCTCCACATCTCAATTGCACACTCATCATCTACTCAAGATTCCTCATCTCTTATGTCAACTGTATGTTTACCTGTTGTTCCCTCTTTGTGTGTAGCCTCTGCCACTTCACATTTTCCCTCATGGTCCAACCATGTCTCTGGTATTTATTTCTCTGTAACAATTCCATCAATAACTCAAGGTGAACTGTTATCTCTCCCACTCATACTCTTCATCAGTCAACTTCTTACATATGCCATTTTATCTTAGCATATTACTTCTTCTGTTGCGGTCTTTCTCTGAATCTCTAAAATGACTATCAACAGTCATCTTCTCCTCCTTTTGTGAACTTCATCTGTCCACATGTGGATTTCATTCGAATCCCCTTTTCAACAAGCCTCCATAATTGCCATCCAACAATACAAGCTCTCTTCCTGCGCTTGACCTCTTGCAGTTCTCTGTCTTGGAATAATTTATGGCAACTCTCTTTCTATTCTTTGTTTCAAAACAACAACTGCAGTAATTCTTGTGTTACAATGACCACATTATTTGGGTGTCGGGCTCTGCCGATCATGCACGCAATTACATTCAAACCTTTGAATTGGCTTATGACTCTTTGACTCCAAACTTTACATCAACTCTTCATATTGGATGAAAAAGACACCCTCTTGTACAATAACTCAATGGTTTAACTTGACTCAAGCTATCCAAATTTTCATTTGACCTTAACATCTTATTTGACTTCAAGGCTTGACCCAATAATTACAATAGTGGATATTTTGACTCTAATTCAAGTTATAAAACATACCAATGAACATCCACCCTTAATATATTTTCATGATGTAAAATATTCACTCTCTCTCATACTCCATTCTTATGAAAATATCATGAGTCACTATTTATATCATCTCCCATTAGCACCTTCTTTTAAGCCTTTAAATCAAAATGCAATCCATTTTCCCAAGTTTTATTTTATGGTGAAAATAAATAAACCATTTAATTTCCAACATTTAAAATACCTCTTTGAAATGAAATTTCATACCTTATGCTCCCTTCAAGGTTATTTAATAAACATTTTCTTTGCAATTTCAACTCTCTGGATTTCATTCGCATGTCCATCATACCATAGCATTTTCAACACGCTCAACATCTTCTTAGCGCAAATAGTTTTCCTACACTTCCATGCACCATACAACTTCACATTATAAATTGTACATCAATTCATAGCTCTTCACCTATGTACAGAGAACAAGCTATTCATGTTCTCAACCTCTTTGATGAATAATGTACAACTCGTACATTGTGACCATCCTGAACAACACCTCCTTAGGCTCTGCCATATGATGGTAAAACAAGGATTCTACAACATTGAGAAATTGTGGTTTGTTTGTGTTTTCAACCTTAAACACAAATAAAAATAATTCTCCCATTTCCAACTACAAGCTTTGGTCCAAAATGACGTAGCCAAAATTGCGAAGAAACCACACTATGCATAATAAACCCTCTCATATATTATAAAAATGCATGTTTCTCTTTATATCACCCAGGATAGTGCATTCTCCTTTTCCATTCATTTAAGAGGAACTTAATTTCCTTTAAAATTAATGTGGTGATAAAATCTTATACATCCACATTTAAAACATTTCCACTTTAATTCTGATTATGGTTTGAACAACATGTTGACATATATATAAATCATTCCCACAAAAATGCTTATTTATAATTTCAATTTTGGTTAAGAAAACCAAAAATGTCAACATATAATATGTTCGGTCCCACAATTTTACTTAACATACCTTTTCCCTTGACTCATAATTCCGCTACGCCACTCCAATTCATATTTTTTATCATCAAGGTTTCCAATGTAGTTATGAATGCAAATTCACATATATAAAACCGATTTGCAATACTGCTAACGCAATCTCGCTTGTTGGATTGTTAACACAGGTATAAACTCAGAATGATGTCATATTCATATGACTGCTAACACAGTAATGAATCCAAGGTTATACTGGCTACACACCACTACTCCATGCTGCGAGCGTCAGAGATTTTGTGCAATTTCACAACTAGTCCTGCACATCGACTCGGTGTGCAATCTTCAGCTCGCATTTTTCCTTACAACATTTCTCCACAACTCCACAACACATCTGGACTTCCTCAGCATCATGAAAACTTCCATTCTCTACTCATATCAAATAATTATAAAGCATAGAGACAACGATTTATATTGGTCAAGCTCTATTAGTCACAATTTCCTTTTTAACTTCAATATTTATCAACGCAGTTGCCATGCCATTAAAAATGTTGACATAATCAACAATGAAATCGTTACTCTATGTGAGGTGTTAACACAAGAAGGAGAAGACTGTAATCAATGGTTTGATGTTAGTGGTATCATTACCCAACACATGACGTCACACAAGAGAGAGAAAATGCTGAATGCATTTCTCTGTATTACTGTAATCGCTGCTAACCATAAGCCGTCACACCAGAGCTATCGAATGTTGCATAACATTCCTCTACGTTACTAGAATCGCTGCCAAATAAGAGATGTCATTCCATACTTATCAAATGTTTTGAATCATCTCTCTTTGTGTTACGGTCAATGCAATCGGACCCTTACACAATTGCTAGAGTCGCATATTTCCAACACACTCTTCTACAGGAGTGTCAACGTTGTTCCACTGTCGAACTCCAGCTTCTACAACAACACAGTTCCTCCATGCTTCCATGGGCTTCACTCTGTAACTCTGCAATAGAACAGATCACGTGGTTAGATTCTCCTCTAATCCACCAAATATAATTGTAGTAACATTGCAAAGAACAAATTTGGTTTGAAGCAAGCACAATACAAGGATATCGACAAATGATACTGTAGCCAACTTATTCAATTAAAGACTACAGACTTTGATAAATATTATAATTCCCTTAACAAGGCATTGATGCGTTTCCATACAAGAATTTAACCAATCTTGATTCCGAAAGAAGCAAGGATTCCCTTCATAGCTAAGGGCAACACCACTAGCGACGACACATAGAAGAGCAGAAGCTAGCACTGTATGAACGTCATTTCTGGCTCAAAAAATTTTAGTAGAGTTGTTGCTGATGCCGGTCTGATGATGTCGAGGATCGACAACATGGAAAAATATGCAGAACATTCCAAACAATGAGCTACGGTATTTTATCATGGCCACTGTGAAGCCCCCTTTCAAGGCCTTTTCGATGGCCAGAATTATGCCTAGCGAAACCACCAAATGCGCCACATGACCCACATTGAGGAAGCCATCCGAAAAACATTCAATCTTGTACATCTCCAATTTGTGTACGATCACACAATGATGTCTCACAATTCATTGCAGTAATCACCAAGTGCGACGACATCCTAACTGGGTGAAGGCCACATGCGTGAGATGGAAGATTTCAAGTGTTGGACAAATCCGCATGAGCCATAGTTTTCAACAGACTGGATCACAAACCTTGAGCTCCTAAAATATCACACACACTTTTATCAGCACAACCCAGTGCAGTGATCTATCACACAATGAACTCCGTGACACCACAAACTCTACTCTAACCTTGGGCTCTGATACCAAATGATGCAGGGATTCTACTATAAAATAGATCCTTGCGCATAATGAAATGTGTGTTTCCTTAACATGGAATCCTCAATTAAATTCTTTATTAAAACCACATTTAATTTAGCTCAAAACTGTATATAAAGAAGAGAGAGGCAACAAAAATAAAATACGGGTATATAATAACACAAGAAAATTCATATTCAAACCAATTGCTGAATATTACATTTTTGGGCCTCTCATCTCTCGGCCTTTTCAAAAATCTCACACCATTTATCTCTATCTCTCTTTGTATTCCTCACTCTATCCTCCATACTCACACAAGCTTCATATTTATACATAGTTATGAATTAATTCCAATCCATGATTTCCTCCACACAAATAACCAAACTCTAAAATAGATTTATCCCTTATTTGACTCAACTAAATTCCATTTAAGGAATTCCTAATCCCTAAATTATCTATCCAACTCCATTCCACTCATATTCTCAATTAATTAAGAGAATATTTAAAATAATCCTCACACTCATATTTTTCTCTCTTAATTTATTAAAAATGAGCATAATAATTTATAAAATAATTAAAAAGACATCACCCACCTAATTACACAATATTTTAATGAAAATCAAGCAGGATGCTCCTGCATCAAACACACTCAAAGAAGAGTTTAGGAGTGGCTTCAACTATGATACTCTTCTTGCAGGGTGCTAGAATGGATATTAGAGAACTAGTGGATAACCACAAACACATATTCATTACCATGCTTGGTTAATGGAAAACATAACATGTAATCCATGGAGATTGACTCCAAGGGCTTGTATAGGGTAGGTATAGGAGTGCATAACCCCTTATTCTTGACATTAGAGAAATTTTTAGGTCTAAATTGGGCCTCCTAAGGAATATTATAAAATAATAGTGGAAATAATAAAATAAGAGTAGATTACATCATCAAATTTTAGAAGGAAAAAGGAAAAAAACTACTTTTCAACTTACATTTTAAATTTATATCCCTATGAGTTTACTCAAATTTTGAGCGGGAGCACTCATTGGATACATAATTCAATTACTCATCCAATTACTTCCCATGTTGCATATTTTTTATGGACCCTGATACATGAAAAAACATGATTACAATCACATTTTTCATGTATTTCTAATTTTTCGTGTAGCAAGGTGCATCAAAAGTATGCAATATGGGTACTTCCTGGGTGGGGAATCAAATTATACATCCAACAAGTGATCTCATTGGAAATTTGAGTAAAATTTTAGGGAGATAAGTTCAAAATACGAGTTGAAAAAGTGGTTTTTTTATTTTTTAATATTTTTACTCTTTTACTCCAAAAATGGTGAATCATCACCCATGGTTGACATCATCATCTTGAATCCTATTGGTTCTTATAAATTTGAATTTTGTTGTACATTTTTATTTTGAGGTTTATTTTTTACCTCAAGATTTTGCTAATGTGGTTGGTTTTGTACTGGCATAGGAAGTGCATGATCTGATATACCACTGGACATCATTTTTCAGCTTTTCCAATACAAATATTGTTGAAGTACTACTATATATTCTCCACACCAAAATTCCCCACCACCTGACAATAATGTGTGGCCCAAATCATCTCGACATGCTTGTTAGAAGGAACACAAAGGTGGCCTAGATATCCTGTTGAAAAGGTCTAGTCAAGAATTACACATTCTAACTGGGGCCTAGGATTAAGTCTACAACTATCACCTAGACCCCCTCCATGTCACAAAAAATATCTTTTAGGGACTCTAAATGCCCATGAAAGTTCAGTACTTGAAAAAATGCCAAGATGGAGAATTGTACTTTTAGCGAGTGGAGTAGGTGGATGGCCATTGATATTTGCCTAAATCAGCTAACATCACCTCTAGGTTGTGAGATATAATTTTATATAATGGGTTAGATAGATATATCCATTATGTATTGGCTATTAATGTTATCACTCTGTAATTTTGAGGTTGCAAAGAAAATTATAGATGTAACCACAAAACCACTTTGGAAGCTGGGATCTAGCCCTGCCAGCTTCAGAGAGGGTTCTCTCTGTCAGATTAAGATTTGTTTATATTGAGATATTATGCTAGTTATGAAAGTTCAGTGTTTTTTGAATAATTTTGAATTGTTTGGTTGATCGATGTCTTAAATTACCATTGGGCTATGGAGTCTATTAGTTAAAACATGGATCTATATCATCTTTTACATATAGGTTTTACATGGAAAGGTAGCCAAACTAATTGGATTATGCAATTTAAATGAAGTGAACAAGAAGAAATGTAGGAATTTACATTTTGTAAAGAGCAATTAATAATTCTTTTACTTAACTTCAGCTTGAAAAATTTGAATTACTCAAAGCCAGAATGAGAGTGCGCCTTCAAACAGATTTTGTTCTTCATTTTATATTGAATAATTTAGATTATGAAAATACATATGAATGGTACACAAGAACAGTAAACATAGTTACTAAGATATATACACTTCACCAATATTTGACACAAGAATCCTGTGAAAAAGCTTTATGTGTTTCTGAAAATTCCTTTGAAACTTGAAAATGTTGATTACAATAGAATTCTTGGATACAAAAATCAACCCTTCTTACTTAGAAATGAGAATTATTTATCAGTTTCTTACAAAATATCCTGATATAATGGATAAGGAGAAAATCATGAATCTTAAAAAACTAATTATATCTCTTGTTAAAAAAATAGAGGAAACTTTGAACTACTTGGACTACTGGCACTGCTTTTGTGCAAACTGATTGATGGCTTGGCATCAAAGTGATCTGCTTCGCTTTTTGTGTATTGGAGATAGAAATATTTTACTCAATGGTATCACACAATTGATCCTACCTTTCATCACTCGCAACATAAATATTTATTAGCTTTCTATACACTTCATCCACTTCAATATATCTCTCAAAAGTTGGGTTTCTGATGAATATGTGTTTAATTTCATGTTGGATAGTTAAATCAAACTCCAAAGCTTCTAGGAAAGATTTTCCTGTAATATGTCCTTTGATGCCTGCGAATTTGGATTTGTATTTTGAAATGTGTTAGGGTTTCTGATAGTAATATTCCAGGATGATTAATATGTCATTTGGTGCTACCAACCCTAGAAATCCTCTCTGATTTAGAAAATTAAACTTCGTGTGAAATATCTGTACAACGTTTTCCAGAGTTTGACATTTTGTTTCCAACTAAGTCATTAAATTTCTTTTCTACAACACTTTCTTGATTTCTAAGATAGTCTTTGTCCTTTCTAAACCTTGATTTGATCCAATTTTGATATAGTCTTTGAGTTTAACACCTTAATCATTGTTTTGGCTTCACCTAGATTTTGTCCTAGTGATGTTCTAACTTGTTCTATGACTATTTTGCACCTGCCGATTAGCTCTTCTTGCTAAAAAATAATCTGAATAGATGGAAAAATTTCATTCATGGAATGATTTGTTTCCATCCACACACTCTCTTTTTCTTGGCCCAAGGTTTAAGTCATTAGTGACTCATTTTCTAATTGTTCTATCTTCTTGTAAAGTTGGTGAGATTTTTGCATCTAATCCACATAGAGGGTGTCATTTTTTTATCTTTTGTCCTTCTAGATTCTTTAATTTTTCTTGCAATTTATCATTTTCTTTTTTCTGAAGAGACAGGTCTTACATAACTTGGCTTAAATCACTTCTTGTTTATGTCGAATCTCCTATTGTCCCTGCAAGTGTAATTTGTATAGTTGTTACTAGTGCTATAGACAACTGTGTAGCCTCTTCCTTTTCTTTAAGTAATTTTTCAATTTGTTCCTCCATTTATTTGATTTGTACATTTTTCCCAATGATCATCTTGAGCATGTGTTATTTATGTTGCTCATTTTCCTCTATTTCCTTAGTCTGTGGATCTTCTGTATATGGAAACTTAAGTTTCTTTCTGGGCTTTTTTATCTATGCATTCTTCCTCTTTAATATTTCTTCCACTGCTTTGACATCAGTGGGATCATATCCTATATTGATCACCAAATCCTTTAGTTATTTGATTATGTTATATTTTGCAAATGAAGAGATCTTTTCTAGTTTTAATTATGTCTGGACATTAGTGAGGGATGTTCTTAACTTTGAAACTTCCATAGAAGTGTTTGTCATAGTGGAGAAAAGAATTTATCCAGACTATATTTGCATATCTATTTGATCTATGGGATGGTTTTTTTTGCATCAAACAAGAAGATAGTCTTTTTGTAGTATGAAGTGGTCTTTGGAAATGGTACTTGAGCCTATAAGAATGCCATTTTCATTCTCCCTTTCTCACTATCAAATGTTGTTAACAATCGGTGCTAGGAAGTAGAATTCTCCTTCCAAAACTAAGCATATGTGTTGGCCTTGAGTGTTTCATATTTTTTATTGATCTCCAAAATCTTGTTGAAGATGTTTGGCTCATCATGTTCACCCAACTCTATTGACTGTAGTATTTCTGAGCGATTTTGTGAGGCTAAAGAGGATGGAGTATCAGGGAAAAACTCCTCTGATCCTACAGAAACCTATGAACCAATCATGACCATGATGTCTTGTCCTTCCTCATTTTGAATGGTGGCATATTTTAGATCTTCCTCCTACCTTTTCTTATATATAATGAATTCTTTGGCACTTATTTATGTACATGTTTGAGATGTTTCCTACCTTTGTCTCTTTCCTTGTTTATCTGGTCATACTAGAGTATGGGAGGTGGCTTTTGATAGGATTTTCTCCTCTTCTTCTTGTAGGGTGTTTTCCTACCACTGGTCCTGATTCATAAAATTCCCAATCTCTGGCCTGGGTGTATGATTATAAGGTGTGGCTTTGTGCTTCACCCTTAAAGTAGAAACTATACTAAATGGGTCATATGACCAGGTGAAAATTAACTGGAAATTCAACTGTTTGAGGATTGGGTCTGCCTCCTTCCCTATTGTTTTGGTATTTCATATGAAAGGCTCCACTTGGGTCTTGATCTTAAATTTTGATTTCCTTTTACCTGAAATGAAATGGATTTCATCCATGTTAATCATCTTCCTTATATATTCCAGAGAGAAAAATCTCATTGGGACATATTTGGGCAGTTTGTAGGGGGGCAGGTCACATCCATACACCCTTATATCTGTATAATTTTGGTATAAATACCAGCTCTAGTTTTGGTTTGGTCACTCAGGTGAAAACTTCTTCTAATCTCTAAACTAATCCTTGGCTCATTCTTATGGATGAGAAGCCCTACAACTGTATGGATGAAGTTGGCTACAAAATTTGTAAATTTAAATTCTGTTGAATTTCTTCTGACTAATGAGGACCATTATATCACTAATTGGTTGATCCCTTGATCATCTTGTTTGTGTAATGCTATTGGAAATTTTTCTCCTTCCTGAAAAAGGAACATGTAGACTAATACAAATGCATATTTGAACATGACTTCTGTAGTAATATTCATCATTTGTTCATGCATACTATTAGTCGAAAAGTGGCTAAAATTAAACATGAATTCCAACTTATGTTCTTTTTAAAAAATGGATAGAAATCCTAGGATAGGCTCATCCACCAATTGGTCTGAATGGTATCCTAGAAGACAGGAAATTAAAGTAGTGATATGTTGCCTTTTTTTGGTAACATGGATGTAGGACATGGGGGAATTTTCATGGGGATTTGGGTATCTTCTGGGAGAAATATTTCTAAGATCTAGGCTCTCTGGGGAAAGGTGAGCTTATGGTATAGTTCCATAAGAGAATTTGTAGAGAGAAGGCTAAGGGGATCATTTTCAGGAATTAACAAAATATGGTTTATGGTTTTAGGTGAAATTTGGATCAGAATGTCACCATTTTGGGCCACAATTGATCCAGGTGGATATTGGTGGCCACCTGCCTATTTCACTTGGGGCCCCACCATTTTCTCTTTCATTTTTTTAGTTTCAGCATGACTTGCTATTTTTAGCAATTTTTCAGGTCGTAAACCTCCAGAGCTGTTTTGAGGCCCTAAACAACGTTTTTTGGGAAAACTGGGAGCAACATGGGTCCATGGAATTATGTTTCTCTCATCAATAGTTGTAGTTCTTGGATAGATATTTATAACGAGGTATGGTGCACGTCAAACGAACATCATATGGCAAAGTTACATCCCCGGGAAGTGGAAACACCAATTTACCCAAACAGGGCCCATAGTTTTGGCGCTTCATATCCTAAGGTTAAGGTTCTGGATGTTTAGGGTTTTCCATTGTTTCTAAATAGCAAATAGGCCCTCGAGCCTCATTGTAACACAGTTCAGTGGCCTGTAGCCACCACATCTCTTCTTAGAGATAAGCTACCAACACTGTAGCTAGATTATTTCCATTGTGTCTGTAATAAAATTTTAGTTTTTTGATATTAATGAAATGAATTGTTATTTCCATTACATATTTGTATTTATGGTTATATGTGTATTCTGTTGCATTCCTGCATAAATCCAGATTAGTGGTATTAGAGCGCTTTGCTTTTTTGTCGATCCTTATTTGCATGTCCCCAACGAGGTTGGGGTATAAGGAGTTAGGGCTCGATCTGGTGGAACCTTTGCAAGATCAGCCTTGCAAGCCACCCATGGGGGATGAAAAGAAAGATGAGGGAGCAGGAGATCCTATCAAAATATTGCTCGAGGAGGCCCTCTAAAAACAAAGGAACACGATGATGGATAACTTTTCCCAAATCCTTCAATGACTGCCCACCAACGGTGCATCTGTATCCAGCAGCCACTCTGGAGGCATCAATCCCTTTAAGGTACAAGTAAACAATGACATTCCCATATTTGAGGGTCAAATATATGAAGATGCCGTAGATAGATGGTTGAATCTATTAGAATGATATTTCCTAGTTAATGACTTTTTCGACTGGGAGAAGATTATTTTTGCACTCCTCAAAGGTACCCCCATGTCAAGGACTGGTGGGAAACCTACTATTTGAAAAAGGATGAGAAAAAACCCTCTCTTTTCTCAGCCATACCCACTTGGAATTATTTTCGAGACGCCATCAAGGAACAATACTATCCTGTGGGGACCTATGATGACAGGTACATATAATGGACCATGCCGCGGCAACAAAGGGATCGACATGTGCATGAGATGACGAATTTGTTCCATACCCTACACACAAATTTGGGTATCAAAGATTCAGAGAAACAATTGGTGCTAAAGTATCGTAGTTGTCTACATAGATACATTCAGGAGGAAATGGAGTTCCTCGAAATTTCCTTGCTTGGTATGGCATACCGGTATGCTGCCAAGATTGACCAAAAATTCAAATAGAAGAAGCGAGACTTTGGATCTGCGAATAAAAAGAAAGGAAAAGGTGCCTCCAAATAGTATAACAAAGGAAAAATCCAAGGAATGGTAGCCCAAGACAACCTGTCAAAGCCACAAGGAAAGAAAAACACCGTGAAGCCAAAGAAGGACACGAAAATGTGGTGTGAGTTCCATAAAAGATCCACTAACAACACAAGTGAGTATCGGGCCAAGCAGTCGCTGGTGGCCAAGATGAGGGCTTTTGAGTCAGATGCATGCTCTGACTCTGAATTAGAACCTGATAAGGGGAATGAAAAAGGGAAACACATTATTGATGTGGAGCCCAATGCCACTATTTGCACTGCGAAGATCCAGAAGGAGTAACCAGAAGATCCAGAGGAGGAGGAGCATCTCTTCCACTCCCAAATGCAGGTAAAGGGTTCCCCACTAAAATTCATTGTCGACAATGGGAGCCAAAAGAAACTCATTTCAGCAGACGTCGTGAAGTGGTTGGGCTTGCCAACCACAACACACCCACAACCATGCACCATCGGGTGGCTTCACCAAGGATGGGATCTCTGTGTCAACCAGTAGTGTCACCTTCCCTATAGCATCAAGCCCTTCATGGATGAGGTATTATGTGACATTGCTCCTCTTGATGTTTCTGATGTATTATTAGGCCAACGATACTTGTGGAAGTGACATGTTTTGTATGAGTCCTGGCCTCGTGCTGTTATTGTTACTTTGGGAAATAAGTTGTATAGGACACTAGAGGTACCACCACCTTCCATTATCTCTTTGGTTACTGAAAAACAATACAGTAAGCTCATTTCCCAAACCAGGAAATTTGTTTTCCTAATGATCCGCCCCTAGGGCAAGAAGAAGACTATGGCCATGGCCTCCAGATAGGGCTCCTCTGCACGACAACAACAAATGGACAAGGTTGTGAAGGAGTACGGGGACATCTTCACCTCACCCATTGGGGTTCCTCTACACTGTCAGGTCAAGAACCCCATTGATCCAACCCCAGGTGTGCGTCTACCCAATGGACCAATCTATTGGTGCTCTGTTCTGGAGAACGATGAAATCAAGAGGCAGATTTAGGAGCTACTGCAGAAAGGTCACATCCGACCAAGTTTGTCACCCTATGGGAGCACAATCGTGTTGGTACAAAAGAAGGATGGGACTTGGAGACTCTGTATTGACTATCGGGCGCTGAACAAGATCACTGTTCAGAATAGGTACTCGATCCCACAGATTGATGGCCTTCTGGACCAACTCAAAGGGGAAAAATATTTCAACAAGATCGACTTGAAGTATAGGTATCACTAGGTACCAGTTAAACCATCTAACGTGTGGAAGCCTGCCTTCAAAGCTAAGGGTGGCCTTTTCGAATGGTTGGTCATGCATTTCGTGATGATGAATGCTCTCGCAACTTTCATGAGGTTGATGGACAAAATCTTGCAGCCATTCACCATCTCATTTGTATTGGTGTATTTGGATGACATTTTGATCTTCAGCCAAACTTTGGAAGAGCACCTCCAACACGTCTGACAAGTCCTCCAAACATTGCGGCAACACAAGTTGTGTGCCAATTTGGAGAAGTGCACTTTTGGCATGAACTAGGTTCAATATCTGGGATACATTGCTGATGAAAGGGGGGTGCATGTGGATCCAACCAAGATCCAAGTCATTCGGGATTAGCCATCCCCAACCACTCTAACAGAGTTTTGCAGCTTTCTGGGTCTTGCTAATTTCTACCACAGGTTCGTGTTGGGATTCTCTCATATCACTTGGCTCCTGAGTCAAGTCACCAAGGGAGGAGTGAATGCAAAATTCTTTTGGTCAGAATATCAATAGAAGGCGTTCATAGAATTGAAGCATCACCTTTGTTCTTCCCCAGTGCTCACATTAGCAGACTTGCAACAACCATTTGAGATCGAGACAGATGCCTCTGACTATGATATTAGGGAATTTCTTACTCAACAGGGGCATCCAGTGGCATATCATAGTGAGACATTGTCCGACACAGCTCGCAAGTATCCCACTTATGACAAAGAAATTTATTCAATTGTGCAGGCTTGTCGGCAATGGAAGCATTACATTTTGGGGAAGGAAATAATCATCCACACAGACCACTAGCCCCTGCAGTTCATATAGACACAATGGAAGTTGCAGAACAATCGACATCAGAAGCGGTCCACATATCTGCAACAGTTTCATTTGAACATCAAGTACAAGAAGGGTAGCACCAATAATGTTGCAGACTACCTCAGCCGACCATCGATCGTGGCACCAACCACCATTCTCAACTCTTATGGGCATAAGAGTTCTAATTATATGCTTCTCTATGAGAGTGATCCAGAATTCAGCCACACATACAAGTCACTCTTGGGGGGTACGCAAGTTCAAAACTTTCACATCAAAGATGCATTGTTATGTCACCTGGGACACCTTTGTGTTCCTTCAAGCGAGCGTGCCAAGATGATATGGGAAGCACACTACAATCGAGTCACTGGTCATTTCGGGGTCGAGAAAATAGTGATAGTACTGCAGAAGTACTTCTATTGGCCTAACCTTCGATAGGATGTTGGGAAGTGCATCAGAACCTGCACTACTTGTGCCATTGCCAAATCGACCATCAAGAAGCAAGGACTCTATACTTCGATACCTACCCATAGTCAACCTTGGGAATCCATCTCCATGGATTACATGTCAGGCCTCCCTTCTACTAAGCATGGAAACGACTGTGTTTTTATGGTCATCAACAAATTCTCGAAGATGGAAATTATGGAGACCTACAAGAAGAATATCACAATAGAAGCGACCGCTAAAATCTTCTTTGAATGAGTGTGGGTGCACTTTGGGATCCTATAGTCTATCATATCAAATCGGGACAGCAGGTTCCTCAACATATTTTATTCCAGCCTCTGGTTAATGCTGGACACCAATCTCACCAAGTCCACAGCTTTCCATCCCCAAAATGATGACTAGACAGAGGTCTTCAACAGGATGATTGTACATGTTCTGCGCATGTACAATTCAAAGCATCCAAACACATGCGATGAGAGCCTCCCCTATGTACAAAATAGTTATAACCGTGCTCTCCACATCCCAACTGACCACAATCCCTTTCAGGTGGACTTGGGATTCCAACCACTATATCCCATTGACGTAGCCATGACATTTGTGGCTACTTAGGCCGAATTAGCTCATGGCCAGTCTGAGGCTGACAAAGTGAACAACTTCATCGAGCACATTCAACACATCGGCCAACAGGTTCATGAAATATTGGACAGAGCCAACGCTAAGTACAAACAATGACATGATCAACATCAGGTGCCACACAACTTCCAGGTGGGCGACAAAGTGTGGCTACATTTGCAGAAGCAGAGCCTCACTGGACCCCACTGCAAGCTTCACCCGCTCTGATATGCATCGTACACCATCAACAAGGTTGTAGGGAACAATGCCTTCGAGCTCAGTATTCCACCTTTCCTTGGTCTGCACCTAGTATTCAATGTGGACCACCTTCATCCCTACCTCCCACCTCTACTGGACACCTCTGACATTATAGAACAACTCACACCAACAGAGTTAAACCCAGAATTCATGGAAAAGGCCACCATAGATTGTATCATGGACATTCAAATCAAGAACAATCGGCAACAGAAGATCCAATTGTATTGGGTTGTCAAATTTGGCCAACTACTTCACCAAGCCAAGTGGTTCACCGGGGACCAAGTTCAGCAGAAGTTTCCTCATCTCATGAAGGAAATCAATGCAATGAGGACCAATGCTTCTTAAGGGGGGGAGAATGATCTAGGTGGATATTGGTGGCCACCCACCTATTTCACTTGATGCCCCACCATTGTCTCTTTCCATTTTTCAGTTCCAGCATGACTTACTATTTTTAGTAGATTTTTGGGTCCTGAACTTCCGGAGCCGCTTTGAAGCCCTAAACGAAGTTTTTGGGGAAAACCGAGAGCAACATGGGTTAGTGGACCATGTTTCTTGGATAAAAAGTTGTATTCCTCGGATATATATTTCTAACGAGGTATGGTGCGTGTCAAATAGAGATCGTATGCCAAAGTTAAATCCTAGAGAAGTTGAAACACCAATTTACCCAAACGGGGCCCATAGTTTTGGTGCTTCATCTCCTAGGGTTAGGGTTTTGGATGTTTAGGGCTTTCCATTATTTATAAATAATAAATAAGCCCTCAAGCCTCATTGTAACACAGTTTAAAGGCCTGTAGCCACTACATATCTTCTTAGAGATAAGCTACCAGCACCCTAAGTAGTTTATTTCCATTCTGTCTGTAAGAAAATTTCAGTTCTTTGATATTAATGAAATGAAGTGTTATTTCTGCTGCTTCTTTTTATTTATGGTTACATGTATATTATTTTTCGTTCCTACATAAATTTAGATCAGTGGTATCAGAGCGGTCTACATTTTTCTCGATCCTTCTTTGCATGTCCCCAACGAGGTCGGGGTATAACGAGTTAGGGCTCGATATGGTGGAACCTTTGCAATATCAGCCTCACAAACCTCGATGGCCACCCATGGGAGATGAAAAGAAAGTTGAGGGATCAGGATATCCTATCAAAATATTGCTTGAGGAGGCCCTAAAAAAAAAAAGGAACGCGATGATGGATAACTTTGCACAGATCCTTCAATGACTGCCCACCGGCGACGCATCTGCATTCAGCAGCCACTCTGGAGGCGTGACTCCCTTTAAGGTACAAGTAAAATTTGACATTACCATATTTGAGGGTCAAATAGATGTAGATTCAGTAAATATATGGTTGAATCTGTTAGAACAATATTTCTCGGTTCATGACTTTTTCGACCGGGAGAAGATTATTTTTTCACTCCTCAAAGCTACCCCCCATGTCAAGGACTAGTGGGAAACCTACTATGAAAAAAAGGACAATACAAAACCCTCTCTTTTCTCATTCATAGACACTTGGAATTATTTCTAAGATGCCATCAAGGAATAATACTCTCCCGTGGGGAGTTATGAGGATAGTACATACAATGGGCCATGCTAAGGCAACAAAGGGATCAAGATGTGCATGAGCTGACGAATATGTTCCATAACCTGCGCAAAAAGTTGGGTATCAAAGATTTGGAGAAAAATTTGGTGCTAAAGTATCGCAGTTGTCTTCATATATACATTCAGGAGGAAATGGAGTTCCTCGACATCTCCTCACTTGGTACGGCATACCATTGTGCTACCAAGATTGACCAGAAATTCAAACAAAAGAAGTGAGACTTTGAATCTGCGAAACAAAAGCAAGGAAAAGGTGCCCCCAAACCATAGAACAAAGGACAAAGCTAATCCATGGTAGCCCAAGACAACTTGTCAAAGCCATATGAAAAGAACAACATCGCAAAGCCAAAAAGGACACGTGAAAGTGGTGTGATTTCCATAAGAGCTCCACTCATAACACAAGTGACTGTCAGGCCAAGTAGTCGTTGGTCGCCAAGATGAGGGCTTCTGATTTAGATGCATGCTCTGACTCTGAATTAAGACCTAAAAATATGAATGAAAAAAGGAAATAGATTATTGATGTGGAGCCCAATGCCATTGTTGCCACTGCGAAGATCTAGAAGGAGGAACCAGAAGATCCAGAGGAGGAGGAGCATCTCCTCCACTCCCCGATGTGAGTAAATGGTTCCCTGATATAGTTCATTGTCCACAATGGGAGCCAAAATAACCTCATTTCAGCCAACATCATGAAATGGTTGGGCTTGATGACCATAGCACACCCACAACCATACACCATCGGGTGGCTTCACCAACAACGGGATCTCCATGTCAGCCAACAGTGTCGCCTTCCCTATAGCATCAAGCCCTTCACCAATGAGGTATTATGTGACATTGCTCCTCTATATGTTTCTGATGTATTATTAGGCCAACCATACTTGCGAAAGTGACATGCTATGTATGAGTCCCGACCTCGCACAGTTATTGTTACTTTGGGACATAAGCTGTACAGGATACCAGAGGTACCACTACCTGCCGCTGTCTCTTTGGTTACTACAAAAAAATGCAGTAAGCTCATTTCCCAAACCAGGAAATTTGTTTTCCTAATGATCCGCCCCTTGGGTAATAATAATATTATGCCCATGGCCTCTAGAGATGGCTCTTTTTCATGACAACAACAAATGGACAAGGCTGTGAAGAAGTACGGGGACATCTTCACCTCGCCCATAGGGGTTCTGTTGCACTGTCAAGTCAAGCACCCCATTGATCTTACCCCAGGTGCATCGCTACCCAATGGACCAATATATCAGCGCTCTTTTCTGGAGAATGATGAAATCAAGAGGCAGATTCAGGAGCTGCTGCAAAAATGTCACATCCAGCCAAGTTCGTCACCCTGTGGGAGGTCGATCATATTGGTAGAGAAGAAGGATTGGACTTGGAGACTATGTATTGACTATCGGGCACTGAACAGGATCACTATCCCGAATAGGTACCTGATCCCACAGATTGATGACCTTATGGACCAACTTAAAGGGGCGAAATATTTCAGCAAGATCAACTTGAAGTCTGGGTATCACCAGGTACCAATCAAACCATCTAATGTGTGGAAGACTACCTTCAAAGCTAAGGAGGGCCTTTTCGAATGGCTGATCATGCTTTTCAGGTTGATGAATTCTCTCGCAACCTTCATGAGGTTGATGGATGACATCATGCAGCCATTGACCAACTCATTTGTAGTGGTCTACTTGGATGACATTTTGATCTTCAGCCAGACTTGGGAAGAGCACTTGCAACACATCCGACAAGTCCTCCAAACACTGTGGCAACACAATTTGTGTGCCAATTTGGAGAAGTGCACTTTTGGCATGACCCAGGTTCAATATCTGGGATACATTATTGATGAAAGGGGGATGCATGTGGATCCAACCAATATCCAACTCATTCAGGATTGGCTAGCCTCAACCACTCTATAGAGCTTTGCAACTTTCTCTGTCCTGCTAATTTCTACCACAGGTTTGTGTTGGTATTCTCTCATATCACTTGGCCCTTGAGTCAAGTCACCAAGGGAGGAGAAAAAGCAAAATTATTTTGTTTGGAATCTCAACAGAAGGCATTCATAGAATTGAAGCATGGCCTCTATTCTTCCCTAGTTCTCACATTACCATACTTGCAACAACCATTTGAGATCGAGACAGATGCCTCTGACTATGTTATTGGGGCAGTTCTTACTCAATAGGGGCATTCAATGGCATATCACAGTGAGACATTGTGTGACACAGTTCGCAAGTATCCCACTTATGACAAAGAAATGTATTCCATTATGAAGGCTAGTCAACAATGGAAGCATTACATTTTGGGGAAGGAAACAATCATCTGCACACACCACCAGCCCCTCAGTTCATACAGACACAAGGGAATTACAAAACGATCACCATCAAAAGTGGTCCACATATCTGCATCAGTTTCATTTGAACATCAAGTACAAGAAGGGTAGCACCAATAACATTGCAAACTGCCTCAGCCGACCACCGATCGTGGCGCTAACCACCGTTTTCAACTCTTGTGGGTAGGAGACTTCTGATTGGCTGCTTCTCTACGAGAGCGATCTAGAATTTGACCACACATACAAGGCACTCTTAGGGGATACACAAGTTCCAAATTTTCACCTCAAAGATGCACTGTTATGTCACCTGGGACACCTTTGTGTTCCTTCAAGCAAGCGTGCCAAGATGATATGCGAAGTACACTACAGTCGAGTCGTTGGTCATTTTTGGTCGAGAAAACATTGGGAGTACTACAGAAGTATTTCTATTGGCCGAACCTTCGACAGGATGTCAGGAAGTACATTATATCTTGCACTTCTTGCGCCATTGCCAAACCGACCATCAAGAAGCAAGGCCTCTATACTCCGCTACTTACCCCTAGTCGACCTTGGGAATCCATATCCATGGATTACATGTTGGGCCTTCCTTCTACTAAGCATTGAAATGACTATGTTTTCATGGTCATCGACAAATTCTTGAAGATGGTGATTATGGCTGCCTACAAGAAGAATATCACAACAGAAGCCACTTCTAAACTCCTCTTTGAATGAGTGTGGGTGCACTTTGGGATCCTAGAGTCTATCATATCAGATAGGGACAGCAGGTTCCTTATCACATTTTGGTCCAACCTCTGGTCAATGCTAGACACCAAGCTCACCAAGCCCACATCTTTCCATCCCCAAATTGATGGCCAGACAGAGGTCATCAACAGGATGATTGTACACTTTCTGTGCATGTAAAATTCAAAGAATCCACGCACATGGGATGAGAGTCTTGCCTATGTATAGCACAGTTATAATCGGGCTCTCCATAGCTCAACTGGCCACAGCCCCTTTCAGGTGGGCTTGGGATTCCAGCCACTATGTCCCATTGACGTAGTCAGGCCATTTGCGGCTACTCAGGCCGATTCGGCTCATGTCCAAACTGAAGCTGACAAAGCGAACAACTTCATTGAGTGCATTTAGCACATCCACCAATAGGTTCATGACGTATTGGAAAGAGCCAATGTTAAGTACAAGCAACAACATGATCAACATTGGGTGCCACACAACTTCTAGGTGGGCGACAAAGTGTGACTAAATTTGTAGAAGGAGTGCCTCACTGGACCCCACCACAAGCTTCGCCCACTCTGATATGGGTTGTACACCATCACCAAGGTTTTAGGGAACAATTCCTTCGAGCTCGGTATTCTACCATTCTTTTTTCTGCACCCAGTATTCAATGTGGACCACCTTTGTCCCTACTTCCCACCTCTACTAGATACCTCTAACATTGTAGAACAACTCACACCAACAGAGTTAAACCCAGAATGCATGGAACATAGAACCACAGATTGTATCATGGACATGAAAATCAAGAACACTTGACAACATAAGATCCAACTGTATCGGGTTTTCAAAGATGGCCAACTCCTGCACCAAGGCAAGTGGTTCACCAGAAACCAAGTTCAGCAGAATTTTCCTCATCTCATGCAGGAACTCAACACAATGGGGACCATTGATTCCTATGAGGGGAGGAATGATCCAAGTGGATATTGGTGGCCACCCTCGTATTCCACTTGAGGCCTCACCATTGTCTCTTTCAGTTTTTTAGTTTCTGCATGACTTACTATTTTTAGCAGTTTCTCGGGTCTTGAACTTCCAGAGCCGTTTTGAGGCCCTAAACGACGTTTTTTGGGAAAACCGAGATTAACATGGGTCCATGGACCGAATTTGCTCACATGAAAAGTTTTATTCCTCGGATAGATCTTTCTAACGAGGTATGGTGTGCGTCAATGTAATATCCCAAAATGGGATCTACTAGCAAGGCATGACAGGAAAACGCATTTTCTTGGAATGGCTGCTACATGATTTGAAGCCAAGACCTGGATCCCTTAGATAAATGCATCTAAGATTGAAATCCAAGTGGAGGCTTAAAAGAAATTCTTCTAGGGTGGTTAAACAGATCTCCCACACCTAGTTACCTTGTGAAAATGCCCGATGAAGGGACTGCAACAAATACATAAACAAATAATGGAGCAACAACGTTATTTTAATGAGCCTGTGTACATGAAGATACAGATATCCAACCAATGTGTATTATATCAGAAATGACATACAACTCCTTGAGGAAATAGTCACTGAAGCAAAGCAATGCAGCCTCAAAGGGACATGTACATGAAAATAGAAGAACACTACTACTCATCAATTTCTGCAGGCTAAGAGGATGCAGTTTATAAGAGATACTACATCAAAATAGATGATAAGAGAATTATATGACAATATGTGGCTCAAGAAATGAGAGGGAGCAAGCTCTCAACCCCTGAAAACAATAATACATCAATCCTTAGAAGGATTGGCTGAAATATACAAAATGGAAAAAATGTCGGAGTTGCTGGGTAGCAGTTGCAACTCAAAACTGGAACTGGATGGAGATGGCTGAAGATGATGAATAATCTGAAGTAGCCTCCTCCAGGGGATTCTCCAAGTTAAGGCTGATCCTATCACTGGAAATCTCACCCTCCAATCAACAATGCAAAACCCCACAGCAAATGCTCAATGAAAATAACGAAGTTACTGAAGAAAACTACGTTGTAGGGGCAAGGGAATGAGCTCGCCCAATGCCAACATCTAAAATAAGATCCAATGGATTCCAAACTGATCCCTCAAAGGAAAGAGAGACTCCTCCTCTAAAAAACAAGTGATGGAATAGGTGTTGTGATCCCTCACTGCAACACCCTGCAACACAACATTATTCTGCTACAGAAATAACGTTGTACTGGAGGAGGATGCTTGGCCTCAAGCCTGGATGTGAGGAAAATCAATACAACTCCTTCAAGAGGCTTCTCAAGAAAGGAGAAGGATTCCTAAGCAGGAAATCCTTGTGCTAAGCAGCACAACAACTCAGCTATATAAGAAAAAATACAAAGATAATATAAGGAAAAATACAAAGATAATTGATCGCATTACAATGAGACACTATTGATTTCTATAGTTATCTTCTTGGAATACCTTTCTACTCCTCATGGTGGTTTATCTTATATGGAAGACATAATAATTGAAATAGGAATTAATGCAAGTTCCCTCCTTTAAACTAACATTTTAACTCACTTCCTTGGTCATTAGAGTTAGGATTTAAGATTCATGCTTTTAAAAATTTGTAGTGGATTCCCATATTTTACCAAATCTACATAAATGAATCATGATGAGACAATATAGCTACCGCATGGACTAAGGGAAATTAATTAGAATTTTTCCTTATTGGTGTTATAAACAATGGAAAATATGATAATGCTGGGAGGGTGGGTGAATAATTAGTGTGGTCAATTTATACAAATTTTCAAAAATTATATTTTTCAATCACTTCAGCAATTTTTCATTAATCAACAACACGTCTCAATGATGTAAAACGTAACACAATCACCAAGAACATGGGAAATATATATATGCAAGACACCAATCTTAATTTTATTACAAGCTTTAACCTTATTACATCAATGCCCCACAAGCTACTAGTTGTAGGTTTATCAACTACTACTGAAAGGAAGTTATATCCATGCTCATTTTTTAGTCTTCATTGAAAGATACTCTTTCCCCTACTCATGTATCGACCTATAATGAAAGGGACTCTTACCCCTGCTCATTTATCAACTATTACTGAAAGGAATTATTTCCTATAAACATTTACCAACACCCACTAGAAGGAGCTACAACCCCTCATTTGTAAGCTACCACTTGTTGGCCCTTTTGATTCATTTTCATCCATTTCCAAACTCATATCAGTAGACCACTTATGTCATAAACAAATAAATTTTCTTAACTTATCACCATACAACCTCCTTCAAAAATATTTAATTACTGGATAAATAACCAACAAGATCACCTTCAACAATTTCACATTATTAAACACACCAAACTTTAGCAGCAGCATCAATACATTCGCCAATCACCAATGCACTTCTTTGCATCTCTAAAACACCTTTCAGATAACAAAATTGGTCTCTGATTCACCCTTGATGCATACCACCATTATGAATCACTTTGCACCAACAACCTCTAATCCATACACCTCTCATCTACTTCTCATCCTCACATAGAAACTTTGTTGCTCGAATTTTACTTTTAAATAATTCTGGACTGATATTTTTGGAATTGGACTTTAGTTATTTTTCTCTTTGGCTTTGCATGGATTTCTTATTTTTTTCCTTTGTCTTGTTCATTCTAGTCTTCTACATCTTGTCTTCAAGTATTATTTTACTCCTCTCCCATTAATTCAAGAAATTCTGAGTTAAATTGTTGTTTTCCTACTTATTTTTAGCATTCTTCCCTTTTAATAGGTTTTAGCAAGGAATTTCTAATTTTAGCAGCACTTAAATTTGGCTTAACTATTATATGTGCCACTAAAATATCACCTTTTAAAAGTTGTCAACTCATTCTATTGCTATCCCAATGCACTTCCAAAATAGTTTTTGACTCATTCACCCAAGGCCTTTGGTTATGGCGTGAAACCTTTTAATATATGCCCAAAGGCCTTTTAATATGTCCCTGCAAAATAACACTTCCAAATTAAATTCCTTAACTTTTTTATTTTATTAAATAATCTATGCCAAATCTATTGAACTTGGATTTATCACATTTTTCGTTGGCACTTGTTTTCTTTCCCACCATGGGATCGAGTGCGGTGATCAGTGGCTCGATCTTTCAAGTGGTAAACTGATTTTAGGCCTTTGTGGGCTTATTTCTCCTTATAAACCTCTGCGCCCTTGGTCTTCATACCTTGCATGTAACCTTGTGTTAGAACTTAGTCTGAATCCCTCAATACTAGTACTTAAAATGTGCCTCCGCTTAAATATTTTAGGCTATTCCACGTTGGCTTAGTTGTTATGTGGGGTCCTCCTAGTGCCTTTCTCATTATGTTAAAATCAATTGTCATCTACATGCCTACTCCCTGGTGCTTTCTATTAGGTCCCTATAAGACTAGTGTGTCCCCTTATTATTATTGTTATTGTAGCCCCCTTATTATTGTTGTTGTACCCATGTAGTCCCCATATTTTTATTATTGTGTCCCATATAAGCCCACTATTTTTATTGTTGTGCCCTTACATTATTATTTTTATGTCGACTCTAATTATATTGTGACCCATATATATAGAAATTAGGTTTTATCATTTGAATCATACAAGAATTTTTCATTTATGTAATGTAAAACAGGTTTCCCCCTCGAAGAGGTGGAATTCTAAGTCATTGATATATCTTTTCTTGTATTTTGTGAGTTGGTTACACAACATTTGGTATCAGAGCTTGGGATTTTAGGGGTTCACTTCTTCAAATAGGTCATATTGGAATTTTTTCTATAATTTTTTTTTGCGAGGCTTCTGAAGCTGAAATTTTTACCACGTGGAGCCGAAATGTTTTTGCAGGCTCCATAATTTCATCACAAAAAAGCAACCGAGGGAAAATATTCATAAATTTAGTTTCAGGCATCGGATTTGAGTTCTGTAAAAATTCGGCGAAAACATATGGGATTTTATTTCTTGTGTATCAATTTCAGAGCTGAAGGTTGAAATTGTGATGCCTAGCACGCCATACAAGTTTTCTCTACTAAACCAGTCCATAATTAGGTCATTGTGGGAGATCAGCCATAGCTTTACCTTGAAGAATCCAAATTTGGTATGACCTATGGCATCAGAAGGAAGACTCAGAGGGATACTACAATATTAAAGTTCAAATATTGGGGATACAAAATCACAAAGATACATCAGGTTCAATATCAAGCTCCTTAAAATCAAGAAAAGGGTGTGTAGTTTTTCTAAAATTGCCTAAATTTTATTTAAAAAGATCTATTTTAAGTGATTACAAGGGCATACCGAAGCATTGATATCAGTATTTAGTTCTAAATTCCTCCCAAAAATAATTCCACACCCATTAAGCCCTCATAAATCTCTACTATGACAAATGAAGAGGAATAAGTGAAACATGATATATCATAATTACGAGACCAAGTGCAACAAATGTCGTTCTCACAAAGAGTAACCAAAAATGAAATGGAAGCTAAGAATGATGGTTTCATGAATGGTTTAAAAACATACATGGAAGGTTTGAAAAATGGTTTAAAATCATATATGGAAGGTTTGAATAATGGTTTAAAATAAGACATGGAAATTTTGAAGGATGGCATAGAAGCAAAAATGAAAGGCAGCATGGAAGACATGAAGAATGGTTTAAAAGTAGACATGGAAGGTTTGAAGGAAGTTTTTACAAAGTTGCTACAAGAAATGATTCCTAATGGAAAAAATTTAGTAGATGAAACTCATGATGAGAACAAAATAAATGTAAATCATGATTTCATAGACTCTAACATTGGATTGAAGAGCCATCATATTCCAAAGATTGATATGAGGAAGTTTGATGGAAAGGATCCGGTAACATGGATACTACAAATGGAGCAATTTTTTGATCTCCATAATATGAAACACACGAAAAAGTTAAGCATTGCAACTTTATATTTAGAACCCAATGAGTTGTTATGGTATCAATGGCATTTTTCTTGTAAAATACTTGTCACTTGGTCAATTTTTATAGAGGAAATGATAGCACATTATGAAGATACAAATAGAAACACCTCCTTTAGCCAATTGATAAATCTCAAACAAAAGGGTTCAATGGCTGAGCACATTAAGGTCATCCAAAAATTGAATATAAGGGTAAATGATATTTCGGAAGAGCATATGATTGATGTCTTCATAGGGACTTTAAACGATAACATCCAACATGAGGTTCATCTTTGTGAACCTGATTCATTGGAGAAGGAATCCAGGTTGGAAAGAAAAAATGAAATAAAAATTATGGCGACAAGTAAGCCTACCACTCACAACTATAAATATGCAAGTGTTTCTACTCCTAGCCTTCCACAACCTACAAGGTTCACACCACAATAGTTGGAAGAAAAAAGAGCAAAAGGGATTTTTTACATTTGTGATAATAAATGAACTAAAGTTCATAAGTGTGCTGAGAAGAAACTAATTTACATAGATTGTGAAGAGGAGGAAGAAAAGGAACAAGAAAATTCAAAAGTAAAATTCTTTCTATTCCAATGGGTGGTGCTAATGTGGTACTAGAAGTCCAATGGTTATAATCCTTGGGGACTATAACTTTTAATTTTCAAGAATTTTTCTTGATTTTTTTTGGGAAGGAAAGGAAGTTGAATTACGGGGTATTGCAAGGAAACCAGGAAATATAATCAGATATGATGTCATGAGAATTCTTCTGAAGAAATAACAATGAGGCGTAGTTACACAATTTTTCTCATTATAGTTTCAAACATAAAAATATGATATTCAAAAGTTTGTGGTAGTATATTTGGTTTTACAACAAAATAAATTTGATACAATTAATACCTTGGGTCTATTAAAACCTTCATCCATTCCAAGTCAATTTTGGGAGGAAGTTTCAATGGATTTTATCACAAGTTTACCCAAGTTCGAAGGAAAGAGTGTCACCATAGTGGTAGTTGATTGACTTACCAATTATGAACAATTTTTTGCATTATCACATCCATTTAAATCTAGTAAAATTGCTACTGCATTTATGGAAACAATGCAAAATCTACATGAAAACCCAAAGATTATTGTAAGCGACAGAGATCCCATTTTGATTGGAAATTTTTGGACAAAATTATTTTCTTGTCTGGGTACTCAATTAGCTCATAGCTCATAGCTCATCTTATCATTCTCAATCTGATGGGAAAACTAAGATAGTGAACACATTTTTGGAAGGATATCTTTGTTTCTTTATATCTAATAAACAAACACAATGGGTCAAGTGGTTACCTCTAGCGGAATGGTGGTATAACACTTCCTTCCACACTACAACAAAAATCACCCCATTTATGGAACTTTATGGATATCATCCACCATCCATCACATCATCTTTAAGAGAAAATTCTAAGGTTCAAGTAGTGGAAGATCACATAGATAATCAACAACAATTTATCCAAATCTTAAAGGATAAACTCACTGTTGGGGGTGGAGCTTGATTATCATTCTGATTTAGAGGTCCTTGTTTCAGCCGAATGTATACCCCAGGAAGACTGTACACCCCTCCATGCTAAAAACATATGTAAAATTTCCTTGTAAAATATTTCAATTGCATAGTCAATATAGGCCATTCATTAGGTAAATGATCTGACGGTAGAAGTTATGTTTAATTTAGGGTTTTTTTTCCCTAGAAGGCAACTCCTTGGTTCACATGCGGGAATTGTATTGTGGTTGATTATTGAGAGTTTATTCTAAGAGAGAAAGAGAAAGGGGTATTGTGTGAGAGAGTAGAGGATATTACAGTGGATCTGTTGTAGGTTTGTTCACTTCATTTTGTTGGATAATATAAAGGAAGGATTGGTTGTTACTCCGTGGACATAGCCCAAGTTGGGTGAACCACACATATCGGTGTCTCTCTTGTTTTATATGTTTTGTGTGTTTGTATTTCTTCATATTTTATGTGTTCCATTTCTCTGTAATATATAATTTTCTAACACTCACTTTGGCATAGAATTGAATGAAACAATAGGCATATCAACATTGTAGAGAAAAAGTTTTGATGTAGGCAACTAGGTATTTTTACGGCTACAACCATACAAACAAATGTCCCTCAAGTAAGCTAAGAAGGATAATAAATTATCACCAAATTATTATGGTCCTTACAAGATGTTGCAAAACATTGGTACTATGGAATACAAATTGGAGAATCTGACATATTCTCAAGTGCACCTATTTTTCCATGCTTCATGCTTAAATAAGGTTATAGGTGACAAGCTCCCAGTTCAAACAATATTTCCATAACTTGACGAGGAAGGAAAAATCATATTGGAACCTGAAAAAGTCATGGAAATAAGAACTCGACAACTATGAAATAGATCAATTTCAAAGTATCTCTTCAAGTGGAAGAACTTACCCCTTGAATATTCCTCATGGGAGGATGAGAATTTTATACAAAACCATCCAGAACTACTCAAACGTTAAGGAAAACACTTTTTTGAAGGAGAGGGGCACCTTAGGTCCCTATAAGACTAGTGTATCCCCTTATTATTATTGTTATTGCAACCCCCTTATTGTTATTGGTGTACTCATGTAGTACCCATATAATTATTATTATGCCTCATAGAAGCCCACTATTGTTATTGTTGTGCCCTTACATTATTATTTTTATGTCGACTCTGATTATATTGTGACCCATTATACTCTTATATATATAAATTAGGCTTTATCATTTGAATTATCCAAGAATTTTTTGTTTATGTAATGTAAAGGAGGTTTCCCACTCGAAGAGGTTGAATTATAAGTCCTTGATCTATCTTTTCTTATATTTTGTGAGTTGGTTGCATAACACTTTCACTATGTGCACCTTCAATCATCATCGGGCTCATACCTATGGGCTGATTTGTACTATGGGGTCCACCCTACAACTAAGAGCTAATAGAAATGCTCTCTAGCTGAATCAACTCTGACACTGCCTATGATTTCATGCACCCAATAATTTAAGTGTTACTCTTTTAGTCTTATAGGTTGTGACCACCAAGATGATGTCACATGTTCCATGTGTCAACCAATTATTAGTACATGTGTCAATCAGAAATGGGCCCTTCGGGTGCTCAAAAATGTTGAATATGACTACCATATGTCACAATCCTATTGGTTGGTGTAGGCATCATCAACCTCCATCATTTGGGCCAATAATATGTTTCCATGTGTCTCATTGTTAGAGAAGAAATAGAAGGGCCTGAGGCTGTGTTTTTCCACATATATCATTTTTAAAATTTTAATGGCTTCTTGCTAATTTATTTGGTTATGCTCTAATTTCCTCTTGGATTGCTCTCCTCTGCATGCTTCCTTGATATCCTTATAAGAAAACCTTTGTGGGCTTCAATGTCACGATGGGGGGTTCCTGCTTACTTTTGAGCCAATAAATTGCACTATTGTCAAGGCCATGTATGCTTGTATGTTGTATCTTGGCGCTTTAACTTTTTTCTCTGTTTTCTTTCTCTGGGGTGTTACATTTAGGTACATCCGCTAGGATTCCTTCAGTAGGATGAAATCATCTCAGTCACTCCTTAAGTGCTTCCCTATATTTTTTTTCAGGCTTATATCATCAGGCAACTTCTATCGGGCTAGGTTGTAGTGTGGGCTCCACCTGCGACAAATGGAAACCTTTCCTACTTCTTTGTTATCACTCTAAGTCATCCTAATCCACCTTTTCACTGATCCACCACCATTGTTGCTAGGTTTTTCTTCTCTTTCAACTTTAATGAAGCACCAAAAAGGGTCTCCAAGCCTCTTTATCTCTGCTAAATTTGACTCGGGGTACTGCAACTTCGAATAGCTCTATCTTTCAATATAGGGGGCCATTTTCAAACTTTCGCATACCACTGGAAATGTCTTTCAAATATATTCCCATCTAAGTGGGTTCCATATGCATCTGAGATGATTTTCTATGTTAGAAATTCTTGAAAATTATCTCACCATGAATTTTGATCTTAATTCTTATTGTAACTGATCCTGAACACCCGTGTCATCCTTTGATATTATCTGACATATTTTCCATTCATTGACAGACATGATCAACACTTCTCTTTTGTTGCCATGATTTTCCTTTACCAAAAGTATTTTCCTTAGCCATAAATGGAAACATATTTATCAATGCATTTTCAGTTTCCATTTGTTTCCATTTCCAACCTTTTCCATTAATTACAACATATTTCCAACAATGTCCCCCTTTGGCATTAAGGGAAACACCAAGGTCAAATAAAACATCATCACCATTGATCAAGCAAAGATAAGTGTGCTTCTCTTTTTTTATGCTTATTTTTGTGTTTTGCTTGAGGTCATTATTCCCCTTTATATGAGGTCATTTTCCATATTTTATTCGATCACTTGGTACTCCCCCCCCACCTTCATTGAAATCAATGGAAAATATAATAACATGCTCCCCCTATTAAAAATATCCCTTTTTCTCCTTGAGCTAGTGGACCTGCCAAATTCTTCTTCTTATGTTGAAAATATAAAGTACCTATGATCTGATCCAAAAAACATCCTCTTTGTCATGTGAAGGTGATTGAGTTGAAAATATAGGAATAATTACTCCCAATATCTTCCTCAAGTGGTAAATATGGATCCTAGCTTATTCAACTAAGCCAAGAGAAAATAAATTCTTGTCAGTTTGAGTCTATTTTAGGATTACATTCAGACACATGCAACTATCCTCTAGAAACAAGTACAACCTTTCCTATGAATGACACCATCAAATTTTCAACTGATGAACAACAAGGTACAACACTTTTCAAAAACATAGAGGGACTTTCACCAATGCATGCCTAGACCAATAACTCAACTTCTATTTCACATGGTTGACTTCTAATGACAACAAACTCAACATGATACATTTGACTCATTATGAACAATATTCATATAAATTAGGACTTTCCTACCAACACTTGGACTTGAAGTCTCATATTGAAAACATGAACACCATACTATGATGACTGTAAATACAAATTGATAGTACCTTAGATACCAAGTGTTGAAAATTGTTGAATTGCATTTGTTGAGCACTTGATAACTATGTGACCCCATCCTCTGCACTTTTCACCACAAATATGGCGTCGGATACCAATTACCGATATAACAACATCACAACACCAATCAATTCTGTAGCAAACACCATTAGCCCATGTCTTGCAGCAAACATATAATACCAACTAATGATACCAATTTTCAATGCATAATCTGATACTTAAATCTTGACTTGAGTATTCTCCCCTTGTGGTTATGCTCCCTCTTTGCATTAAGAATCTATAAACAATACTTGCAAAATAAAATTCAGTAGTAAACATATCATCACCATATATATGTACTCAGACTATCAATCTAATTTGACAACAAAATTTAATACTTCACTTGTCCCTCATATGCAATCCTTGGCATGTTCCTTTCTGCTCCTTTCATCTAACCTTTTTGGCTTCTCTTGAAGTGAGTCTCTTCTTTTCAATGAAGAGGAACAAGGGATCTACTCCGCCTGAGTAGATTATCTCTATTTTTCTTCCACACCTAGAAATGTTGAGTTTGGTTAATAATGTAAGATGATTGCGTGCACTGATTTTCCTGACTGAGTAACTTTCTGCAGAACCACTAATGTTTCCTCTTGTTAGCACCAATTAAATCCAAACTTCAATTTTCCTATTACTCTTATTTTTTACTGTGTTCCCTTGGAGATAAATCAGGGTTAATGATACTTCTTTTAACTGATTGGAGTCTTTTCCTACTTTGGGTTATATAAGACAGATAACCTATAGGAATTTCAGAGTCTGATATATTAAATCTCTATTGATTATCTTCAAAATCAAACATTATTCTATGCTTCCTCCATGCACCATGTTAGGTCCCTATGTTACTAGTGTAGTCCCTTATTGTTTTTAGTGTAGCCCCCTTATTGTCATTTTTGTACCCCTATAACCTACATATTGTTATTATTGTGCCCTTACATTATTATTGTTAGGTTGGCTACGGATATATTGTGACCCCATGGACTCCTATATATAGAAAGGAGGTTTTATCATTTGTATCATCCAAAATTTTTTCATTTATGTAATGTAAAGGAGGTTTCCCCCTCAAAGTGGCTTATTTATAAGGCATTCATCTCTCTTTTCTTCTATTTTTTGAGCTGGTTTCATAACATTTGGTTAGAGCTTTGGATTCTAGGGTTTCACTACTTCAAATGAGTCATCGTGGAATTTCCGCTATAAATGTTTTTCTAAGAAGGTTTAAAAGCTAAAAATTTTACCACGCGAAGCCGAAATATTGAGGAAATTCATGTACAAATTTCAGATCTTGGTTCGTAATATTTTAGGAGATATGATCTGTGGAAGTTATGGTTTTTTCAGACTCCCGAATTTCATATAGAAGAGGTGACCTTGGGAAAATCATCATAACTCTCTCTCTGAGCATTAGATTGGAATTCTATAAAAAGTGGTCGAAATTAAATAGACTTTAGTTTCCCATGTACTAATTTAGGAACTAAAGGAGGAAACAATGACACATGGCATGTCGTACAAGTTCGCTCTACTGAACCAATCCATAACTAGGTCATTGTGGGAAATTGGGCATAAATTTGACTTGAAGAATCCAAATCAGATCAAACCTGTGGCATTAGAAAGAATATTCAGAGGGCTACTACATAAAAAAAAATCAGATATTGAAGATCCGAAATCATATATATAATTCAATTTCAATATCGAGCTCCTCAAAAGAAAGAAAAAGGTGTGTGTTTTTTCAAATTGCATAAGTCTTGTTTGAAAAACTCGTTTGAAGTGAGTCCAAGGGAATATTGAAGCATAGATATCAGTATTGGGTTCTAAAATTCCCCCTAAAAAGAATTCAACACCCATCAAGCCCTCAGAATACTCTACTATGACTCATGAAGATGAAGAAGTGCAACATGATATATCAAAATTACAAGAGCAAGTGCACCAAATTCCGCTCTCGCAAAGAGCAACAAAAAATGAAATGGAATTTTTGAAGAAAGGTGTGGAAGCTAAGATGGATGGTTTGAAGAAGGGAATGGAAGCTAAGATGGATGTTTTGAAGAATGAAGACATTGAAGCTAAGATCAATGGTATAGAAGAAAAAATGAAAGACAACATGGAAGACATGAAGAATGTTCTAAAAGCAGACATGGAGGGTTTGACAAAGTTGATACAAGAAATGATTGCTAATGGAAAAAATATGGTATAGGAAATTCATGATGAGAACAAAATAAATGTTAATCGTGATTTCATAAAACCTAATTTTGGATGGAAGACCCACCATATTACAAATATCGATATGAGGAAGTTTGATGGCAAGGATCTCGTAACATGAATACTAAAGATGGAGCAATATTTTGATCTCAATAATGTGAAAAACACACAAAAGGTACACATTGAAACTTTATATTTAGAAAAAAATACATTTGTATGGTATCGATGTCTTTGCTCCCATAACAAAATTGTCACTTGGTCAATTTTTATTGAGGAAATGATAGCACATTATGAGGATACAAAGAGCAACAACTTCTTTAGCCAATTGATAAATCTCAAACAAAAGGGTTCAGTGGTGGAGCACATTGAGGACTTCCAAAAATTGAATATAAGGGTAAATGATCTTCCAGATGAACACATGATTTATGTCATCATAGGGACTTTAAAGGATAACATCCAACATGAGGTTCACCATTGGGTACCTGATTCATTGGAGAAGACATTCAAGTTCGCAAGAAAAAATGAATGTAAAATTATGGTGACAAGGAAGCCTACCGCTCACATATATAAAGATGGAAATGTTGATACTCCTAGACTTCCACAACCTACAAGATTGACACCGCAAAAATTTGAAGAAAAAAGATAAAAAATGCTTTGTTATAGTTGTGATTAAAAATACATTAAAGGTCATAAGTTTGTTGATAAGAAATTATTTTACATATATTGTGAAGAGGAGGAAGAAAATGAACAAGAAAATTCAAAATAAGAGGATATATATGAGGGACCAACCTTAGAGAAAGAAGAAATGAGTCCAGCCATATCGTGTAATGAATTGGCAAGAATTACCACTCCTAAAACTCTCAAGATACAAGGACATATCAAGAAGAAAAAGGTAATAGTGTTGATTGATTCAGGTAGTACCCATAATTTTATTCATTGTAAGGTAGCCAAGGAATTGAATTGCTTCCTATACCCAACCCCATAATCTCAAGTGATGGTTCCAAATGGAGGAACTATGAATACCTCTGGAAAATGCCATAATATCAAGCTAACCATGGGGGAATATGCATTGAATAGTCCAATTCTTTCCATTCCAATGGGAGGTGTTGATGTTGTACTAGGAGTACAATGGTTGCAATATTTGGGGATGGTAGCTTTTAATTTTCAAGAACTTTTCCTGAATTTTTTTCGGAAGGAAAGGATGTTGAATTATGGGGTATCACAGGGAAGCTAGGAAAGATAATAAGCTCTAATGTCATAAAAAATCTTCTGAAGAAAGAACAATGAGGCATAGTTGAAAAATTATGCTCACTAGAAGTTCCAACATGAAATTCATCTATTTCTCCAGATCTCCAAAAACTCTTGGACAATCATTCCAAGGTGTTTGAAACTCCCAAAGGACTCCCACCTATTCATGATCATTACCATGCTATTCATTTTATTCCAGGATGTGTTCCTCCATGGATCATGGTTCATGTGTCCGGATTATAGGGAGCTCAATAAGATCACTATTAAAGATAAATTTCCCATTCCTATGATTGATGAATTATTGGATGAATTACATGGAGAAATTTATTTTACCTTAGTTGGATCTTCGTTAAGGATATCATCAAATTAAAATGAAGACTGAAGATATTCCAAAAACAACATTTAGAACTCATGAGGGTCATTATGAATTTTTGGTCATGCCTTTTGGCCTTACCAATGCACCTTCTACATTTCAAGGGTTGATGAATTCCATTTTCAAACCCTTCCTTAGAAAAATTTTGTTAGTATTTTTTGATGATATACCAATCTACAACAGGTCTTGCAAGGATCATATTCAACATCTTGGCAGCGTGCTGAAACTATTGGAAGAGAAACAATTATCTGCAAAAACCTCCAAATGTTTTTTTGGAGTACAAGAGGTGGAATATCTGGGTCATATTGTATCTCACGAGGTTGTTAAGGTAAACCCTAACAAAATTAAAGCCATTAAGGAATGGAAAGTGTTGCGAGAATTTCTCGGGGTAACAAGGTATTATCACAAGTTTGTTAAGAATTATGGGAGAATAGAATCACCTCTAACAACATTATTGAAGAAAGATGCATTTTCATGGACTCCTTAAGCAACTAAGGCCTTTTAGCATCTTAAAGAGGCAATGTGCCTAGCGCCGGTCTTAGCTATGCCAAACTTCACAAAAACCTTTATTGTGGAATACGATGCCTCAGGACATGGAATTGGTGTAGTTTTAATGCAAGAATGAAGACCCATTGCTTTTGAAAGTCGTCCAATCAAAGGAAATTATTTACAGAAATCTATTTATGAGAAGGAAATGCTGGCAATACTACATGCACTAAATAAATTGTGAACTTACCTAATGGGAAGACACTTCAAGGTAAAACGGATCATGATAGTCTTAAACACTTTTTGGAACAAATAATATATTCAAAAGAGCAACAAAAATGGGTCACAAAGATGTTGGGTTATGAATTTGAAATCATCTACAAAAAAGGGAAGCTAAATGTTGTTGCAGATGCACTCTCAAGAAAGGATGAAGAGGTGGAACCATTGCTTTGTTCCATTTCTATTATCCAACCAGATTAGATAACCGAAGCAAGGGATGAATGGAAGAAGGACGAAGAAGTGTGGACACTCATTCAAAAGTTGTAGCAAGTTCCTAGTACATCAGATACATTTAGTTGGAAAAATTATTCCTTATGGTACAAATATCACTTATCTCTTTGTAAGAATTCCCAACTAAAACAAAATATTCTTTTGGAATTGCACACATATCCCTTAGGAGGACACTCAGGATTTTTAAAAACTTACCACAGGGTGAAGAAAGATTTTTTTGGGGATGGCCTTAAATTTGATATTCAAAAGTCTGTTGCGGAATGTTTAGTTTTCCAGCAGAATAAATTTGAGACAATTAAGACCACAGGTCTTCTAAAGCTTTTATCCATTCCAAGTCAAAGTTGGGAGGATATTTCAATGGATTTTATCACAGGTTTACCTAAATCTGAAGGGAATAGTGTCATCATGGTGGTAGTTGATAGACCTACCAAGTATGCACACTTTTGTGCATTATCTCATCCATTTAAAGAAAGTACAATTGCTATTGCATTTATGGAAACGATTCAAAAGCTACATGGAAACCCAAATATTATTGTAAGCAACAGAGATCCCATTTTTACTAGAAATTTTTGGATGGAATTATTTTCTTGTGTGGGTACTCAGCTAGCTCATAGCTCATCTTATCATTCTCAATCTGATGGGAAAACTGAGATAGTGAACAAATGTTTGGAAATATATCTTCGTTGTTTTGTATCTGATAAACAAACACAATGGGTCAAGTGGTTACCTCTGGCTAAATGGTGGTATAACACTTCCTTCCATACTGAAGAAAAAATGACCCCATTTATGGCACTTTATGGATATCTTCCACCGTCCATCACATCATCTTTAAGAGAAAATTATAAGGTTCAAGCAGTGTAAGATCACATCAAGCATCAACAAAAATTTCTCCAACGCTTAAAGGATAACCTAAATTTGGCACAAAATCGAATGAAACAACAGGCAAATCAACATCGCAGTGAGAGAAGTTTTGATGTAGGATATTGGGTATTTTTACGGCTACAACCATACAAACAAATGTCCCTAAAGCATGCTGATAAGGATAATAAATTATCGCCAAAGTACTATGGTCCTTATAAGGTGTTGCAAAATATTGGTACTATGGCATACAAATTGGAGCTTCCTACTTCTTCTCGAGTGCATCCAATTTTCCATGTTTCATGCTTAAATAAGGTTATATGTGACAAACTTCTAGTTCAAACAACACTTCCAGAACTTGAAGAGGAAGGAAAAATCATATTGGAACCTGAAGCAGTCATAGAAACAAGAACTCGATAGTCACGAAATCGATAAATTTCAGAATATCTCATCAAGTGGAAAAATTTACCCACTGAAGATTCAACATGGGAGGATGAGAATTTTATACAGAAGCATCCAGAGCTACTCAAGTGTTGAGGAAAACACATTTTTGAAGGGGAGGGGCATGTTAGGTCCATATATTCCTAGTGTAGTCCCTTATTGTTGTTAGTGTAGCCCCCTTATTGTCATTGTTGTACCCCTATAACCCCCATATTGTTATTATTGTAATTGTTAGGTCGGCTAGGTTTATATTGTGACCCCATGGACTCCTATATATAGAAGGAGGTTTTGTCATTTGTATGACCTAAGAATTTTTCATTTATGTAATGTAAAGGAGGTTTCCCCCTCGAAGTGGATTATTTCTAAGGCGTTGATCTCTATTTTCTTCTATTTTGGGAGTTGGTTTCATAACACACCAATCGATATGCCTTCTTATAAGTGTTGAAATAACTCCTACGCAATTCTCTTTGCTTACTCTCCTTGTGATCCATACCTATGTTTGTAGTGTTCTAGAAAGAGGTATTATTGCTAAATTTACATGTAGTTGCTTTATTCCCATACTTCTTACACTTGTGGCATTCATTGTTATTCAAAAAGGGGGCAAAGGAATTATTCTTCTCACCAAAAACTCTTCTTGTCCAATTTCTTGGATAGATTCTTACTCTTTTTTCATGTCTATTCGAATTTCCCTTCTAAGGAATTTGTGGTTGTAGCTGAAATAACATGTCCCACCTTTGTTGTTGCACCTTATTTTTCCTCTCTAGAGACTTGGAGGCAAAGTGCCCTAAATTACTACAATAGAAGCATATGATGTGTTGCATACCTTTTTTTAATTCCTAGAGTTCTTTTAGTCTTCTTAATGTTGCATAATTTTCTTTTCCACTACAATGTTTCCAGATCTTACTTGAACCAAATTTGTGGGTCCCTTTAATGTTGGTGATGATTCATTGTCACTTTCCAATAATGTATCAACCTGAGAGGAACAATGGTTGGTTTCAATATCCTTAAACACTTCAAGATTCTACATGCTTCTTAAGATTCATCAATTTCTCATTTAATGGATTATTCTCTTCTTACAGCTTCATATTTATGGCTCTGAATCTTTTGATATCCTCAAGAGTTTATATAAGTTGAATATTCAAATAGATATTTTATTGAAGATCTTCCAAGTCAATAGAGTAACAATTGGATTCACAAATAAATGTCAATTCTACTCTCAAGGGTTTGTTCACTTGATGACTTTGTGGATTCTTTTGCTGACATGTGAGATGTTCTTTTGTTCCTATTCATCAGAGGTGGACCCATTGTCTTCTTGACCAATGTCTAGATCTATTATTGCTATCAAATTAGCTCCTTCTTTACTACAACTATATGAGAAACTCTCACTTTCACCAATACTTGTAACTGAGTAGTTTGAAGATAAATGGTTTATTGTTCTATAATAAAACAAAACACCAAATTACTTGTAGATTGCTTCTCCTATAAGTTTTTATTAGCAATTTTGTCTCTTTGTATAGGAGAATCATCCTGTGATTCATGATCTTCAATGCTCTTTCCGACTTTGATTGCTTCATCCTCTAGGGAAAGCCTCTTGACATCATACGCAACTTACATGTCTATATCATAGATGGACTACAATTTATCCAATATGTCCTTGGAAGTATCACAATATATTAATTTCTCAATATCTGACTTAGACAACCCTCTCAGGATTTCCTTCCTAGAAATTTTATCAAACTTATAATTTATTACTCCATCTTCCATAGATAGCCATAGATTTAAATCAAGATCTTGCAAATAGATTCTCGTCCTTACCTTCCAAGTTGTATAATTTGAGCCATTAAAAAAGGGAACTCCATCTGAGGTAACATAATCACGATTTTCCATGATCCCTAATCTTAACTCTAGTTTTTAAGTTGATTCTGAAGGAGAATGGATCTGAAACCAATTTTTAGAAATAATGGAAACCAAGACACTACTAAGAGGGGGGGTGAATCAACAGTGTGGCCAAATTGTACATTTTTTGACAAATTATACGTTTCAATCACTTCAGCAATTTTTCATGGATCAAAAACACAACTCAATCGTGTAAAACATAACATAATTACCAAGTACATGAGCGACATATACCTAAGACACAAATATTTCTTTTATTACAAGCTTCAACCTTATTAAATCAATTCCCCACAAGCTTCTACTTGTAGGTCTATCGTCTGCTACTGAAAGGAACTTTTATCCTTGCTCATTTATCAGTCTTTAATGAAAGGGACTCTTGCCCCTACTCATTTATCAACCTTTGTTGACTATTTCCCCTACTCATTTATCAACTACTACTAAAAGGAATCACTACCCCTAAAAGTTTACTAGCACACACTGGAAGGAGCTACAACCCCTAATATCTAAGCTACCACTTGGACCTTTTGATTAATTTTTCATCCATTTTAAAACTCATATCAATAGACCACTTATGTCATAAAAAAATATTTTTTCTTACTGCAACTGCTCACCAAAACCACCATACAACCTCGTTCATTAATCTATGATTACTAAACAAATGACCAACAAGATCACCTTCAACAATTTCACATTATTGAACAAACCAAACTTTACCAGCAACATCAATCCATTCACCAATGACTAATGCACTTCTTTGCATCTCTAAAACACCTTTCATATAATAATATTGGTATTTTATTCACCCTTGATGCATACCACCATTATGCATCATGTTGCACCAAAAACCTATAATCCACACACCCTCTTATCTACTTCTCATCCTCACACATAATCTTTGTTTCTTGAGTTATGCTTTTAAATAATTTTGCACTGATATTTTTGGAATTGGACTTTAGTTATCTTTCTCTTTGACTTTCCACGGATTTGTTAGTTTCTTCCTCTGTCATGTTCATTCGAGTCTTTTGGATAGTCTCTTGAATTCTTCTTTTACTCTTGACCTATTACTTCAATAAATTCAAAGTTAAATTATTGTTTTCCTACTTATTTATAGCATTTTGGCCTTTTAATAGTGTTTAGTGAGGCCTTTCTAATTTTAGCAGCAGTTAACTTTGGCTTAACTACTATATGTGAAACTAAACTGTCACCTTTTTAAAAAATTCAACTTATTCCATTGTTAGCCCAATGCGTTGCCAAAATATTTTTTGACTCATTCACCCAAGGTCTTTAGTTATGGCCCAAAGCCTTTTAATATGTCACTTCCAAACCACGCTGCCAAATTAAATTCCTTAGCCTTTTTATTATTATTAAATAATTGATGCCAAATCTGTTGAACTTGTCTTTAGCACCTTTTTTGTTGGCACCTATCTTGTTTCCCACCATGTGACCTATTGTGGTGATCAATCACTCAATCCTTCAAGTCCTAAACTGATTTTAGACCTTCATGGGATTATTTATCCTATAAACCTACATGCCCTTGGTCTTAATACCTCACATGTAACCTTGTTTCTTTGCTTAGTTTGGAGCCCTCAATCGTGGTACTTAAAATATACCTCCACCTAAATCTTTTGGGTTAGGCCTTGCCAGCTTATTTGTCCTGCGAGGTCCTCCCAATGCCTTTCTCATTGGCTACTACTCTATCAAATGCCACCATCAGCCTGATGTCTACTCTATGCACCTTCAATAATCGTCGAGATAAAACTTGTAAGCTTAGTTGTACCATGGGGTCTGCCTTGTAACCAAGAGCTAATAGAAATGCTCTCGGGCTGAGTCAGCTCTGACACCACCTACGCCATCCCATGCCCAATCATTTAAATGTTTCTATTTTAGTCGTATGGGTTGTGACCGGCTAGAGGATGCCATAATGACATCACCTATTCCACATGTTGGCCAATGATATTTCCATGTGTCAATCATAAATGGGCCCTCTGGGTGCCCAAAAAAGTTTAATATGATTGCCACATGTCATGCTCCAATTGGTTGGTGCTTACATCAAAATCCTAAATCATTTGGAACAATGATACATTTCCATGTGTCCCACTTTTAGAGAGGAGAGAGAAGGTTTGAGGCTTTTTTTTTCCACATATTTCCTTTATAAAAATTTAATGGCTCCTGACTTATTTATTTTTTTATACTTAAATTTCCTCAAGTGTTACTCTCCTCTGTAAGCTGCCTTGATATCCTTCTAGGAAATCCTTTGTGGGATTCATTATCACTATGGGGGGGGGGGGGGCTCCTGCGCCTTAATTTTGAGCCAATAAATAGCGTTGATGTCAGGGCCATGTCTATATGCATGTTGTATCTAGGTGCTTTAGCTTTGTGTTTCCTTTGCTTTACCCAAGGTGTTACCTCCGGGCTACATCCATTGCGCTGCCTCCGCTAGGATGGCATCATCCCACTCACTCCTTAATTTCTTCCTTATAGTTTCCATTGGGGTTATTCCATCAGGTCAGGCTATAATGTGGGCTCTGCATGCGGCCAATGGAAACATTTCTCGCTACTTTCATGTCACTCCAAGTCAACCCAGTCCACCTTTTGGCCACTCCAACACCATTGTTGCTAGGTTTGGCTACTCTACCAACTTTAATGAATTTCCAAAAAAGGGTATCCAAGCCTCCTTATCTCTACTAACATTGAATTGGGTTCCTACAACTTTTATTGGCTCTATCTTTCAATCCAGGGCCATTTTCAAACATTCACATACCAATGGAAATGTGATATTCCCAAATGGGAAAATCAGGAATATAGCTCATAATAATGGAAATAATAGCAAGTATTGACACATTACATGTGAGCCAAATGATAGATCCATGGTATTATGTATAACAGCAATAAATAAGTACAAGATTTTGGGGATCAAGCCCCTCAAGATAGGCGAAAGAAGCCTCCAATGCCAAAATGCACCCAAAACATGTAATACACTGCTACACAAAGTACTAAAGAAAGCACTGCACAGTTTTAGTGAAAAATATTGTAGCTGGAACATATATATAAATGGATCTGATAATATCATGCTCATACAGGGAAAAAAATGGAGATCTATGCTCCTCAAAACTTTTCCAAGACAACCCAGGATGGGTTTCCGAAAATACACTAAATATGAATGGTGGATCTAAAGCCTTAGGGCTAAAGATGCACTGCAACTGAAGCACATAGAAGGAGGTGGCTGAATCTGATGTAGATATGGAATAACTCCTCCAAAATGACTCTCTCAATGAAGGGATGATCCCTTCAATGGAAAGCGAACTATTGTTGCTGAGGAAACTGCTGCTGCTGGAAACTACTACTTCGTAGGAGAAGAACCATGCGCGGAAGGCTGTTAGAATACTTAGAATGATTCAGGATTTTAACCATATATTCTACTCACAAAACCTAGAAAAACCCAGAAATGGTTTGGACAGATTTTAATTTTGGATTTTCGGCCATTTTTGGGTTGCCCACTGCAACAACTCACTAAAATAATGCAGATCTGGATTGGAATTTCATTTTAGGGGATAAAATCACCTTTCTTGATGCAAAATATATCAAATAAGCCTAAGGGGCTCCTTTACTGGCCTCCCAATGGAAGGAAACCTTCCTCCACTACAAAACTAGCTCTGAAAACACCCAATACAATCTTCCACTGCTGCACCCTACAACTCAGCACATCTCTCAATAGAAAATACATTGTACCACAAGAATGAATCTTTTCCTGAAACCTAAATGTGGAATTATAGTGAAAAATCTCTTCCTATGAGGCTTCTCAAGGATAGAGGTGGGATTCCTGATCAAGAACACCCTGTGATAAATAGCACTGCAATCTTAGCTAAATAGCCAAAGAAAGCTTATATGTCTAAACAGACCATATAATAAAAACATAATCACATCATAACATGAATAATATGGTTTCCATCCTCTTCCTTTTATAATAAATTAGCTTCCAAAACCTACACCATCCATTAATGACACTACTTCCATGCAATGTGTCTCCATCTAAAACTATGTTGTCCCTCATTGAATGCCACTCCTCCATGACAACGTTGTTGATTTGGTCAAGGTTGACTCAATCCACATGCTTTAGCCCCTTTTCACACCTAAGGGTGTTTTATTAATCTAAAAATATGATCCACTTTCACATGAGAAGTGGTTTTATTCCTAATAAAGAGATTTATGGGTCTCCCTACCCACGTATTCATCAAACAAGAAAGCAAAATTAGATTTTAATATTCCAATTAGTTGCATGCTAATTTAGGAATATTACAATCCTCCCCTCCCAAATGTTGCTTGTCCTCAAGCAGCTGCAAGGATAGATCTGCAAAATATAGGGAACCTTCATCCCCATGTGAAGCTCCATCCTCCAAGCTATCACCCATATAAAATGAATCACCCTCCATAATGGAAATTCATAGAAAAAATCCTCCCATGTGAGAGGCTCCTCCCAAAGACATAAGTCAATCATATGGCTCCCTTCATAAGGAAAAAAGTGATATAATGTAGCAACCATATAATGCCCCATGCTCCCCTTGAAGCATGAATAAATGTGGGATGTTTAATTCCCAATGGACACATCCAACCAATGTGTCATCCCTCCAATCATGTCCCCAACAATAATAAGAACATCATCAACATATGGGATCAAAATCGGCGATACATAAACAATCAAATGCAATAATGGATGTGGATCATAGTCCCACATGTGGAACCAGCGTAGTATATTCCTGACTGTATTAGATAGTGATATGGAAAGTTTTTTTTTCCCACCATTTACTTGCTGCCCAAGTCTTCTCACAATGGCTGAAAATGTGAGAAATGTTTGGTGATTTTGGAGTGCACCCACAGTGATACAACATCTTCCTATATCCTCCAAGCGAGTGGTCATGTTTAGAAATGTTTATGGCCCAAATTTGGCCATGAAGATTATATGAAAGAATGCTCCTCCTTGGAGCAATGGCCTACATATACATGGTAAATGAATGCAAATAATCATCAAATGAAGCATCATTTACATAAACATGTTCCTTACCAAAATTTCTACTCATATAAATGGAGTGGTCCATAGATAGATCCCATCTCATTCCAAAAGAGTAAATATGTCGTTGTGATAACTCCCTCATTGAGTTATGTGTCTCTCCCATCTCCACATAGTCCATGCATATTTTCAAATGCTGATATAGTTCCTCTTCAAAGCCTTCCCAAGTGTAGCTCTCCATGATAGTTTTGTAGGCTCTCATGGAATAAGTATGGCTGAAAATAAAATCTTCATGTGCTATTTGTAAAAACTTCTCCTTGAGCTTGGAGGCTCTAGATAAGAATATCCTTCCATGATAATAGATGACTTCATCTTGGATTGAATATCCCTATTCATGTAGCTGGTCATCAAGTATCATGCATGTGAAAAGATCCTTGGAATAATCCACCAATAGCTGGGATTTCCAACATGGATCTATCCTCCATAGTGACAGCGTTGATGATCTATCACAAAGAACATTTGTCATATGGTTTTCCTCCTCTTTGAAATCTCCCATGCCAAAGGTACATATTGGGAGGATGTTATCCTTCTCATTTTACTCCTCCTACAGTGCAGAATCTGAAATGAGAGTGGGTAATGATGATGTTGGGAGAATGTCTCCATCCTCCTTGAGTCTACCCAAGACTCTCAGCAATGTACAATGACCTTCCACTGTTCCCACTCCTCCTGGATATATGAGTGGTGAAACATGTTGAGAGAACTATTTGATCCTCTTCCAATCAGGGGGTCTCCTTGGTGGAATGCCTCCATGTAATGAAACATCAAGGCCTAGAGTAGGCTGTAAATGTGAGTGAATAGATTTGTCCCTGCTCTCAATGTGAAAATCATCCTCCTGATTCTATACATAAACCTCCTGAAAAGGATGGGTGTATATGCTCCCAATAATTTGGTGCTAGCCCTCCTTCTCCTTTCCTCCAACCTTCTGCAACATATCATTGTCTAAGGTGTCTTTTTCAATTGTAATCAATCTATGTACACCCAACATCTCATTGGTGTCAAAAGTCTTGATCACAAAGGAATGATATATCATAGTGTGTGTCCCCAAGATTGCATTTAATGTTCACACTTCATCCATTGTTTTTTCTCATTTCCTATCAACATAGACACATGTTGCTCATGATCGTCATATGTAATATCCTTTGGAACTTCTTGCAAAGATGCAAGAGCTCCTCTAGTTGAAGCAATTTCTTCATCTCCATCTCCAAATAGAGGCAAATCTCCTCCTGTTGTCACAACGCTGGAGGCTCTTTCTAATTATTCCTCTTCCTTCTCCTCATCATGGGAGAATACCTCATCATTAAGGGATCCTTTGGCTTGATCCCCTCTTGAAGGAGGAATCCTCATGTCTTCTTCTTGAGAATAAAGTTCTTGATGAAGTGGTGATTTTACCTTAGGAAAAGCATGTTGCAGATATTTAACCCCCTCAACAATTTTCTGAAATGGAGTTAGTTTTATGGATCCTTCCAACTCATGCAAAGGTTTTGATTTCTTGGGCTTGGTTTGCTCTTCCAAGGAATTTTCAGATTGTTTCAAATCAAATGTTTTCACTAACCTCCTAGTGAACTTTGCATAAGTAGATATATTTGCATTATTCAATGAAGAAGATTCAAATAACCACCAGGAATAAGCCTTACCTTCAAGATGCAATGGTGCTACTCTAATGGCTTCCTCTTCTTAAACTTGATGCAGTTGGAAATATGTGTCTAGCTTCTTTACCCAAGCCTTGGCTGTGCTCTTGGGTGACCCATCAAAAGTAGGTAGAAATAATCTGACCAAAGTGTGTCGCATGCAACCTCTTCTTCTATTGTAGTTACTAGGTCTTCTATCTTCTTTGATTTGACAAAACCCTTGGAAGCTTAGATGCTCCTTGAAACTTCTAGATTGAGATTCATATTCTTGGAGATAATCACCAAGAGTCTCCTCCTTTAGTGTGTCTCCTTCCTCTTTTTTCCTTGCCCAGAATGTAGGCATGGTACCACGTTGTAGATCTGATGGTGTAGCTAAGTGATCACACCCATAATGTGAGGAACTGGAGCCTTCCTCATGTGCAAATCTTCTTGAGGGACCTTCATGTCTTTCCCTCCTCATTCCCTTTATTTCTCTTTTACTCTCATGCATAGTTTAGAGAAGAAGTTATGGAAACTTCTTTCCCTCCATTTCTTCAGATATTGGAGACTTGCCTTTGTCTCTTCTATAAGCTTTCTCTTTTTTTGTGAGAATCTTCTTCTTCCTCTGATATCATAGATGCAATGTCTTCAAAGTCTGAGCCAAGATTATGCTCTGATACCACTGTAATATTCCCAAATGTGAAAAGCATGAATATAGCTCATAATAATAGAAATGGCAGCAAGTATTAACACATTACATGTGAGCCAAATGATAGATCCATGGTATTATGTATAACAACAATAAATAAGTACAAGATCTTGGGGATCAGGGCCCTCAAGATAAGCAAAAGAAGCCTCCAATGCCACAATGCACCCAAAACATGTAATACACTACTACACAAAGTACTGAAGCAAGCACAACACAGTTTTAGTGATTAATATTGTAGCTGGAAAATTTATATAAATGGATCTGATAAGATCATGCTCATACAGGGCCAAAAATGGAGATCTATGCTCCTCAACACTTTTCCATGACAACCCAGGATGGGTTTCTGGAAATACATTAAATATGAATGGTGGATTTAAAGCCATTGGGCTAAAGATGCACTACAACTGAAGCACATAGAAGGAGGTGGCTGAATCTGATGTAGATCTGAAAGAAATCCTCCAAAAGGACTCTCTCAATGAAGGGTGATCCCTTCAATGGAAAGAAAACTACTATTGTTGAGGAAACTGTTGCTGCTAGAAACTACTACTTCTTAGGAGAAGAACCATGTGCGGAAGGATTTTAGATTTCTCAGAATGATCTGAGAGTTTAACCACGTATTTTACTCAACAAACCCAGAAAAACCCAGAAATGGTTTGTCCAGATTTTAACTTTGGAGTTTTGGCCATTTTTATGTTGCCCACTGCAACAACTCACTAAAATAATGCATATCTGGACTAGAACTGCGTTTTAGGGGATAAAATCACCTTGTCTTTATGCCAAATATATCAAATAATCCCAAGGGGCTCCTTTACTGGCCTCCTAATCGAACGAAACCTTCCTCCACTGCAAAACTAGATCCGAAAACACCCAATACAATCTTCCACTGCTGCACCCTGCAACTTAGCACATATCTCAACAGAAAATGCGTTGTACCACAAGACTGAAGCTTGGCCTAAAACCTGAATGTGGAAATATAGTGAAAAGTATCTTCCTATGAGGCTTCTCAAGGATAGATTTGGGATTCTCGATCAGGAATACCCTGTGCTAAACAACACTGCAATCTTAGCTAAATAACTGAAGAAAGATTATATGCCTAAACAGACCATATAATCAAAACATAAACATATCATAACATGATAATATGGCTTCCATCCTCTTCCTTTGATAGGAAATGAGCTTCCAAACCCTACCCCATCCATTAATGACACTACTTCCATGCAATGTGTCTCCATCTAAAACTACGTTGTCCCTCATTAAATGCCACTCCTCCATGATAGTGATGTTGATTTGGTCAAGGTTGACCCAGTCCACATGCTTTAGTCCCTTTTCACACCTAAGGATGCTTTATTAAGCTGAAAATATGATCCAATTTCACATGAGAAGTGGTTTTATTCCTAATAAAGAGATTTATGGGTCTCCCTACCCACTTATTCATCAAACAAGAAAGCAAAATTAGATTTTAATATTCCAATAAGATGCATGCTAATTTAGGAATATTACACGAAATCTCTTTCAAATCTCTTTTCATCTAAGTGTGTTCCATATTCATCTGAGATGATCTATTGTGCTAGAAAATTACCTAAAGTCTCTACACTTATCTCACCATGAATGTTGATATGAATTATTCTTGCAACTAATCATGCACACTTGCTTCATCCTTTTCCATCTTCTGACATCTTTTCCATCCATTGATAAACACCATCACTAGTGCTTTGTAGTTTCCATGATTGGCATTTGCCATCAATGACAACATATTTATCAATGCATTTGCAGTTTTCATTGCTTTCCTTTTCCAATATTTTCCATTGCCTTTACCTTTCCCATCAATGAGAACATATTTCCAGCAAAATGAATCATGATGAGACAATCTAGCTACCACATGGACTAAGGGAGATTAATTTATTTTTTCCTTATTGATGGCTTAAATTTCACAAAAAAAAAATTAGGATATTTGAACCACCATTGAAATTATATCATCCTATAATATGAACAATGACCACTAGGGAATTTTTCAAAGTTTAAAGACTAAAAATTCTAATTTGACCACGAAATTAAGTATTTTTAATTCCAATCCATTAATATATGTTTAAGTATCTAGCAATTACCTCTTTTAGGCACCAAATTTTATTGTCCCCATTTCATAGCAACTATACAAACACACTTTGGATTGGTTGTGACATAAGTTAGAACTTCACTATAGTGCTAAAAATTTGTTGAATTTAGTTAAGTACCATGATGCCATGATTTTTGCAGAAATTTTTTTCTTTATCAAGATATTGAAGGTTTTATTCCAAAATTTATTGTAAAATATTTTAATATTTTCTCAAAGGAATTGGAGGATTGCAAGAAAGAGTCATGTGAATTAATGGTCAATGGAATCATGGAGTGAATAAAAAAATTTCTTATGGAGGAGGAGTTGTTGGAGAACCCCAAAAAATGGGAAATTGAAATCCTATGTGTGGGAGTCATATTTTTAGAGAAGAAATAATGGAATAATCAAATATAGATATCTTGGGGGTTAATTGAAGATATAAGTAACAATTGCATATAGTGATTGAGTTGAGTGTTCCTATATGTGTGCAATATATAACAGAATTATATTTGTGGAAAGAGGGAGATATGGCTAGCCACCTGGTACTTGAAAAACATTATTTCTTGGAATATAAAGTGAGTAAATGACTTGTAAATACTTTCACTAATTGAATTTGGGAGAATGAAGGTGCTAGAATGGATTCAATAGCATAGATGGGGAAAACATTGTTGTTACAAAAGAGCCTTGCATTAAATTGGAATGTGAGATGATGATGATAATGTGAATGTTAGTGAGAGTGACATGTTCGAGTATGTGTCATGTCTTATGTGAGTGTTAACCCAAAAATATACTTTGGGTTCAATGGTATTTTTCATTTCCTAGCATTCCAATATAATAAGAGAGTTGCTCCAACAAAATTTTGAAAAACTGATTTTAGATAGGAATATGGATGATTCATTATTATCATGGTTTTATTACATTAAATAGCATCAAAGGGATAAAGTGAGAGGTCATTAATGTGCAAAGTAACCTTTCAATAAATATATGAGTATCAATGATTATATTTAGTTCTCCTAGAATTGGTTTAAGACGTGGATAGTGTTTCAATTTCCTTACGAGTGAGGCCATAGTTAAATTTAGTTAATATCTGGTAATTAAGTTTCAAATTGATAAATTTCCTAGTATATTATCACTCTTCTATAACATTCATGAATATCATTAAAGCTAGAGTTGTAAATAGTGTAGTGCCCTACTCTAGTTGACTGACAGTGATATGAATTTTAACATTATTTAGCCCTAAGACCCACACTCTATTCTTTTAGGACCTCAGGTTGAGGATCCGGAAACATGACTCTATTATTAGTGGATGTGATTGTTATGTATGTCTTTATTGATACTATGATGATGATAGCATTTATGGATATGCATTTTATTTATTGATATGATTGTAGCATTAATGGATATGCACGTTCTCTATTGATATCATGATGATGACAAATTTTATGGATAGATATTTTTTCTATGGATGTTACGATGATGATGCCTTTGATGGATATGTTAATTTACCATTGATGTTATTATTATGATAAACATGATGGATGTGTCCCATATGTAGCTACTTACATTAGTTCTGATTCAAAATAAACAATGATGTGAATGACTAGGTCATGATGATGTTTCTACTATGATAATGACTAACACTGAGAACCTTGTTACTGATGATTATTGAGTATGACAGGAAACCACCAGAGGCACTCGCATATGATTAGTGGATAACATCTCGTTTGATAGAAATTAAAATTTTGTCTTTGAAATTCTAAGTTCAGTTTGAAACTTATTATATATATTACATATACTCTAATGATATGTCAGTGGTTGCAGGAACATGTTAGCTTCTTGGCCGAATGACTCACATATGGGTGATGGGGTTGCACAATTCAATGGAACAACATGGGAGGGGTGGAACATTGTTCTTGATCTCACCCGCTAGCACTCCTGCCATGACTTAGGCTGGAAAGGTTGAAATGCCTTCATCTTGAAGATCACGATATCATGGGGACAGGTCCCAAAATTGGTTCGCTCACGAGGATTTTCTGGGGGGCACGCATCAAGGCGGATTCCTTGATCCCTAGCACCATTAGTATCACTATAGCATGAAAATTACGAGATGATAGGGGTCTCTGTCGTTGCACATATAATTTCCCCTTGTAACCACTGGATACTTGAAGGGAAAGTGGTGTGGCACCCTTGGAATTTCAAGAGAAATTCTTGAAGGGCACGAACAACTTGGCACCCTTGTTATCAAGAATAAATTCTTAGGCATGGCACCATTGGAACTTCGAATGGAAGTTCTTGAAGGGCATGACCAACTTGACACCCTCGACATCATTAAAGAAACAAATAAATATAATCAATATATGAAAATCCAACTAATTCATATCAAGTGATATAAAATGTTAGAACCAAAGGAATTAAATCAAGAATAAAACTTAGGGTAAGGGAGGAATCGGAAGAGATAAAATATTTTACCATGATAACTCTACCTTTTCCATGATTAAACCAAAATATTAAGAGGATAATGTACATAAGTAACTTAATTACGAAAAAAGGGGGAAAGAGGGACATAGAGTTAAGTATAAAGATTTATTAAAAAACTTCAATAGGAGAAGAGGGTGGTGAATTAAAATAAGATTAATAAATTAATATTTGAGAAATTTAGAGAACTTCCATGTGGCAAGAGCCAACATAAGAATATTCATCTAAAAGGAAAATTGAGGTAGTTAGGGGACCAAATCTGAGACTTATCAATTAACTTTAGTAATAAACACAAATTAAGGAGTAGAAAAGGGGGAATCAAGAGACAACTAGGAGAAGAAATAGGAAGTCTTGTTGGGTTGAGGGAAATACTATTTTAAATGAATAATTAAGTAAATTATTTTTGGAGAGTCTTGATTAGAGGGTGACACATGGGTGGGTGAATAATCAAATTTTGGGCTAGTAAAAAATAATTATTTATGCATGAAATTCCAAGTGTCACCTATGAAACCTTCTATAAAAGAAAGGGAAAGGGAAGGGAAAAGGACCTCTTGTTGACCCTATTGTTGGATGGAGGAGATTATGTCATTTTTAGTGGTTACAAGATACAATTGAGTTTGGTGGGATAGAGTATTATAGAGAGGGGACTCTTGATCCAAGAGGGGCTCACCTCTATCAGCTAGCACATTCCTTCATTGTACAACCCTAATGCATCTCGAGGGTCCGTGGGGAAGGAGAGTACCCAAGGAGTAGGCTGGGAGGTCAACCGGTGGGTCATTACATTTAGATTAAGCACGAAAACATTCAGGCTTAGAGGTAGACGACAACAAAGGAGCTCAAGTAGCGGCAAGTCAAGTTTGGTTCTCGTCTAAGGGTGAACAGTACATGTGTTAGTTATATTGTTTTTATTTATGATGATTTCATTGTGCCTATAATCAACTAGTTAAATAGATGTATTTGTTATGAAGTTAAATTTATGGACTTTGATAAAAGTGATTTAATTTACTGAGTTTCAAACTTGTATGATTATGGTTTAAATTCCTAGTTACTGTGGTTTAAAAAAAAAATAAAAAAAAATTAAAGCCTGCCGCTCATCTAGTAAAATATAGGGTTGGTCGCTACATTTGGTATCAGAGTAGGGTTCAACCTATAGGACCTACAGGCCCATAACATATTAAGGTTTTCCTTGTATTATTTTTTTTGTGAGCCATGATTTTTGTAGTCTTTGTGGACTCAGAAACCTTCTTGATTATGTTTTGTTCTATGACAAAAACAAACTCGTAACCCCACCCACATCCGTCGTGATATTTTCCTCCATACCAAACCAATCCAAGAGAAAACTAAGCAAGCTTGCTTTCACACAACAAGCTTGATTGGTGGTAGATTCTTCTAATAAGTGATGGAAGGTGTCAAGACCATAACACTGCAATTTTTCGTTGCACTAGCGAAGTATATTAAAACACAATGTGATCACATCATCATTATATATTACCATATTAGATGGCATAATGATGTTCCCATCAACAAGCATGTTCAAAATAGCATTCAAAAATTCCAGACTTGGTAGTCCCTTCCAACAATCTAAAATAAATCTCTCTAAAGCCTTATAACCTGGTCCCACAAGTGATCTGAATGCGACCTTTGATGCTTCATTTCCAGCAAGAAGATCTATCAGTGTTTGAACAACATCTAAACTCAGTTTTTCTCCAAGTCCATCTACAAAGTTCCCATTTAACAATGTAACAATGTGCAGAAAGCATTCCCCATCATGAAATAGAGCCTGATAATAAGTCAGGTCCATTCACAGTACATCTCGCACACCCGCCAGCAAATCTGAAGTGATACTTTTTGCAACTTTCCCATATAATTATTTTGTATGTGGAAATGTTTCAAAGTACTAAAAATACTTGAAACATAATCCTAACTTTGCATCTTGATCTTTTTCAGATAATGGACGTAACTTTATTAAGTCAAGGATATGTTTCAATGCAAATTTTCTTGAATGGTATTCCCATAATAAGTTGAAAAAATTATCCACAGTTGTAGAGTTATACAATGAAAAAGCTTTTGCATCCTCTGATACAGAAAAATATTCTGCAAATAAGGCAAAGACAACTTCCATGCATCGACTCCAAATTTCATCAGTACATGCCTCACTGAATCTTTCTACCTCTTCCATGCTCTCCATCAGATTCTTATTGTTATAAGACATGGGTAAATTGACTATTTCTGCAAAGCCCTGCATTTGCCTATATATTACTTCTAAAAATCGTGTTGTTGCATCCAAATGCTTGAAAGAAGCAACAGTTGGGTCAGTTGCAAGTTGTAGGATATGATGAAGACTCTTAACTAGCATGGTTTCAATTTGAGGAAATACACAGAGCATTGAGATCCTCTGAGATATTTTGAATTAAGAACACTTGGTTCTATTGTGATGTAGCAGTCATGTGGAAACAAGTACACAACGGTCAAACAACATGCCCAGTTGGGAAGGCCATGGGATTGGAACCCACGCCTGTCCCGGGTTAATCTGGACGCCAACCAATAATCGATTTTCTAGTATTCAAACCTGCGCAGAAAGAGCTCTCATGATTTCTAGTCATGCCTAATAACCATTCCAGCACGTCTGCTTGTTGGCATAGCAGGCGTCGCAAAGCTCTCGGTTCCCACTTTGTTCAGGTGGTACGTATTTGCACCACTCACAGCATGTCTCACAAGCTCTCATGCATAGACCATGTCGTGAGTTCAGTTTGCACCTTTCCTCACATGCATCTTTACAATCTATTGCTGGGAGAATCCGGCAATATATACCAGGTGCTTCAAGCTTAGAAAATGTTAAATTCCTAGCAGTGGCATACTGTGCAGACACTTGACATATAACCAGTAGCAGGAGACACACTGGAATGAGCTCCTTCACACTTTCAACTGAAATCCCCATGAAAACTAGCAGAGAAAAGGCTCTCCTGGAATCACCTATTGCCAAACCTGCAACCTCTGATTTGCGCACAGGAGAAATAGACGCTTTTCTCAAATGCGGGGTTTCTACATACCTATGAGTGTTTTCTAATTACCAAAATTTTCTTTTAGAAGGGTTTTTGGTTAGAAATGGGCCAATTCTCGATTTCTGTTGAATTCCAAGAAATCCCTAATGGAAAATTTGGAAAATTTTCCAAAACCTTTACCAGATAAACTACGACATATTTATGTGGACTGAGGTTTCAACAATCCATCACGATCTTAATCTAATGAATATTTATGTGAACTGAAGTTTAAAGGATATCACAATCCTAAACCAATAAATATTTTTGAGGACTTGACCATAAATAATCTGTTTAAATAGTATGTTCCATTAAACGATGGAAACTGTATTAAAACTAACTCAATGAACTAGTATTAATAAGTGACACTTTAAAAGGATTTTTTTTTTACTCGTGGATTCATTTTCCTATTAACGGATCATGGATGTTGGGTATGGCATTCATTGAGGTTTCTAAATGTTGTACCATTATGTACATTAACATCGACTGTGTCTATTTCCTATGATCCTATTTGAATTGCCGTGAAATTATAAATGGTGTATTGTTCAGTCCACAATTGGAATTAAATGATGGAAATGAAAGAAACTGACGTTTCAGGCTCTGATGGTCACAAGCCACCGTTGTCTGTCATGGAATTATTTATGGTTTGTCCTCACCAAGAAGGCAATGAGGTAGCAATGGGAATAGCCCAGCGTTGAACTTCCACTTTCAACTATTTTCTAAATATATCGATATCTTATATTATTATGCAACCTCTAGTACGATACTTAACTGAGCACACAGTCATGAAGTGTTAACCACTGAAATTTGGCATCCCATGAGAGGTTTGGGATGGCTACAAATCATTCGTGTGGAGGATACCCTGAGTCTGACATGGAGTACACTACAACCTGACTCCACTTCGTGTACAAATGCCAGATTCAGTGAATTTGATTGCCACAAATCAACATAACAGTTTGTGAAAAATATATGAATCCAGACATGTATTTGAACAGTAGATGCTCTGTTTACATGTTTACAGTCCCAAGCATATTTTTAGATCAAATTTTCTAGTCCCTTGCATATTTTCACAAATAAAATTTGCAGCTTTTCTTCCCAAAGTAAAAAAAAAAAAATCCCTTATAATTGAAAATTCCGAAAAAAGAAATGAAAATATAAAAATTTTTGTGTTGAGAATCAAGATTGCTCAGAGGCTGTTCCATATGTGGTAGCTAGCGTATGCATTTTTTTTCAAAATAGATACCATGTCTACTTATTACAGTCCTTCACAATATTCATTTCGTCTTGATGTGTCAAAAAAAAAACATTATAGGCTTATTATGGTAGAGAACCAACATATTTCGTATAAAGTGGAATATCTAACACAACCTTGATTTCAAGAAAACAACTAACACAAATATTTCTCAGTTTCTGAAATGAGAATGCCGCCTCTACACTCCAGTCTCCAAGAGGGTACCCTCCTGTAGGACCAAAACTTCTTTAAAGCATCTGCTTGTGAGTTGAATTCTCGGTGAATATGAGCCAAAGTAATAAATTAAAAAGTGGTATTTACAGCTTTTACTTGATAAGATGATTCATGATAGGAACAAAACCCAGATTTTGATTTCTGTACTGATAATTTTCCTAGTATATCATGAGTTTTCAGTCTCCAAAGGCTTAAATATGCTTTAATCCTCGCTCCTCTGCAGCTTTTAACAACTCCCAAAGTCCATAGAGTTCTGCCCAATTGCTGGAATTTTGTCCAGTAGCATACTTCAGATAAAAATAATTATTTGTATCTAAGTAAAGGGCAACCTCTTCTCCACAGATACTTGTGTCTCCTTGACTTGGACAATCAAATAAACCCCAGGGTTTCTCTTGATCAATAATTAGTGTCATTAAACTTCTAGCTATTTTCTCCTTTTTCATCCATAGCCAATCTGACCTTATGAGTAGGTGTAAGAACCAAATCCTAGAAAGTCATCTTATTTTTGGCCCATCAAATTCCATAAATATAAGGGAAGGAAGTGCATTAAAATCTGCAACTGTCTCATTTGTGATGCAGTCAAGAAGACGTTAAGCCAGATTCAGCTTGTCTCATTAATAAAACACACAATTGTTTGTGCTACCTCCTCCTAAATAGATAGTACAATAGGACAAATCACAAACAGATGGTTAACAATTACATCAATAATATTCCAAAGAATGCATTTGCTAGGCACTGCCCAAATCCTCTTATGTCCATTATGGCAAGTTAAAATTGGCTAGAGCCAACCACAATAGTATTTTTCTTCTAATGGACATGTCAATTCCCAAATAGATGTCCACCACCAAACTCTTTGAGTGGACAGGTCTTCTTCAAGTCTTGCAGCATAACCTAGTTTGACAATGTAATCCCCTGTACCATTATTGCTGGACCATTTGAGTTGATCAACTGTTCTTCATAATTTGATAGCACTATGGTTAAGAATATTAAAAAAGTGGTTCTACTCCTCTACCAAAAGCCCTTGTAAGATTAGATCTTCTACAGTCAACCACTGCTATGACTTACCATTCCTATGTATCTCTGAGTCACTGTTTTCCTTAGAGAGAAAATCCCAGCATTTTGAAGCTTCATGCCTAAGACAAATTAACATAACATTTGGCCCCTATTCAGGGATCTTCTCCTATCTGAACCTTTTTCCCATTCCCAACTAACTAAGTTGTCTATTACCCTCCCACTTAAATCTTAATGTACGGTTCTTTAAAAACCAATATCTTTTGCATGCAAATGTACCACTGTACATGGTTAAGAAATTTGTTGGTTGATTACCCACGTATGTAATATCTTTGTTGTCAATAGAAATCTAACATGCTATTTCAGGACTCTCATAATAATTTGTTTTAGATCGTAATGATGACCAGTAACCTTCATAAATTGAAAATCCAGTATCGGAAAAGGGGAGGCCATGTAGCTCACATGCCTCCTCAAACTCAGCCATAGTCGGCTTATTTCTTAAATGGCATTTGGATTGGTTTCACCCCTCTTTTATGAATTTTTATTTTCCATGGACTTTTCAATGTATAGACAAGATATTTCCCTCTTTATGTATATATATATGTATATATCATTAAGTTGTTACATTGAAGTACTATCAACATAAAAAGGGAAATTGATTTCACTATCGACCTTAAACCAGGCACTGAACCTATTGCAAAGACACCTTATCATATGTCAGCTCCAGAACTGAAAGAATTGCAAATAAAATTAAAGGAATTGTTGGAATTGGGGTTCATACGACCTAGCATATCTCCGTGGGGAGATCCCGTGATTTTCGCTAAGAAGAAGGGTGGATCTTGGCGACTATGCATTAACTACCGCCAGTTGAACAAAGTGATAATAAAGAATCAATATGCTTTACCTAGGATAGATGACTTGTTTGATCAAATGAAGGGGGAAACTTTGTTTTCAAAGATATATTTGAGGTCAGGATATCATCAATTAAGAATCAAGGAAGAAGATATCCTGAAGACAACCTTTAAGACAATATTTGGGCATTATGAATTTGTAGTTTTACCCTTCGGACTGACAAATGCCCCGGGTGTTTTCATGAGTTGGATGAATGGGATATTCTGGGATTACTTAGACAATTTTGTACAAGTATTTATCGATGACATTTTGATCTACTCAAAGACCCCAGAAGATCATGATGAACACTTAATGATATTTCTTCAATGTCTTAGAGAAAACCAATTGTATGGAACACTGTCAAAGTGTTCCTTTTACGAATCAAAGATTCATTATCTTAGGCACATTATCTCTAGAGATGGTATCGTGGTAGACCAGAAAAGGATAGAGGCCATCATGGAATGGCTATCACCAGCCAATGTTCATGAAATACGAAGTTTCGTGGGCATGGCAGGGTATTATCATAGATTTTTCGAAGGGTTTTCGAGGGAAGCAGGCCCCATTACCGAGCTCCAAATAAAGAAAAAGAAATTCATTTGGACTGAAAAATGTGAAGAGGCATTCCAAAGGTTGAAGGTATTATTAACGACAACACCAATTTTTAAAGTGCCAGATATGGAACAAGAATTTTTTGTTTGCACTGATGCCTCCAAGCAAGGGTTGGGTTGTGTATTAATGCAGGAAGGAAGAGTGATAGCATATACATCAAGAAAACTCAGAACCCATGGAAAGAAATACACAGCCCATGATCTAGAAATGGCAGAAATTGTTTATGCACTAAATATTTGGAGACACTACCTTCTAGGAAGGAAGTTTGAACTTAGAATTTACCATTGTGGGCTACAACACATATTCACTCCGGACCACTTAAATGCAAGGCAAAGAAGATGGTCTGCGCTGATCAGTGAATATGATTTTTATATTACTTACGTAAAAGGAACAGTAAATAGGGTGGCTGATGCTTTACGTAGGAGACCTCGAATATTTTCAGTGATTCCCTTAAAGACAAACTTAAGGGAGAAGTTGCTTGACTTGCAATTTAAGGACACCTAGTACAAGGAGGTTAGCAAGAGTTTGAGGGAGGACAAAATGAGAATCCAAAAATATGAAGAATACTCCCTTGATGGTGATGGAATTATACGACTCCGGGGAAGGATATATGTGCCACAAAATGAAGATATACACCAGTTGATATTGAATGAAGCACATGGTGCAGTATACATGGCACACCCTGGTGTTAAGAAGATGTGTGCAGACCTGAAACCAATTTTCTTTTGGAAAGGAATGAAGAAGGAAATTTTAAACTTTGTAGCAAGATTCTTAGAGTCTCAGTGAGTAAAAGTTGAACACAGACATCCAGTAGGGTTATTGCAACCCCATGAGATACCAGAATCTAAATGGGAAGTTATATCAATGGAATTCATTGTGGGACTACCAATGACCTCAAGATGGCATGATTTCATATTTTTAGTAGTGGACACATTGACCAAGAGCGCCCATTTTATACCAGTTAAGACTACATATAAGGCACCAGAGATAACAAGAGTTTTTATTGATGAGATTGTAAGATTACATGGAGTTCCTAGGAAGATCATATCAGATAGGGAAGCAGTGTTTACAGGAAGTTTTTGGACCAGTTTCCAAGAAGCCTTGGGAACCCAACTAAACTTCAGCACTGCATACCACCCTGAGACAGATGGTCAGATAGAGAGGACTAATCAAATCCTCGAAGACATGCTACGAATGTATGCGATGGACCAACAAAAGAAATGGGAGGAATTTTCACCTTTGGTGGAATGTGCTTACAATAACAGTTATCAAAGTTCCATAAGGATGGCACCATTTGAGTTCTTGTGTGGAATATCGTGCAGAACACCTCTTAGTTGGGACCGACTATTAATAGGACCAGAAGTGGTGCAAGAAATGGAAGAACAAATGACTATGATTAAAGGGAGGCTAAAAGAAGCACAAGATCGAAAAAAGAGTTATGCTGACTCTCATCGAATATACCGAAGTTACGAAGTGGGAGATAGGGCATTCCTTAGAGTAAGGCCCCAAGAGAGCTCTATAAGATTTGGAAAGGGAGAAAAATTGTCGCCACAGTTTGTGGGACCTTTTGAGGTTTTAGAAAGAAAAGGATTGGTAGCATATAGACTTGCATTACCTCCATCCCTAGCACGTATTCATGATGTTTTTCATGTTTTTGTTTTGCGTCATTATATTTCAGATCCATCACATGTTATTGACTTAGGTCACTTGCAGGTTTCGGACGAGGGCAAGGTGATGGTCGAACCAGTTCGCATATTGGACCAACGAACTTTGCAGCTTAGACAACGATTATTGGACCAGGTTAAGGTCCATTTGGACAATTACAGTCCTATTTCAGCCACTTGGGAGGATGTCGAAGAGATGCATCATTGTTTTCCTTATCTATTCCAAGGACTTTTGTCTGTAGTGCCCTACTCTAGTTGACTGACAGTGATATGAATTTTAACATTATTTAGCCCTAAGACCCACACTCTATTCTTTGAGGACCTCAGGTTTAGGATCTAGACACATGACTCTATTATTAGTGGATGTGATGGTTATGTATGTCTTTATTGATACTATGATGATGATAGCATTTATGGATATGCATGTTCTTTATTGATATGATTGTAGCATTAATGGATATGCAAGTTCTCTATTGATATCATGATAATGATAGATTTTATGGATAGATATGTTTTCTATTGATGTTACAATGATAATTTCTTTGATGGATATGTTAATTTACCATTGATGTTATGATTATGATAAACATGATGGATGTGTCCCATATGTAGCTACTTGCATTAGTTCTTATTCAAAATAAACAATGATGTGAATGACTAGGTCATGATGATGTTTCTATTATGATAATGACTAACAATGAGAACCTTGTTACTGATTATTATTGAGTATGATAGGAAACCACCAGATGTACTCACATATGATGAGTGGATAACATCTAGTTTGATAGAAATTAATCTTTTGTCTTTGAAATTCTAAGTTCAGTTTGAAACTTATTATATATATTACATATACTCTGATGATATGTCAGTGGTTGCAGGAACAAGTTAGTTGCTTGGCTGAATCACTCACACATGGGTGATGGGGTTGTACAATTGAATGGAACAACATGGGAGGCGTGGAAAAGTGTTCTTGATCTCACCTGCTAGCACTCCCGCCGTGACTTTGGCTGGAAAGGTCGAAATACCTTCGTCTTGAAGATCACGATGTCATGGGGCAGGTCCCAAAATTGGTTCGCTCATGAGGATTTTCTGGGGGGTGCGCATCAAGGCGGATTCCTTGATCCCTAGCACCATTAGTCTCACTATAGTAGGAAACTTATGAGATGATATGGGTCTATGTCGTTGCACATATAATTTCCCCTCGTAACCACTGGATACTTGAAGGGCAAGTGGTGTGGCACCCCTGGAATTTCAAGAGAAATTCTTGAAGGGCACGACCGACTTGGCACTCTTGGTATCAAAAATAAATTCTTAGGCATGGCACACTTGGAACTTCAAATGGAAGTTCTTGAAGGGCATGACCAACTTGAAACCCTTGACATCATTAAAGAAACAAATATATATAATCAATATATGAAAATCCAACTAATTCATATCAAGTGATATAGGATGTTAGAACCAAAGGAATTAAATCAAGAAAAAAACTTAGGGTAAGGGAGGAATAGGAAGAGATAGAATATTTTACCATTATAACTCTACCTTTTCCATGATTAAACAAAAATATTAAGTGGATAATGTACATAAGTAACTTAATTAGGAAAAAAGGGGGAAACAGGGACATAGAGTTAAGTATAAAGATTTATTAAAAAACTTCATTAAGAGAAGAGGGTGGTGAATTAAAATAAGATTAATAAATTAATATTTGAGAAATTTAGAGAACTTCTATGTGGCAAGAACCAACATAATAATATTCATCTAAAAGGAAAATTGAGGTAGTTAGGAGACAAAATCTGAGACTTATCAATTAACTTTAGTAATAAACAGAAATTAAGGAGTAGACAAGGGGGAATCAAGAGACAACTAGGAGAAGAAATAGGAAGTCTTGTTGGGTTGAGGGAAATACTATTTTAAATGAATAATTAAATAAATTATTTTTGGAGATTCTTGATGAGAGGGTGACACATGGGTGGGTGAATAATCAAACTTTGGGGTAATATAAAATAATTATTTATGCATGAAATTCCAAGTGTCACCTATGAAACCTTCTATAAAAGAAAGGGAAAGGGAAGGGAAAAGGACCTTTTGTTGACCCTATTGTTGGATGGAGGAGATTATGTCATTTTGAGTGGTTACGAGCTATATTTGAGTTTGGTGGGATAGAGTATTATAGAGAGGGTAATCTTGATCCAAGAGGGGCTCACCTCTATCAGCTAGCACATTCCTTTTTTGTACAACCCCATTGCAGCTCGGGGGTCCGCGGGGAAGGAGAGTACCCAAGGAGTAGGCTGGGAGGTCAACTAGTGGGTCATTACATTCGGATTAAGCACAAAAACATTCAGGCTTGGAGTTAGATGACAACAAAGGAGCTCAGGTAGCAGAAAGTCAAGTTTGGTTCTCGTCTAAGGGTGAACGGTACATGTGTTAGTTATATTGTTTTTATTTATGATGATTTCATTGTGCCTATAATCAACTAGTTAAATAGATGTATGTGTTATGAAGTTAAATTTATGGACTTTGATATAAGTGATTTAATTTTACTGAGTTTCAAACTTGTATGATTATGGTTTAAATTCCTAGTTACTGTGGTTTTTAAAAAAATAAAAAATTTAAAGCCCGGCGCTCATTTAGTAAAATATAGGGTTGGTCGCTACAAATAGGATCTCATCAAAACAAAATTATATTAAATATAACCTTATTTTCCCCAATTCATACTTTTAATAATTTTTCCTTTAGGGAGGTCATTCATAGATTATTTTTTAGATTAGAAACCTACCATACCACATAATTACATGTTCAATCTAATCAAGCGATACTTCATCAATAGTAGATACAATTCACAAAATTTTCAATGTTGACTCATTTCACTAGTCACTAAGTGGGTTCCAAATAATCTAGGTATTTTATAAGATATTACAATTATTCTAAATCCTTTTAGAAAGGCCCAATGGATATACCATTTATTCCTTAGGATAATATTTCAAATGAGGCATCATTTTCCCAAATTTAAATTCATATCTTAGGTCTACAAATTACATAAGTTTTGCATCTCCTGTGGGCCAAACTTCACTATTGTGATTTCAACAACTATATTCATGGAAAATTTTGCGGGCTACATTTCACCCATGGGCTAGTTTTCCATGTTTTTCCCATAAAATGTTCCACTAATTTTCATTTAACCTAAAAATGATTTTCCCAAATTCTACAAGATAAAATTATTTAACCTTAAAATTGCCAAATATTAGAGAAAATATATGAAATACATAGATACTTGTCTTATTTGAATACTTTAAAAAAAATATTTCTATGCATTTACACCAAAAATGAAAAACTAATAATATTTGCCAAAGTTTCCATTCTCAAAGATCAATTTTCATCCTTAAAATTTTCCTTGATTAAAAACTATTTTGAATTAGAATCATAATGAAAAATGAGCCTAATCAAGTGGGCATATTTTCTAACACCTTTTCAATAGAATATCATATGTTATATTTCAACCCCTTGTCATCCATAAAAACCTTTCACAAAATCATGATTAGTATCAGGGAAATAGATGGGTGGAAAAAATTTAGAGTTTAGAAAGTGATTTTGTTGGACACCATAATAGTAATATATGGTTCTTGTGGTGTTTTTTACCTTGATATCATTTTCTTCACAAAAAAATTTCCTCATTTTGATAGCAAATGACTCACTTATATCATTTATAATTCATTGAAATGGCTTCAAGGGTGAGGTTCATGCAACTTACGTAGCCAAAATTTCAGGTAGGAAAATTAGTTGTTTTTAACAAGGAATACAATTTATGACTTGATTGTGTTAAAGAAACCATTGTTATAATTATAATAATACCTTTAATTTTCTCATTCCAACACTGTATGGTATATCGATACCTTTGAAAATGAGGGTACTTATGGGCCTTGGTGATATAATAATGCTTGGCTTTCATGTTCATAGTTAAAAAAGAGGGCCTTTTATAGTTGAACAATTAAGTAGTTATCTTCAGGATATTTACAACACTATGTTTCATGTCCCATTTTTCTTCCTTATGATCTCAATTAAATCTCAAGATTTTATAGTGAAACTTTATTGGAAATTTGTCAAGGTGCATTAAATACTAATTTTACATGCATTTTGAGGATGAAAAATAATATAAAATTAAAAAGGAAAAAACAATATACTAATGTTACATGCATTTTGAGGATGAAAAATAATATAAAATTAAAAAGGAAAAAACAATAGAATCCATTGAATAGGTCATACATGTTTGAAAAAAAAAATCAAGAAAAAGGTAAAAAATTAAAATTAAATTGAAATATAGCAAACCTTATCCTCCTCCATTATCTCCATTTCCTACTTCAATGAACATGGAATAGAGTACTAGTTCAAAGGTATCCATAATAAGGTTTAGTGCAAGCATATATTCTAGTTGTTTTGGGTAGATATCATTGAATATATTCAATTGTTGGCTAATTTTGTTGGTTGCATTTTATGATCTTTATTCTTAAGAAGGATAAGAAACCATTAATTATAGTTCTTTTCAAAGTGGGGAACTCCTTTTACAATTAATATGATGTACAAGACAATATTTGATTATTCCAATAATAGGTCTCCTTAGTGTATATATAAGAGACAATGGGTGAAATTATAATAAAATGGGACCATGAGAGGTTCTAGTCTACATAAAAATATAACAATAGAAATGTAATCACTTAATATCTAGGGCTTAATAATAGGGGTTTTAGGGTTAACATGGGTCTTCTATCAGGCCTAAAATGCCCCTGTTTTTTAAACAAGTGTCAATTTGGATTGTTGGAGGAATGACACTTAAAATTGATAAAAGAATAAAAAAATTAAACTTCCTAGAAAGTCACCCATCCCAATACTACTTTGGCTAAAGCACACTCAATTGTAGAGTTCTCATGAGATCTAATGCATTAATTTCATTGTGATCCAAGTTGTTTAATAAAGGAAACTTCACGAATGGTAAAGGAATATGTCACAATGCAAGTTAGAGAAATATTACAGAACAATAATATAATAAGAACCCATAATATGGCATGATCCATAAAATATATATTGTACAAAAAAAATATAATAAGAACTCAATGTGTAAGAGAAATATTGCAGAAAAATAATACAATGAACTCAAATATTTATTGAAATGGGTAATATACCATGAGACTACATTATGAGAAAAATGATGATTTACTCCATAGTGAAGTTCTGTTTTTACACTTTTTATAGGTATGTTTCACAACAAGTCATGCCTCCTGTTACATTTCAAATACCATGGATAAATACCATTGTTTACAAAATCCATGGGTGAATATCATGGGTGAGTATCGTAATTACGATGGTAAAATTGAAATAATCGTGCACTTAGATTCTCACTTTAATATTATGATTTATTTTGTTTATTATCATACATTATCCATGTTTTTAACGACCATTGATAGAAAAATAATTATTAACTATGATAATTATTTCCACTTGGATCATTCCTCTCCCCTTAAGAAGCAATGGTCCACATTCAGAAAATTTCCCTCTGAGGAAGCAAACTTTGTTGAGTAGGAGCACAATTGTGGGTTTGTGGATGACCCAAAACCAATTTTTGTTGAAGATAATGGTTTTGTGTGGTTCACCCATAATCATGGGTTTTTGGATGATCCTTAACCATGATGAGCGAATATATGAGGATAGAGATACCCTATAATGCTTGTTATCCAATTGTGATGCTGACAGTGTGGCATAGAAAATACACTTTGATGGAAAGGGTCTTCTGTGGTTGACCCATAACTGTGATGAATGAAAATTCAAGGATAGAGATACCCTATAATGCTTATCGGAAAATTGTGATGTTGACAATGTGAGACCTAGTAAATGGACTTCAGTGGCAAGGTTTTTGTGTGGTTGACCCATAACCGTGATGAAAAAATATCCAAGGATAGAGATACCATGTATGCTTGTGGGCCAAATATGATGCTGACAGTGTGTGTCCTACTAAATGGACTTCGGTGGAAATGGTTTTATGTTGTTAACAAATAAACATGCTGAGATTGTTAGGCTTGTCGATCCGCCTAGTAGAGATATGGTGCATTATATTTGTAAATTATCACCATCCAATGAGATGTTGTAAAGGCTTCCATCATCTCAGTCCTATATTGTGTAAGTGCTTCATCGAGAAAAAGATTGGCAGGATCTCCTGCTCTACCATTTTTATTTTCATCTTCCATGTGAGGTTATCGCAGTCAGTGAGGACAGTCTTGCAAAGGCTACAATAGTTCATTTTTCAGCTTCTTCTACCCTAACCTTGATGGGGACATGTGAAAAAAAATACAAAAGAGAATCCATGTTCTTAAACCACTGATCTTGACAACCTCACATGGCAGACAAAAATAAAAATGACATAGAAAGACATCTTGTCGAACTTTTCCACAAGGAAGCACTTACACAGTAGAGGAGTGAGATGATGTAAGTTGTTACAACATATCATTGGATTGTGAGAATTTAAAAATATAATCCACCAAATATCTACAATGTGGATCGATAAGAAAACAATCTCAACATAGTTATGGGTAAATGACACAAAACCCTTGCCACCAATGTCCATTTGTTAGGCCACACATTGTCAGCATCACAGTTGGACCACAATAATTACAAGGTATCTCTATCCTTGGATCTTTATTAATCATGGTTATGGTCCAACCACACAGAACCCTTGCCACCAAATTCCATTTTCTAGGTCACACATTTTCAGCATCACAGTTGGCCCAGAATCATTACAGGTTATCTCTATCCTCAAAGTTTGTTCATCATAGTTATGGGTCAACCACATAAGACCTTTGCCACAAAATTCCATTTTCTAGGTTGCACACTGTCAATATCACAGTTGGATAACAAGAATTACAAGGTATCTCTATCCTTGGATCTTCATTGATCATGTTTAAGGGTCATCCACAAACCCGCAGTTAATGGGTTAACGACACAAAAACCTTGTCTTCAACAACACTTGGTTTTGGGTCATCCAAAAACCCACAATTATGCTCATATTCAACAAAGGATTCCTTGAAGGGAACTTTACACAATGGGGACCATTTCTTCTTAAGGAGGGAGTATTAAACTAGGTGGAAAATAATTACCGCATTTAATAATTGTTTTTCTATCAATGGTTGTTAAAACCATGGATAATGTATGATAATTAAAAAAATAAATCATAATATTAAAGTGAGAATTTAATCACACAATGATTTCAATTTTACCTCCATAATTATGATACTCACCCATGGATTTTGTAAACCATGGTATTTACCTATGATATCATAATTTATTATCTATTTCCCCATGGTATTCACCCATGGATTTTGTAAACCATGGTATTTACCTATGATATCATAATTTATTATCTATTTCCCCATGGTATTCACCCATGGATTTTGTAAACCATGGCATTTGAAATGTAAAAATAGGCATGAATCTAGGTTAAAGATACCCATAAAAAGTATAAATAAGGAACTTCACCATAGAGTAAATCATCCATTTTATCATAATGTAGTCTCATGGTATATTATCCATTTCAATAAATATTTGAGTTCCTCTTGTGTTATTTTTTCTACAATATTTCTCTTATGCATTGAGTTCTTATAGTAATGTTTTTATAAAATATCTCTTTTACGCATCATGCCATATTATGATTTCTTATTAAATTATTGTTCTGCAATATTTTTCTTAAGCATTGTGATTTATTCCTTTTCCATTTGTGAAGTTTTGTTTATTAAAAAACTTGAATCATAATGAGATTAATGCATTATATCTCACGAGAACTCTACAACTGAGTGTGCTTGAGCCAAAGTAGTACTAGGATGGGTGAATTGCTAGGAAGTTTTAAATTTTTGTTCTTTTTTCAATTTTATGTTTGATTCGTCCAATGATCCAGATCAAGTGTTTTCCTCAACACTTGACTAACTACTAGTTATTATGTAAGGACAAGTCATCTTCTCATGTCATCGCTTCCACTGGAATATTCTTTTATTTGATGATGTAACCCACAATAGTTGGGTTAATCGGCTACTTAGTCCTACTTTAATGTTGTTTCTACATCTACTAATATTTTCCATTCATTTATCTCTGCTACACTTCACGGTTCCAAATGAATAGCATGGCCATGATCTCAATTAGGTGGAATACCCTTATTCATTAATCCAAATACCTTGGGATGATCGTTGACAACTTTATGGATACCCCCTAGCATAGATGATATTAATGTTTGAACATTTAGTGAACATAATTGATCTAGAATTATGAAGGAATGAAATAGAATAAATATGTAAACATAAACATAGTAATGCAGCAGAAATAAATTTTCATTTCATTAATATAATAGAACGGAAAGATGCTTACAAACATAATGGAAATAAGCTAGCTTAGGCTATGGTAGTTTATCTCTAAGGAGATATGTGGCAGCTACATGCCTATGAGCTGTATTACAATGAGGCTCAAGGGCCTTTTTATTATTTAACAACAAGGGAAAACCCTAAACAACCAAAACCCTTACCCCAAGAGATGGAACACTAAGAGATTTTGGTCCCTGTAAGGGTTAGTTGGACAACCAACTTCTTAGGGTCGTAACTTGGTCATATGATATTTTTTTGGCACGTATGATACCTCATTGGAAATATCTCTCCAATTACTACAGGATTTGTTGCATGCCCAACCTTTGGCTATGGGCCTACTTTGGACCTAAGAAAAATTGTCGTTTAGGGGATCAAAACAACTTCGAAAGTTTAGGACTCGGAAAAATGCTAAAAATAGTAAATGCTACTATAATCAAGGAAATGAATGACACCGATTCGACATATAAGTGGAATAGGTGGTTGGCCACTAATATCCACCTATATTAGTCCTCCCCCTTTAGGAAGCAATGGTCCCCATTGTGTCCAGATCCTCTATGAGGTGAGGATTTTTTTGTTGAACCTTGTCCCTACTGAACCACTTTCCCTAGTGAAGGAGTTGGCCTTCTTTAACAAATCGATATAATTGGATACTCTGTTGGTAGTTGTTCTTGATATGTGTGTCCATGATCCTATTAGTTGTGGCTTTTTCAATGTAACTTGGGTTGGGATTTTTTGGTGTTAGTTTCTTAGCAACATTGGATGTGTCCAACAATGGGGGAAAGTATGGTTGCAATCGTTCCACATTAAATATTGGGTACATGCCAAGGAATATAGGAATGTTGGCCTTGAAGGAATTGTTCCCTGTAGCCTTGGTGATGGTGTACAACCCATACCAGAGAAGGAAAAGCTTGCGGTGGGGCCTAACGAGGTGTTCCTTCTGCAAATGTAGCCAAAATTTGTCACCCACCTCAAACTTGTGTGGCACCCAATGTTAATCATGACGTTCTATGTAATTGGCATTGGCTCTATCCAATATGTCATGGACCTGTTGGAGGATGTTTTGAATGTGCTCAATGAAGTTGTTAGGCTTGTCAGCTTCAGCTTAGACATGAGATGAATCTGCATGAGTATATGAAAATGGTATGGCCAGAAAAATGGGACAAAATGGATGGAATACCAACCCCATCTAAAAGGGGATGTGTCTAGTTGAGTTGTGGAGATATTTTTTGTAGTTGTGCTATACACAGGTGAGGATTTCATCCCATGTCTGTGGATTGTTTTTGTTGTAATGCGTATAATGTACACGATCATTATGTTGACGACCTATGTTTTTCCATCCATTTGGTGGTGGAAGGTTGTGGAATTAGTGAGATTAGTATCCAGCTTCAACCAGAGTCTTCACCAAAATGTACTCAAGAAACTTTTGTCCCAATTTGAGATAATAGACTGTGGGATCCCAAAGTGTACCCACACTCGTTCAAAGAAGATCTTAGCAATTTCTTTTGTTGTGATACTCTTCTTGCCAGCCGCCAGAATGACCACCTTAGATAATTTATCGATGATCACGAAAATGTAGTCATTTCCATGCTTAGTAGAAGGAAGGTCCGACATGGAATCCATGGAGATGGATTCTTAAGGTTGAATAGGAGTAGATAGAGGAGTGATTGGAAATGGCATGGGAAGTCTAGGATCTTATGTACTTCCCAACATCTTTTCGAAGCTTTAGCCAATAAAAATACTTCTGCAACACTACCACTGTTTTCTCTACTCTGAAATGTCTAGCAACCCGGCTGTAGTGTGCCTCTAAAATAATCTTGGCACGCAGACTTGAAGGAGCACATAGGTGTCCTATGTGGCATAAAAGTGTGCCCTGGAGGTGAAAATATGGAACTTTCTTTCCTTCTAGGAGCATCTGGTATGTGTTGCCAAGTTTTGGATGGCTCTTGTAAAGATGTGGCCACCCAAAAGTCTCATGTCCATAAGAGTTGAGTACAGTGGTCAACACCATAATTGGTGGTCATTTTAGATAATCTGCAACATTATTGGTGTTTCCCTTATTAAAATTTATGTTAAAATTGAGTTGTCAAAGATATGAGGACCATTTCTGATGGTGATCATTCTGCAAATTTCCTTGTGTCTGTATGAACTATAGGGGGTGGTGGTCTATGTGGATGATTGTTTCCCTCCCCAGAATGTAATGCTTCCATTTTCGGTGGGACTCCACAATGGAATACATCTCTTTTTCATAAGTGGGAACTTTCTAATTATGTTTGAAAGTGTCTCACTATGATATTCCACCAAATACCCCTGTTGAGTAATAAATTCTCGGATAACATAGTGGGAGGCATATATCCCAATATCAAATGGTTATTGTAGGTCTGGTAATGTGAGCATTGCTGTAGAGCAGAGGTGATGCTTCAACTTATAAAATTCCTTCTGTTGGGATTCAGACCAAAAGAACTTTTCTTTCACTCTGCCCTTGGTGAACTGACTCAAAGGCGAAGTGATGTGAGAGAAACCAAACACGGACCTGCGGTAGAAATTGGCAAGTCCCATAAAGTTGTTTAGCTCTATTAGAATGGTTGGGGTTGGCTAATATAAAATGAATTGTATCTTGTTTGGGTCCACATGTAGCCCTTGCTCATCAATGATGTACCCTAGATATTGAACCTAGGTCGTACCAAAAGTAAATTTCTTCAAATTAGCACACAACTTGTGTTGTGCCAAGGATTGGAGGACCTGTCGAATATGGTGTAGGTGTTATTCCCAAATATGGCTAAAGATCAAGATGTCATCCAAATATAATACCACGAATGAGTTGGTGAAGGGAAAAAATATGTGATCCATTGACATCATGAAGGTTTCAAGGTAATTCGTCAACCTCAAAGGCATGACCATCCATTCAAAGAGGCCCTCCTTAGATATGAAAGTAGTCTTCCATATATTAGAGGGTTTAAATGGAACATGGTGATAAAAAAACTTTAAATAAATCTTGATGAAATATTTGCCCCCTTGAGTTCGTCCAGAAGGTCATCAATTTGTTGGACCGGATACCTATTCCAAAAAATTATCTTATTCAACACTCGATAGTCAATACAAAGTCTCCAGGTGTCATATTTATTATATATCAACATGATCAGACTCCCACAAGGTGATGAACTTGGCCTGATGTGCCCTTTCTACAACGCCTCCTGAATCTGCATCTTAATTTCATCATTTTCTAGAAGAAAGCATCAGTATATTGGTCCGTTGGGTAGTGGCACACCTGGGGTTATATTGATGGAGTGCTTGACTTGATAGTGTAGGGGTACCCCTGTGGGTGAGGTGAAGATTTCCATGTATTCCTCCACGAACTTGTCCATATGTTGTTGTTGTGCATAGAAGTCTTGTCTTTAGATTGTGGATGTGGCCACATTCTTATTCTTTCCTTGATGGAAAATCATAATGAATAAAAATTTCTCAGTATGGGAAATAATCTTACTGCATTGATTTGCATAGATCAAAGAGATGGAGGTAGGTAGTGCTACCTTCGTTATATTGTATAATGTATTTCCCAAATAAATAATAATAGTACGAGGCCTAGACCCATACAAAGCATGAATCTTCCACAAGTATAGTTGTCCTATTAATACATCACAAACTTCAAGAGGATAAACATCACATAGTACCTCATCTATGAAGGGCTTGATGCTATAGTTAAGGTAGCATTGTTGGCTAATGTGGAGATATTTTCCTTGGTGAAGCCACCCAATGGTCTACATTTACAGGTGTGGTGTGGTTGGTAGGCACAACCGCTTCATGACCTTTGCTAATATGAGGTTATTTTGTCTTGTATTGTCAACAATGAACTGCAACAGAGAACCCTTCACCCACATCTGTGACTGTAAGAGCCGCTCCCCTTCCTTTAGATATTCGGGCTCAATATTCTTGATTTTTGTGGTGGAAATGGTGGCATTAGGCTCTCCATCAAGATTTTTTTCCACTTTGTCATTCCTATTATATATTTTTGACTCTGAGTCTGAACATGCATCTGATTCGTAAGCCTTCAACTCGGCCACCAGTGATTTCTTGGTTTGATAGTTACTTGTGTTGTGAGTGGGGATGTTATGGAATTCACACCATTTCCATCTGTCCTTATTTTTATTCATGGTGTTGGTCTTTTCTTGTGGCGTTGGAGGGTTGTCCTAGTTCTCAACGCCTTGTCTTTTTCGTTTGTTCTATGGTTTTTGGGTGCCTTTCCCTTGCTTCATATTTGCAGATCCAAGGCATCACTTCTTCTGCTTAAATTTATGCTCAATCTTGGCAACATAGCAGTATGTTGCACCAAGCTAGGAGATGTCCAAGAACTCCATTTCATAAGAAACTATGGTACTTTAGCACCAAATGTTTTTTTTAATCTTTGATACCCAACTTTGTGTGTAGGGTATGGAAAATATTTACTAACTCATGCACATCTTGATCTCTTTGTTGTCGGAGAATCGTCCATTATATGTACTTGTCCTCATAGCTCCCCACGGTTAATATAGTTCCTTGATGGCATCTTGAAAATAATTCCAAGTGGGTGTGTTTGAAAATGGTGATGTTTCTCTCCCATCCCTCTGTTCACAGTAGGTTTCACACCAATCCTTGACATTGGGGGTGGCTTCGAGGAGTGAAAAAGTAATATTTTCCTGATTGGAAAAGTGATGAACCAAAAAATATCCTTCCAACATATTTAACCATCTATCCATGGCATATGCATCTATCTAGCCTTCAAACATGGGAATTTCAAAGTTGACTTGTACCTAAAAGTGAGTGGTGCCTCCAAAGTAGTTGTTGGATAAAGATGCATCGCCTGTGGGTAGCAGCTGAAGGATCTAGGCAAAGGTATCCATCATCACGTACCTCTATCGCTCGAGGGATTCCTTGAGAAATGTTTTGAAAGGATCTCTTGCTCCCTTGTCTTTCTTTTCTTCCTCCATGGGAGTCGATCGAGGTTTTTCATGAGGTTGGTCTTGAAAAGGTTCGACCAATTCGAGTGCTAACTACTTATACCTTTACCTCATTAGGGACATGCAAATAAAAATAGATAAAGAGAATATCACTCTAATACCACTGTTCCAGAATCATCTAGGAATGCAATAGAATATAGATATAAAGATAATCATAGAGATGCAAAAGAAATAAATCTTCATTTAATTAATATCAAAGAACTAAAATATGCTTACAAAAAGAATGGAAATAAACTAGCTCAGACGATGGTAGCTTATTTTGAGGAGAGATGTGGTCGCTACATGCCTCTAAATTGCATTACGATGAGGCTCAAGGGCCTTTTATTATTGAAAAACAAGGGGAAACCCTAAAAAAACAAAATTGTAACCCTAGGTGATGGAACACCAAGAGTTTGTGGGACCTTTTGGGGTTAGTTGGGCAGCCAACTTCCTGGGGTCGTAACATGGTCATATGATCTCCATTTGGCGCGTATGATACCTCATTGGAAATATATCTTTGAGTAATACATAATTTATCACAATTCGTTGCCTATGGCTATGGGATTATTGAGGACCTCAAAAAAACATTGTTTAGGGGGTCAACATAGCTCTGGAAGTTCAACACTCGAAAAACTGCTAAAAATAGTAAATGTTATTATAATCAAAGAAATGGATGAAATCGACTGGGGGTATAGGTGGAAGAGGACAGTAGCCACCAATATCTACCTGGATCAATAATTGTGCCATTATGCCCCGGTACACCTTTTTGAGTAATTTTGTCATCGCATTAGAGTGGATCACTTTAAAATTTTTCTCTTCGATATCTTTTAGCTTAATTTCCTTTCCTTTAGAGGTAAACATTATGAAGATATCATGAAAATCAAAATTCGTTATTCTCAATTATTGTAACCATTTGACCCCTAATACAACATCAACACCACCCATTTTTATGTAATCATGGAATTGTCGAACAAATATTCCCCAATATTGATCGTAATACTATGGAACTTCCCTAAACATTTTATGGTGCCTCCATCCAAAATCATTAGTTGAAACTATGGTGTCGGATATATTAAACAATTGAGAAGTTTTTCTAATTTTTAATTGATGAATTTATGGGTATTCCTAAATAAATCAACACTATTATCATTTTATTTTTGATATATTTGTCTATCTTGAGGGTTTGTGGAGTATTGATGCTAACTAATGCATTAGAGGATATTGTTGGAGTAGTCTCTTCTAGATCTAAATATTGTGATTGTTCCATTTCATGTTCTTCTTCCTCTTCAAAGTCTATGTAGAATAATTTATTCTCACTGCATTTTTTCCACTTATTGTAATTGTTGTCACAATTGAACATAGTCCCTTTGATCGTCTTTCATCCATTTGATAAGAAGTCAACGTTGTCAATTTAGGAAAGGGAGCATGATCTTCGCTATGGCTATTTTTGATTAATTTTATAGTGGCCATATTTTTATATCCAACATTCCTTGCTAGACTGAAAGAATTTATAGAGATTTAGGTTCAAAGTTACACACCTGATGTTGGATCATATCCTTTAAATTTCTGATAAATAGGTCTAACAAATTATCCTTTGAAATATTCTTCACTTTGAGACTCAACATTTGGAATTGTTGAATGTTCTCTATAAATAAACGTTTTTTTTTAATATTTACCAATTTACTGAAGAATGTATTGCTCTGAATAGCCCCATAATGCGCTATCAATTCCTTTATAAAAAAGGACCAATTTATAACATAATATGTTTTCCTTTCATAAATCCATTGATATCATACATGTTGGTCTTGTTCTAAAAACACATATGCAATATTCACCTTTTGTAAGGATGCCACTTGGGGTAGATTAAAGTATTTCTCCATCTGAAATATCCATGTTACAGGATCATTGTCATCAATCTTCATCATATCGATATTCATAATATAATATTTATGCGGTGTTGACTTGAATCCATGATGAAGTGGATCTTGGATTGAAAATATATGATTATGCTTTTGTGATTCAATATTTCTGTTTTCTAATTGCGATAAAATATTCCCAATATGAGTTTTATTCTCAACTCCATGCTTCTCCTCATGTCCATGATTTCCTTGGAACTCCACATTCCTTTTAGGGAGATATTTTAATAGAAGGTTTTGTAATTATTTTATTTTTTCCCCGATGGAATTTTGAATTTCTTTCTTATTTTCAATCATCTTCCTTTCTAATTATTCAATTTCTCATTCATCATTTTTTCTATTCCTTCCTTATTTTCATTCATTTTATTTTTCATTTCTCTTTTAAAATCCACTTTTTCAACATACTACCATCCATTTCATTAGCTTTCTTCTCTAATAGAGATAACTTAAATTGTAAGTATTCATTTTCTTCATGATTCAAATATAAGCCTTAAATAGATTTCATTGGTGTTGAAGATTTATTTGGAGGCATGTTGGAAAATAATAATAGTACTTCTCTTTATCACAACTTTTAGTCACCAAAAAAAATGGGCTCTTCTAATCAACAGTTAGGTCACTAGTAAGTTATGTACCTTAATTTGGAGACTATCATAATGGTTAAATTTGTATTGATATATCTATGATATTTGAGGTTTGAAAAAAATTGCTATAATACTTTGACATGTCATTTATGTAATTATATAAGTGTGAACTGAATTCAATGTGCCAAGTGAAAGTTATAGTAACTTTCCCAAAACTTACAGATATTTGGCATCCTCCCAGGAGAAAACTTGTATAGCATGTTGTTATGAATAATATATATATATATATATATATATATATATATATATATATAGTAATAATAATAATAATGAGCTTAATTACATAATTATTAATTATTGAAGATACATGTCCCAAAGGACATGACTATTTGTGAAAGGACACCTTGCCTAGTGTATATGCATGGCCCTCATTTGTAACATCATCATCACATATCATATCACTTGTACATTCTAACATTTTTATATAAATGTATTATTCTTCCTATTATGGGAATTCTTATATTCCATATATTTTGAATATTTTTTGCATATACAAACCCTATTCATTACATTGCTAGCATAGCCTCATTCTCCATTCCCCACCATTGGCCAGGATTTTTTCGCACACTTGAAGATTTTCTAGTTTCTCCTATAGTTTGAAAGTTACTAAAAACTCAATTTTTGGATACCATAATTTGAAGTAAAAATAATAATAATAATAATAATAATAGTTAAAAAAATCAAAGATGAAAAAAAAATTCAAAATACAAAGAAGAGTATATATATATATATATATATGAAAAAAAACAAAAAAACAAAAAAAAAATGTATTAAAAATAAGTCATTTATGTACTTGCAGCCATAGTACGCAGCTCAACACACCACTAATGGTTTCCACTTCTACATCTGCCACGACATTTTATCTCCCACTGCGCACCATGCCCACTGGTCGTTGCACGCAACCACTGCACCAGTAGGTTGTTGAACTTTTTTTTTTACCTTTCTCCACCACCTCATACCACTTTGTTGATTCTATTATTACCCTACCCCCACACTACCACTGCCCAACTCTGCTCATTATGTCTATTTTCTACTAACTACACCGTCGTCACAACTATAACTTGTTGTTGTCGAACACCCTGTTTTTCTATCGTTGTAAAGCCACCTCCACCTTGTCCTTGTTTCCATCGATGCATTCTTTGTTATCATTGTCTAATCACCATACTAGCCACATTCACGAGAAATTTGTGGATAGATAGGTTGCGACCTTTCAAACTTCAAGATCATGTCCATACATCTATGAAAAAATGAAATTAAAATTCAAATAGTAATACATATTTATATAATACACATATTTATTTTATATTACATTTAATATATTATATTTTAGAAATCAAGATAATACTGAGAGGGGGTGAATCAATATTATGAGGATTAAAACATTTTTTTGCAACCATAAACAATACTTCAACAATGAATATAATCACACCAATTCATAAATTAGGACACAAAATAAAGCATGGAAACCCAACTGGAAAAACCACCAAATTTTTGGTATTATGATGCAATTTATAAGCTATTATTGTTATTACATAAATTTGTTGCAAGCTTCTACGTACAAGTTTCTCATGTTTCCACGTGAAGGAATATATTACTTCCCAATTTATTATTTACCACCGAAAGAAATCTCCTAATCCCTTATTTATCATCTACCTCTGAAAGGAGCATCAACCCCTGAAATTCAAGCTCCAACTTGATGGACCTTCCTGATTTATCTCTCATACCATTTTAATCTCAAATCATGAATGCCTATTTCTCATAAAACAAAAAAATCTAACCTCATGCAATCACCATAAATCACGTTCGATACCTTCAACACCTTCTCTTATCTCTAACCTTTTGATTGATTCACCAACAATAGCCAATTTTATTATTCATTTCTTCTTATAAATAATTTGAGCTAATATTTTTATGATTAGACCGTTAGATTAGTCAAATCAACAAATCCTTTTATTGACTTGATTTTAACTTTATTCCACTTCAATTAATTATTCTTTATGTGTTCTAATGGCCTTCAGTCTCTGATCTTCTACTCTAAGGAGAGAAAATAAATTAAGTTGTTTTTTTCTTTATTTAATCTAAGTTACATGTTTTAGCAGAGATTTTATCTACAGTTTCAACTTTAGTTGGCTGCCAAATTTGGTGAAAACTACCAAATGTGTCTTATTACACTAAAATTGTTTCCAACTATTCGATGTTGCTTTATCCAACTTTATTGCACTACAAATTGTGGCATGGATTCCAAATATAACTACCGACTCATTCATGACCATGACATTCTTTGTAACTTTCCACCAAGTATGGCATAAAGTGTCAGTTGATGACTTGTTCATGACTCCATGAACATAAGCTCATAGGTGCTAAGCCCTTTGTTAAATGTTTGACCATAACACCAAATAAATAATATATATTAGTCAACCCTAAGTATTAACTACCATATATTTCTACAACCCTTTGTTAAATCCTGAAGGCTCAAGCTCTAACCATGTGGCCTAAGGACCAAACTCTTTGTTAAGTGCCCATAGTGCTAACACATCAATTTGAAATTGAATAACATGTGAAAGCCCTATTCATATTAACACATAAAATCGACATAAAAACACCTTTGAGCACTTAGCCCAATGCTTGATGGATCATCAATGGACGAACATCTTTTTGTTTTTAAGGCTTCATCTAACCAGTGTTCATCTGCCAACCCAATTCAACATTATCTCCAAGATCCAGTCTAAGATGTCGACATATGCAGAGCTTGATATTATATTTCTGTATCTATGTCCTTGTATGACAAGAATTCCCTTCGAGAAACATAACCATTGCATCACCCTACTAACTAAGCACACCACCGTGTGTTCCACTTGTGCTAACCTCTTGTCCATATTTGATTGATGACATGTGTCATCTATTTTTGACCAACTTGTCCACCCAGAAACACCAAATATGCATGCCACATATCATAATTTAGTGCCACATGTCCTAGGATTTCATCATGATACCATAATTATGTTATTGTGGCTCCAAATATCCTTTGGTTCATTAATGATCCCAAGTATTGCAACAAGAATGCTACAACTCCTAAGGCTATCAAATTTAATTATCAAGCTCAAGTTCGTACAAACTTAAAAGGTGTCGAAACTATGTGCTCAACATGCAATGTGTCCTTTCATTGATGTGATGCAAAGAAGTTAATCAAGATGCACAGCGACCACTATGCTATGGGGAATATTTGTAATATTCAATGAATAGAAAGAAAACCTATCTTAACTTGTAGGGAAAGAAATGAATGAAATGTAAACTATTCTATTGCAAAGAATCAAATGGAAATAAAGAAACCATAATCTAATTGCATGAAAGTAAATTTAAAAAGCGTAAACCTAGTCCATTTTGCAGAAAGGAAATGATAGAAAAGTAAACCTAATCTATTTTGCAGAAAATAGACTTATTCTATTGTAGGAAAGGAACATAAAATTATATTCGACATGCAAGAATAAAATGAAATGCTCAAGAATGTTGAAGTTAAATCAATTTCATTATGTTTAACTCTTAACATAAACAACATAACCTAGTCGTGGAATGAAACAATGGATATAAAATCCAAGTTCCTAGGGGGAATTTCATCTTCTAAAATCCATCTTCAAGGATTAAATGATGTTTTGGAGTAAATTTTAGAATTTATTTGAAGAAATCTATTTTTTAAGTCCCTATAATACTAATTTATCCCATTATTGTTATTTTTAGTTTAGCCCCATTATTGTTATTGTTTTTCCCATGTAGTCCCTATATTGTTCTTATTGTTCCCCATAGGTGTAGCCCATTATTGGTATTGTTGTTCCCATATGGTCCCCATATTGTTATATTGTGATCCCTTAAACTCCTATATATTGAAGCTAGGTTTTTTCATTTGTATCATCGAATAATTGTTCATTTATGTAATGTAGATGACGTTTCCCCCTCGAAGAGGCTGAATTCTAAGTCATTGATCTATCTTTTCTTATATTTTGTGAGCTAGTTTCATAACATTTGGTATCAGAGCTTTTTATTCTAGGGTTTTGTTGTTGCAAATAGGTCATCCTAGAATTTTCATTATAACTTGTTTTATACAAAGGTTCAAAAGCTAAAATTTTCACCACAAGAATCTGGAATCCTGAGGAACTTCCTACAGACATTTTAGATCTTGGTCCGTTATATTTTCGGAGATATGATCTGAGGAATTTAGGATTTTTGCAGGCTCTAGAAATTCATCTCAAACAGGTAACCTAGGGAAAATCGTCATAACTTTCGTTTCAGACATCAGATTTGAAATTTGTAAAAAGTGGTCGAATTTGCACAGAATTTAGTTTCGTGTATATCAATTTTAGGTCAAAAAAGTGACATGTGGCATGCCGTACAAGTTCCCTCTATTGAACTAGTCCATAATTAGGTCATCGTGGGAGATTGGGCATAACTTTACCTTGAAGAATCCAAATTAGGTCTGACCTATTTCATTACAAAGAAGACTCAAAGAGATACCACAAGACCAAAGTAAAGTTATTATATATCTAAAATTACATAGTTACAACCGTTTCAAGATTGAGCTCCTAAAAGAAAGAAAAAGGTATGTATTTACAAAAAATAAAAATAAAATTGAAAAATGAGTTTGAAGTGATTCCAAGGGCATATTGAAGCATATATATATGCATTGGGTTCTTAAATTCCTCCAAAAAATAATTCCACACCCATTAAGCCTGCATAAATCTCTACTATGACACATTAAGAGGAATAAGTGTAACATGATATATCAAAATTACTAGACCAAGTGCAACAAATTTCGCTCTCGCAAAGAGTAACCAAAAATGAAATGGAAGCTAAGATGGATAGTTTGAAGAAAGGTGTGGAAACTAAGATAGATAGTTTGAAGGATGACATGAAAGCTAAGATCGATGGTATAGAATAAAAACTGAAAGGTAACATGGAAGACATGAAGAATGGTCTAAAAGAAGAGATGGAAGGTTTGACAAAGTTGCTACAAGAAATGATTCCTCATGGAGAAAATGTAGTAGATGAAACTAATGATGGGAACAAAAGAAATATTAATCATGATTTAATAAAATCTAACGTTGGATTTAAGACCCACCATATTCCAAAGATCAATATGAGTAAGTTTGATGGCAATGATCCGGTAACATGGATACTACAGATGGAGCAATATTTTGATCTCCATAACGTGAAAAACACACAAAAGCTACACATTGAAACTTTATATTTAGAACCCAATCAGTTTGTATGGTATCAATGGATTTGTTATCGTAAACCAATTGTCACTTGGCCAATTTTTATGGAGGAAATGATAGCACATTATGAAGATAAAAATATCAACACCTTCATCCAATTGATAAATCTCAAACAAAAGTGTTCAATGGTGGAGCAAATTGAGGACTTCCAAAAATTGAATATAAGGGTAAGTGATATTCTAAAGGAGTATAAGATTGATTTATTCATATGGACTTTAAAGGATAACATGCAACATGAGTTTCACCTTTGGGAACCTGATTCATTGGAGAAGGAAATCAGGTTGGCAAGAAAAAATGAAAGAAAAATTATGGCAACAAGGAAGCCTACCACTCACAACTATAAATATGGAAGTGTTGCTAATACTAGCCTTCCACAGCCTACAAGGTTGACACCACAACAATTGGAAGAAAAAAGAGAAAAAGGGATTTGTTACAGTTGTGATATAAAATACACTAAAGTTCATAAGTGTGTTGAGAAGAAATTATTTTACATTGATTGTGAAGAAGAGGAAGAAAAGAAACAAGAAGCTTAAAAGGAAGAGGATATGCACCAGGAACCGACCTTAGATAAATAAGAAATGAATTTTACCATATCTTGTAATGCATTGGAAGGAATTACCACTCCTAAAACTCTCAATATAGAAGGACATATCAAGAATGGATATCATCGCTGCTTTGTATTTGATAAAAAAACACAATGGTTCAAGTAGTTACCTCTGGCTAAATGGTGGTATAACATTTCCTTCCACACTGCAGCAAAAATGACCCCATGTATGGGACTTTACGAATATCATCCACCATCCATCACATCATCTTAAGAGAAAATTCTAAGGTTTAGGAAGTGGAATATCACATCGAGCATCAACAATAAGTTATACAACTCTTAAAGGATAACCTATTTTGGCACAAAATCGAATGAAACAACAAGAAGATCAACATCGCAATGAATTTTTTTTTTGATATAAGTGACGGGGTATTTTTACGGCTACAACCATACAAACAAATGTCTATCAAGCAAGCTAGGAAGGATAATAAATTATCACCAAAGTACTATGGTCCTTACAAGGTGTTGCAAAAGATTAGTACTATGGCATACAAATTGGAGCTTCCTGTATCTTCTCGAGTGCACCCAGTTTTCCATGTTTCATGTTTAAAGAAGGTTATAGGTGATAAACTCCCAGTTCAAACAATATTTCCAGAACTTGATAAGGAAGGAAAAATCATATTGGAACCTGAAATAGTCATGGAAACAAGAACTCAACAGTTGCGAAATTGATCTATTTTATAGTATCTCATCAATTGTAAGAACTTACTCACTAAAGATTCCACATGGGAGGATGAGAATTTTATACAGAAGCATATAGAAGAAATCAAGCATTGAGGACAACACTTTTTTGAAGGAGAGGGGCATGTTAGGTCCCTATAATACTAGTGTATCCCCTTATTTTTATTGTTAGTGTATCCCCATTACTGTTATTTTTGTGCCCATTTAATCTCCATATTGTTACTATTGTGCCCCATAGGTTTAGCCCCATTATTGTTATTGTTGTGCCCATGTGGTCCTATATTGTTACCCGTTAGACTCCTATATATAGAAGGTAGGTTTTTTCATTTGTATCATTGAATAATTGTTCATTTATGTAATGTAAAGGAGGTTTCCCCCTCAAAGAGACTGAATTCTAAGTCTTTCATCTATCTTTTATTCTATTTTGGGAGCTAGTGTCATAACACTATGCACTACTAAAAGATTGCTACAAGATTTTTGTTTCTTGAGTTAACCTAACAAATTCCCAAGATAATCAAACGAAAAAAATTTCGGGTAAATTTTGCTATCAATTTCACTTCTTTTAGGCTTCAATACAAGTGTAAACAACTGAAAAGAATTTTATTAACACATGCTAAAATTCAAAATAAATTTATTACTAAAACTAGAAATTTCATAACAATGAACTAGTAAGTTGCGCTAAGTACCAAAATTCCTAATTTAATCAAGTGAAAATGTTATGGGGTGACTTTTTTTATTAATTTGGATTTTTTAGACTTCAATTCAAGTGGAATCAACTCGAAATAATCTCATTAACATGTGTTAAAATATAGCATAATTTTATTACTAAAACCAGAAATTCTATAATTATGAACTAGTAAACCAATCCAAGTAACTCCATGATGAAAACGACTTTGCAGAGTTGTTATATGGATGCACCATACATGTACCTATATAAATGACCTTAAAAACAACTTAATTAAATCATTTAACCAATATAAACTACAAAAAATGAAGCATGAATATTAAATGCAGAGGTAGGAAATAAAAGAATAAGAGATGCAAGTGAACAAGGAATTCAAATAAGACAAAGAAATTGTAAAGCGGGGTTCTATGGCTCCTCTAATGGACAACCTCAAGGATACTCAGATCCCTATGAAGGAAACCAAGAATTACAAGTTAAAAATTAAACTTACCTTCATTATTAATATCAATTAAAGTACATCCCTACTGGAAATGAAAGTTGAACTACTAAATAGCAAGTTTTCTTCACAAGAAGACTAAAAACCTAATGCCCATAGAGGATAATTCAAATTGGTACATATATAAATTGATGGGAAAGCAGCCTAATTGAAAGGAGGCAAATTTCCCCTCAAAAATCCCTATAAAAGTAGATGTGGTTCCCAAAAGTAGGAATCTTCATTAAATACTAAGTTTTGGCTTCTCCTATAATAAGGAACACATCCTTAGATTTTCTCAATCAAACAAATACTCATAATTTACGCAATATTATGAAAAATAAGTAATATTAGGCACATAATAGAAAATTCCTAAGAACTTATTGAATCTAAGAAAACATTGTTAAGTGTGTTGGGTGCAGGAATTGCAGTTAAGCAAACTCCTTCAACACTTAATTGTCAACCCGGGGGTTTAATAAACTTAGAGACGAAGTAGAGGAAATGCCATAAATGGTATAAAATTTTCATATCTCTATTCCTACTTTAATTTCAATCTTGCGTAATCGAAAAGAAATATCACACAACAATTTACACCAAAGAAATTCTAGTGCTAGAATATGAAAGAAAGTACTTTACAAAGAAACCAAGGAAAGGAACTTTCAAACTGCTGCTAGCAATCCTAATACAGAAGTAAAATTATATGTTTATCTTCAGTATGGTTGTTGACTAATTAGAAATTGGGACCTTGAAGAGATCTACCTTATTTAAGTATTTTCCTTCCTACAATAAGTTGTTTTCCTGTACTCCTGCAATCTGCTTGCACTAGTATAGACACAAAGCTTATGTGCGGGAAGTATATTTTACGCTTATACTGGAGATTTATGTCTTTATGCAGGGGCTCTCAGCCTTAGGACTAGAGCACTCTGTTCCTGTATCAGGATATTGGTTCTTGTACCTGGGAACAGAGGTTCCTGCACCAAGTTTTCCAATTACTTTTAGGAAAAATTAAAGAGTGTGATAACTATGAAAAGAATTTGCAAAGGCGAACATAAATTTGAAGTAAATTCCAAAAAAAAAGAATGCTTCAACCAAACTGATCTTTGAAATGGAAATTAACTTCGAAATGAAAATTAACTTCAGAAGCCAAAGCACACTTTATTCAATCAAGGAACTCTTTCATGCAGTCAAAGAAATTAGCTAAGTATGACAGCAGGCTTTATCCCTGTAATAGTTACCCACATAAATAAGATCTTCATTTTAATATTTTTAACTCGGAAAGGTTCACTTTAATAATTCAAAATGAGTTTTAATCCTTTCCTTATTAGTGTAAAGTGCAGGTACATATGAATGCATTGTAATATCGTTCATTCCTTAATTACCAAAGCATCTGTATCCCTAATATTTCAACTCTTTATATTAAAATTAATTCTATCTGATAATGAGCACTCACTTGTAGAAATTTATCGAATCTCTATGAAAGAAAGTAATGAAAAAAATTTCCATGATTAACCAACAAAATCAAGTTGCAGAATTTTAAATGCACTAGTGCGGGAATAATGTGCTTGCACGATCCAGGCAAAAGTAAAATAAGATTTTGAAAAGGAATTTACTAGAGGTAAATCAAACTTAATTAACATTCACACCACAGATCCATCACACATTGACTATTAATGAAATAGAAACAGAACTCTTGTGAAATAATGAAACATAAGCTTAATCCACGCTTTGCATGTATATGAAATCAAAGCACACCTTTAACGAAATGAAAACAAAAGGGAGAACGAGATGGGTTTGTTGGGCCCTAGCCAACCAGCTAGTTTCCCATTTTAGAAAACTTGAAACTTCCGCACGCAGTGATGCATCACTAAAGAATTAAAATGCAGGATGAAAAGAACATGGTGTAGCTCCTTTGTATTAATTTCAAATCAGCAAATGTACATAATGAGTTCGGATCCAGCCCAAAACGAGGGCAATAACAGAAAAATCACAATTTCACTAGATTTACCATAGAATTTCTATCGCTAACTAGTTCCTATCTGAAATATACATTTTATACAACCCTTACGCCTGCAGCCATACCGAAATTACATACAGTCGTTCCAATCCAAGCCTTTTGGCTGAGACAAAATAACAATAGTGTTACAAAATAAGCCTGCAACTGTAACGAAGTGTTAATATAATCATTGGTTGGTGACCTAATCTCAACCATATCCCTGACTTTACTCCGCTCTGAGTCCAACTCGAGATGACCGCAACTGGACAAGACAAATTGGAATGAGATGCCCGCGTTAGGTAGTGATCTGTCACGGGAGTTTAGGAGCAAGCAGTTTCCAACGGTGCAAGAATCTACCTGCACTCAACCAAGATAATGAAACGATTAATACATTTTCCTATCAAATAATTTAGGAGAGATTGCAAGAAATATTAAAGGCATAAAATTTATTAAAATGATTAATTAAGTGCTTTGTAAACCTTAAATATGAAATATAAAGCTAGTGCGGGAATAAACATGATTCTTGGACTAGTAGAGGAATAAGGAGGTTTGAGAGGATAAAATAGAGGTATAAAATTATGGTTTTGACGTAGGAAAGGGGTTAAAAAAGAAGAATTTTAGCTTACCAACATCCTCCCATCGCTAATTTGTTGTGTGTCCTCACGCAACCTTTACCTGCTGCAAAAATCAAAACAAGGAGCCTCCCTTCAATCTTGAACTTGTATGTTGATCCCTACTTTCATTGTCTTCATATTATTACCTCGAGCATTCTTGAGTCACTTGGTCACCTTTTAAAGATGTTTAAAGCACCTTGAGGCTAAGAGCTTCCATATCTTGACTTGTTTTTTCTGCTCCTTGACTACTTCTGCCAATTCTGTAATGTCTTTTTTCTGCACTGTATCTTTCTCCTTCATGGTTTGGTTTAATGCTTCCAAGCCATGAAATCACTGCTCGAGCTCCTCTATCCTACCGTTCAGATAGAGGGTGTAATTTTTTATTTCCAACTCTCCCGATGTAAGCATATTTTCTGCAATTGATTCTAAACATGCAACATCATCACCAGGGTTAAATTTATCTTGGCCACATATTTCCTATATTTCAATATCATTAAGGGCTTCAATGCCTAGAGCTTCAATGTCACCAAGGGTCTTGGCACCCGGAACTTCCATGTCACCAATGGTCTCGGTGCCTTGCACAACCATCTTACCAGGGGTTTTAGTACCCTATGCATCCATCTCACCGGGGGTTTCAGTACACTGCACTTCAAAATTGTCAAGGGCTTCAATATGTTGCACCTCATTGTCTACTTGACCCTCTGTCGGGTCTCTGCTTGCACTCGGTGTCATTTTTCTCTTCTTTATCTTATGAAGGAAGGCCGACAGGGGTATGTCATCGTCCTTCTCTACATAGCCTTCATTAACCATTGTATGATTCGCTGCCTCAGCGAGAACCGAGAGGTTATGGTCACCTGGTGAAGCAGGTGGTGAATTTTCCAACAATATCGGGGAGGTTGACTGAACATGACCCACCCCCAAAGAGGCAGTCCTTTTCTTAGCCAAGCTTCTGGTCATTCTTTTTATTGAGGACAGAGTTTCTTTGAGATTGTTGTGTGGCTTAATTGTCGGATTAAACCTCTCAATATTAATTATCAATCCGGGAGTCGTAAACGCGAGTGGTACTGCGTATTGGCTCAGCTTAATGGTTAGAGTATATGATTTTCCTTATTAATGATAAATTATGTGCTGAAATGAAACACACATTTTCTGGAAAACAAGGAATCCTGAAAAGGAAACCTATTTAACCAATTTCGTTCAGAACAACCTCCATAATGCAATTAAACCACAAATAAATCCTCAATCATGTGACATTCTCACACTCGCATTCTACTTTTTAAATCTCCTATGATAACTTAAAAACCTTAATATATTAACTCCTCTCACTAACTTAAAAACTAACACTTGGAATTAATCTTGAATGAAATGAGCAAAATACACACACACTACTCTAATGATAACTCACACACTAAACTAGTTCAAAATACTCTTCATAATAATTCAAGATTCAAAGAACAATTCTATCTATTGCTAGAAGAAAACTACTTCTCTCTATGTAAAATAACATTTAAGATATCCTATTAAAAATAACATTACAATTAACCTATGAGAAACCTCCAATTCAAATATTTAAATCTAAATGAAACGAGTTTATTTACAAATGAGCTCACTCTTCAAAGGTATGCAACTTATAATAAAAAATAAGTCCAAATCATGTCACACAATACTGAAAGCTCAATCACTACTATGTGAAAAATTAAATCCGCACTCAAATTTATAAATAAATGATTATAATATGAAAAAGAATAATTCTAATTAAAAAAAAAAAATTATTACGAAATCTCGCTATGCATGAACAAATTAAATTAGATCCTGCAAACGTTGAAAATAAACTAATTAATGAAAAAATCATTCCCAAACTCAAAGGATTTAAATATATTCTAATTGCGATCACTCAGAAATCCTTATAATCAATACTCACACATCCCACTCACAATCACAGAATTATAGTAATTAAAAAATCACAGAATTATAGTAATTAAACAGAGCATAACAAATATAAAACCGGATTTAATATTTTATTTGAGCTTACTGGAGTGAAATGAAAGTTTAAGTACGGAATGAAATGGTGATTCTGAAATCTAATCTCAAAACCTTTCAAACGAAAATTATGTCTATAAATTAAAATATATGATATCTATGATTCTATTCGGCCACAAGACTTGTGTCCAGTGGTGGTGGGCCCTTACCACGACTGGAGCAAGCCTAAATTATCCTAATATATCTTGAGAAATCACAACAAACCACAATATGTAAGTATAATAAAAATGCTAAAGCAAATTATAGATTAAAACTCAGAATTCAAATGAAAAATATATCATAAGCTACTGGGCAATTTGATGCTGGATCTACATCTTCATAAATTGATTTTGCATGAGAAACTCTTGCTCTATGCATCTCAGACACTTCGCTCCTCTAGTTTACGAACTCATGCTCTCTGCATATGAGAAATAAGAATGACATCTGAAAGCTTCCTCATTCTAATGTGCAACTCCTTCTTCTAATGCACAGCTCCTTTAATTGACAGAATCTTCATCTTACAACTACTCTCTGATCTATCGACTTATCCAGAAAATCAACTGCTTCATTCTACAACTCCTTCTATATATAGCTACTACATCTCTCCCTCTAGCTACTACCTACCTATCTCATGCGCACTGATATATATACAGTTTTATTGCAAGACTAGAGCTTCAACCCAGAAATAGAGAAAATAATTTGTTTTAAAAATTGCCAGAATGAGAATTGGTTTAAAACAGAATGCCAGATTCAAGAAAAAATTCCTCCTTTTGTGGGATTCTTTTGTTGTTGGAAGATGCGTTCGTGGCTTCTGGAGGCGACTTTGCACAACAATACCAACAATGATTTTCATTAAAGATGGCAAAGAACTCAACGAACTCTGCGATTTCCCTTTTCCTTCTGTGCCTCTTCTAGACAATGCTAAGCGATGACCTGAACTGAAAACTGGGTTGGTCTCAAGCTCCCTTACCAGAAGCTCAACAACGTTAATGGCAAGAAGAAATTGCATCATTTTTTTTTTCAAGCCCAACATATTCTACCCCAAGCCTGGTGTATAAAGTTGGATTCTGAGGTTCAATTACAGCATCAAATTGAGCTGGCATCGGTTCTCTAATTATGTTATCATTAGATGCAACACCACCTAGAACTTCACCATCCCTACACGACTTCATGAGACGATAAGCAACACCAACATGATCAAAGCTTTCAGATGGTGGTATTATAAGGAATTCATATCATCCAAAATGACAGACAACAACCTTGTCTCTTTTGAGGAGATAACCAAGAAATGTCTCAAATTCTAATGATTGTTGCCAATTTTGGCCAGCAGCATGAAAATAAACCCAAGGCAACTTTGACAATAGAAGAATTGCTGCTGGAGGAATCTTTCTCAGGCTTCCAAATTACACCCCAAACCATAAACATGATCATGTTCTTTGTGCATCGAGCAATACAAGAAAAAAACATTCTTGACACTGCTCGCATAGTTGGAAGCATTTGTCACAAATTACTTTCCTACAATTGAAACAAGAATTTTGTTGACTTTCTGTGAAACAAAAGAAGCATGAATTTCCTTGGTTTTTTTATGGAACATGAGGAGCAAGAAGTTTCTTTTGAATTTGATTTACTGGTACACAATAGGTTGTCAGTCATTGTGCTTCCAAAACTGCTAAAAGAGGCATCTCCACTGGTATTTTGTTGACCTTCAATCACTGATGCTTTTGGCTTTGATATATCCCCGTTGGAGCTCAAAATCGAGCCAGACCCAACTCGTAGTTTCTGCAACGTAGACATAAATAGAGAGAGCATCTTCCTTGGTCAATTTGGATTGACAATGGCGATCTAGGCATGGCCCATGCCACCTGCATGGATGAATGAAATTACAATGACGAATTCTTAACTGCAGCTATTGGATTAACTTTTCTCATTGAGATGAAGTATACATAATTATGCGCCTTCTTATTTGAGATAAAATAAAAAAGGTTAATAACTGATTTTTCATTGGCTTGAATGTAATTTCTCTTAGGCAGAGGATGAAAGTTCAGTTATAGGGTGCACACCAACATCACCACCATGGTTATCTTCAATATCCTTTATAGAGGCTTCACTTACGTAACCATCTGATTTGTATCTAAGAGATTGTGGGCTTAAACCTGAACTTGTGCCACATGAACTTGATCCATTGTTGCTGTCAGAACATAAAAAAAACCTGATGCCCTTCAACAGGGTGTCTAGCTGGTGTTCTCATTGAACTTCCTTCCATATTATCAGAAGCAGATGGATTCATACCATTGTTTTTACCAGTTGGATCAAGGCACTCCATCATACGGGAAATACCTGCAATACCAGCACTAACCTCTCGTTGACCTTCTCTTCCAAGTTCAATTACTGTGTTGTTACGTGCAAACAACTTCTCCTTAAAACCTCTTGTACTCCTCGATATTGATTCCTTGTACCTTGAAGAAACAATGCTAAACCAAGATTTGAATGACTCAGAGAAGGACTGAAAATAAGAAGGCCTTGATCTTTGTTGATTTTCAGGGAACTATTGCCCTACATTGTTCCTTGGTGTAAAGGGTTCACTCCTATTGTATAAGGCTTGCACTGTAACACTATTGTTCCTAATTGTTCTTGAATTCATTTGTCCTCGTGGAGATGGCAAAGGTCCCTACTGTAGCTGTTCTTCAGTTGTAGCAGTCATAGCAGTTCGCTTTACAAAGAACATTTCTTTTGCCTCAAATGAAGCTATAAACATCCCAAGGCTGTAATAACTAATATTTTACTCCAGACCATACAAGGGGATGGACCTTTTGGTGTATCAGCACGTTGTGCTTTTCCTTTGATACAATTCATCATATTCGTAACTTTATTCACTATACTGTAATGTGAATATGATAGACAGATGCCAGGCACAAGTTGCCACTAGGAGAAACCCTATCCATAACCATACAATGGAATTCAGACAATGTTATGTGGATCTCCCATCCCATTACATACAGCTCAAGGCCATTTGAATACAATATAGAAGTGGAGCATGTTGTGAAGCCTCATTTGGAAAATCAAATCCACCATTCAAATATTCACATCTTCCTTGACGATAACTCTTTCACGAAGCCGAATTTCGCCAAACGGTTTCTGTGTTATAGGAAAGAAGATTCTATGAACACAACCCATGTCTTGGAATTTAGAGATTCTACTCCATTTCGTCGCAAATTTGATATTTTAACCTACTGTAATTTAATTGCCCAACTGCTGCTTTTATGCATTCGGTGCATTTGTACTCAACTGCATTCCTGCACCGAGCCTTCCTGCAACCAAGAAGCAATTTATTAAAAACACTCATTAAATTAACTAATAACAAGAATAATAGCTATTGTTTCTAAATTCCTCTAATTAACAACATAATGGATTAATAACGATTAAAAACACTAAGTACAAGTATGTATTTAGTTGATAAAAATCGTAAAAATTTGGACAAATATGCAGCTCAACATCCCCCCACGCTGAAATTCTTGCACGTCCTCGTGCAAGAAAACTATAATACAATTAAATAAGGTAGGGAAAATGTTAGCAAAGAGTTTATCAATTAAATATGAGGATGCATGATGTTGTAATGCATTCCTCTGCCCGCAACATCTAAGACCATGCGAAATGATGAAACAAGATCAGGTACCAAAAGTAGACATGATGGAGAAAATAATATCGCACATACCTGTTACCTTGTCCCAAGTTTTGTTTTTGCCCAAAGTCTTATGATAATTTTTACTCAAGAGGTGCAATTTTACAAATACTACCACAGGTTTCATGCACCTACAATAGCAATCGTGTACCCAGGTCATTCAGCACATATTTAGAGGAAACTACAATCAATACATATTGTCGTCAACCAACACCTTGCGAGTAGTTATCATTGAGCATTTCATCACTCTGAATACCATGAAAATTAAAGTGAGTTATGATACCAATCAGTAACCTCTTTATTGAACACTCTAAATTACGTTGTCATCCAGTTTCAAAAATAAATTTCCTCTTAATCTAGTACAATGGATTACCTTCACTAAGGGTACCACATCATTCAAAGATTCTTGATTTTTGAAAGATAGAACTCAAAGCATCATGTTCAAATTGTCTTAAAATCATTTTCCAAGAAAAATTATGAGTCTTAGGGAAAGAGAAGGATGACCAAGAAAATCATAGTATGCAGTTAACTTTAATACCATAAACATGGCCCTGCTGCCCGCAGGTGTCCATAACCTCAACATGGATGTCTTTTAACCTAGCGAAATGTTAGTATCCCACTTACTAGATACAGATTCAGAGTTAGCTTATTTGAATTTTTAGATGAAGGCCATTGTCCTAGCTTGGTAACCAGCTGATGGCAGTGCCACTCACAAGAAGTAACATGAATGAATAGGCTGGCTCATGATGAGACCTCCTGTCTTCCAGATTTTTGGCTGAAAGCCATTACTCTGGCTTGGTGACCAGTAGCAGTAATGTCATGCATGTTAGGTCTCATGATTGTGGTAGTTCGGCTGATCACGAGACCTCCTATCCTTCCCTAAATATTTGTAAGCTCTGATTATGATTAACCTTAAAGGTTAATTAATAAGTGGGGAGACAGATCTACTCCTTAAGAGTACAGGATGGCGTGAAAATTTTTTAATGACTAATCATTGTTGGCTAGTTCCTCTACCCTAAAGACTTGTTAAAGATATCCCAGACAATGACTGAAAGATTCTTTGAGTTAAGAATGCTAGTGTTCTCTCGAATAGCTCATTATGATCTTTATAAGAGTGGTCCACCATAGGGGTTTTCCAATAGTACCTTCTAAGGGAAACTGAAAATATATATCCGAGATGACAACTTATTAGAGTGATTAATCATGGTTACTTTTTTCAAAATCCTGAGGTGTTAGAGTGAATTGTACTTAACAAGATTTGTCACAAATGTGTATGTTAACAGCTAATGTGGATCAAAAGTAGTTTCAATAGGCATTATTTAAAAATGAAAAACCCTAATAGCATTGCAATTGCTTTATTTATTTATTCTCCTACCCTACTTTACTCTAAGAGGCGAAAGACTCATCTTCAAGTATATGAGTACTTCCAATGAAGCCATGTGCATAACAAAATGCTAATTATACTCATGCTAAGTTTTAATGGATAGACTTCAAGACATACGAAAGCATGAGAAACTAGTTTATGAATGTTGAGGAAATAAGATGGCGAGATGATTGCTTGAAACCTGGATTCAATGGAACCCACATATTTAGGATTTTCCAATTGATGAAAATCTTCCACAGTTTGATATTCACTTTCTTGGAGGAAAAAAGGATCGGGTGAAAGACAAAAGAGAAATCCCTCAAGTTCAAGCTCAAATATTTGATTTTCAAATTGACAAGAATAGTTGAGAGAGATTCTAGGGTTTTGAGTTTTAACAACATGTTTAGAACAAATTCCAATTATACATTGCTCCTCTAGTGGTCTTTCAATTACATATTCTCGGGGTGAATGCTCTGTAGTAATGGAGGAAGTTTCCGAATTTATTCCCTTTTCCAACATGGAAAATGTAGCATTATGTTCAATACAGGAATCAACAGAAAGAATAGGTGTTTGAAACTGTTGTGCAACCTCATGTTTTAGATTAGAGTTTAGGATGTGGTTTGGGCTAGAGTTTGCACTAGGGTTTGGGTTAATGCATGGACTAAGGTTTGGATTAAGGCTAGGTCTAGGGTATGGACTAGGGTATGAACTAGGGTTAGGGTATGGATTAGGGTTTGGGCTAGGGTAAGGATAAGGGCTAGGGTGAGGGTGCACATACGGCTAGGAACATGGAGGAGGATAGCTTAATGGTGCATTGGAAAGAAATTGTGGTTGTTGTTGGTGCTCATATGGTTGAATTTTCATGGGAGATTTCCATAGAGATAAGGATCCAAACGATTCTTGAGGCCATGGAGATATCTGGCTTGAGGATGAGGGCATAGGCGAGGGCCATTGTGGCCATGAAGTTGGATATTCAATTGGAGGAGGATCAGATGTTTGCCATGAAATTCCAAAATTATAAACATGTTGAGGAACCTGCTCAGGAAAATAATTGTTATTCCAAGTATCAAATGGTGTTAGGTTTTGAGTTATACTTGGCGGCTGATTCGATTCCTTACTTGATTCCGTGAGTACCATGAGTAATTGTGGCAGTGATGGGAAATGTTCAGTTGCATGATCATCCTCGCAAATTTTGCAAACTTCCAAACCACTAAGTGGGCACTTTCCAAGGCAATGTTTCTTTCGAGAGTTGGCGCAAAGAATAAGCAGTGGCTCTTCGTCCTTCTCTTGTTCCTGCAAATCATCCAATTTTGAAATCAAGGATTTAAATTTATGTTCAAGCAAGATATTAAATTTAGCACTTGTGAATTCTTCATCAGATGAGTTGTTCATCTCTATAGCAGCATAAAATCTCCTCATTGAATTATTCCTCAAAATCCCATTTGTTAGCCCCCTATGAATTTTTTTCAAGCAAACAGGGGGCTAAAATGATTTCGAGCCTTCAAGGAATGAATTTCCCCTGAAAACACATTATCCTTGAAGCCCCTTTGTTCCTTTGTCCTTTGATAAACCCTCACTACTGTTTCCATGAGGAAAGCCTTTCACTACTGTTTCCATGAGGAAAGCCTTTCTGTTGTGAAAATAATGCCCAAAAGGCCTCCATTTTTCTTTTATTTCATCCCCATTAAGCCTATGTCTTCATCCTTTTTTCCTTCTTTATTTCCCTCCTTAACCCCCTAAATCATCCTAAATCCCCTTTTAAACCCCTCAAATACCCATTGTCTAGTTTAAGAGTCTTTTTCTCCCAACCGAAAGCCTAATTTTAGCCTTAAAGGCTCTGTTTGTGGCTAAAAACACATATTTTTCCATGTGCAGGCTAAGCCCCTTTCGGCCAGCCCCAAACCACTTCCCCTCCATAAGCCCGAGTGATAATACCAAGCGCTAGTCCATAAGGCACTAATCGCATCGAAGAATCGGAGCGGGACATGCTTTTCCATTGTAAAACCAAAAGTTCCGATGTGATGGTGTTATAGTCTATCGGCTTTTGAATTGATTTCCACCGTTGATTGAAATATATCCAATGGTCATCACAAGTCCCATCGCACCTGCATCTCCCCTTTGTCACCCCTGCAATTGCATGCCCACCGTCGATTCACTTTTAATCCGATGGCCCTCGCATCCTCGCTCCGATTGCAATCACAAATTTTAGACTGTTCCATCCTCCATCCCTCCCGATTGCGACCCTCCAACGTGATCTTGGCCGTTGAACCCACAAGAACCAATGGCCAGGATCCGCCCTCATTCCGCCATATGTCCCCCGATTGGTTTCCTCCAATCCAATCACATCTGTCAATCTCTCATAGATCTGACGGTCCAAAGCCAATCGCATCATCGCCCATTGGAGTTTTGGCCCTTCCATCGCGCCCTCCGATTAGATCGCAGCCATCCATTTCCCATGATCTAATGGCCTAGATTTCTCCCGCCCATCAACCATATTCTCCACTTATGTATTTCCTCCGCAGATCTCGGCCATTCATCCACAGATCGAACGGTCCACAATGAAACTGCCGACCTTTTGACCCCACCTCTACTGTCCGTGCATGTTCTCCATATCGTGCTCCTCCACCACCATCAAATATCGTAACCCCAGATCTAACGGCCCAAAGCAACATCATGCAGTCTAGGCGTCCAAAGTTTAATAGTTCAAATTCACACGATATGGGCAGTTTTCCAGAGCCACGTGTCAGCTAAAGACCCATATCACGTTGAAAAGGCAAAAACCGCCTCGACCTCCTTTCACCACGCGAAACTAGCGGTTTTGTATCCCAAAACCACTTCCCCACTTCATTTCCCGAAGCCTCATCTACAGATCCCGACCATTGATCTCTGCAGATCAATGGCCCATGTTGCATTTCGCACTTCATTCACTTTTTTTCATCGCGTGGTCATAAAATTTCATAGGATCATCGCAGCCGTCAATCTCCTCCTGAGATCTGATGGTCCTAGTTAAATCACCCTCTGCCATTGCCGAGTCCCACCATGTTGAATCCATTTCGTATATTTTATATGCATGTCCTTTGTATTTCGATGCAAAGGACCAAACCTTCGTTTTGCATAAACATTATATCGTCCCGCTTACATTAAACTTTAATGTTTCACATTGGAGTTTGTTTTGTTTTTATCCCAACCTTCCAAAGTCGTTCTGTTAATTAACCTCCATTTCACTACATTGTTCACCATTTCCTCCACTGCGGCCACCATTTCCACAGTTGCGCCACCAGTATTCCTGGCCTCCACAATATTACTTCCTCCACCCCTTGGATTTTTTAATTGATTATTCTACTATGCAGGGTTGTTATAGAATGAAAAATTCACTCTGATTTCCATAATCACAGTCACTATGATTCAGAAACACAGAGTGGCCATATCAGCATCAGCCAGTGTATCAGCAGTAGAGATTAAAGAGGTTAAAGCCCGTAATGGAAGATTATATGCTTTAATCCTTATTCAAAGGACGAAGACACAGTTGAAGAATGCACATGAAACAAACCATATCTGTGTATTATGCCAGCAATACGTTTTCTCAGACAGTACACCTCTAACAGAAGTCTCCATGCCTCCCCAAGCTCCCAAAGGCCATTCCACTGACAGAAAGCTTCCAAAGATTGTCAGGACAACAATAATGGAGGTATGGAAGCCTAGAGGACCTTTCGGTCACCTTACTTGCTTCAGAAGCTAGAAAAGAGAGCTTTACAGCCAGAAAGGACGTTAAAGAGACATCAGAGGTCAAATTTCGACCTGACAAGGGCTCTGGACCAGACTACAGAGTACAGTGAAGAGCTATTAGGTAGAATGGACATGGACTCCTCCTCCACTCTGTCTTAATGAATCGATTTAATGTATACCATCTACTCTTGTTGTCCAATCTCCTATAAGAACTCCCGAACAACACTTTGTAAAGGGTTGTGTTGTTTTTGTAGTTGTAGGGATTCATTTTTTACTGTTAGAACAGTTTTTGGAGAGAGTAGTAGAGTATTTTGTAATGTAGTAAGCTGGAAGGAGAAATTTTGGACTGTAATCAGCCATTGAGCTCAGTGTATGTGATTGGTTTTGCATCAATTAATCAAGCAAATTTCATAGGATCCTGGTCTATTACTACGGGTGATGTTTTTCTCATTATATTGTTTTATTGCATTTTTCATGTTGTTCGTTGGTCTTCTGGTACGCATAAGAAATCTAGCATAGGACTTACCCTCGCATGGTACCCTATGTTTCTACTCTCCCTACCTTTAATGTTCTCTTCTGATAGTGAATCTAAGAGAAAATTCATGTATTTTAACCAGTGTAGTAGTCGTTATTCACTGCTAGCTGATGTGTGAATTTAGGTTTGCTGCTTAGTTGTTCTTGTTGGGTTCAAGCTAGAGAATTTGGGATACCGAGGATTCAGTGTAAGCCCTGTCCACTGGGGTCCTTATTCAACATATTGGCCTTTCCAAGATCCCATGAGCTGGTGTCAAAGCGTTGAAGGTTAGAAGCCCTTCCATGATCTCAAGCCTAGTTCTATGTTTAACCTTATGTGTTTTCCCTTTGAGAGTATGCTGAAGCAGATCTGGAGTTAGATGACCTCTGGTCTGATCTCAAGTTGCCCTTTGTGTTTCACCTTTCTCTCCTTAATGTTCCACCCCATCATCTATCTCAAAGATCCTTTAGTATAGATGACTTTCCCTATGAATTCCTTGGCTAGTTGTTTGTAAGTAATCTCCTTTCATGACTCCATAGCCCAATGGATGGCACAACCTTAACCTATCCTCTTTTACTGAAATGTCTTGTTGTTTTGTTCCTTTATTTCCATGACCTTCTCAGTCTTATGATCTCATGACTCAACCCAACAACCAACCAAATCATTTTAAACCCACCTTTGCACTTCATACCTAGCCTAATACCTCATTTTGAGCTTTCAAAGACATATTCCCCTACTTTATAAAGAGATCCCTCTCTGGACCCATGAGGGATAGATCCTAAGGTCTGAAAGTGGTTGTGATGTTTTCTGGTCTTTTGGTCTTGACAATCTGGCCAAAACACTGGAACCCCAACACCATCTTCTGGTCTTCAACGAACAAACTGGTACATTCTATCATCACATGGATTAGTATGCAAGGGTTCTTACAGTACCCCAAAAATGATATATCGTTGAAGACTAGATTATGAAGATAAATGAATATTTTTTTTTTTAATTTGACTAAAATAAAGCTCACCACGCTTGCATGAAAGGAAAGTGCCAAATCAAAGCAATATTTAATCTACTGAAAACAAAACAATTCGAAAATTAAAAGTGTAAAGCCTACTTCTACTTCTACACATAAGCAAGATAAGGAAATAAAAGTTCAAGAGATAAGCAAGATGGCCAGACTTTGGAGAAATCCCACAATAGTGGATTCATGGCTCTTCACTCATGTCTTACCGTTCACTCTCTGCCCTCTGACATCCTATAGTATCCTTGAAACTTTGTGAGAAAATTCTACCTGAGCCAAACTACAACTCCCCGGCAATGGCACCAAAATGTTGTGTGGCTTAGTTGTCAGAATAAACCTCTCAATATTAATTATCAATCCGGGAGTCATAAACGTGATTTGTACTCGTATGGGCTCAACTTAATGGTCAGAGTATATGAGTTTCCTTATTAATGATAAATTAGGTGCTGAAATTAAACACACATTTGCTGGAAAACAAGCAATTCTGAAAAGGAAACCTATTGAACCAATTTCGTTCAATGCAAAATCCATAATGCAATTAAACCACAAATAAATCCTCAATCATGTGACATTCTTGCACACGCATTCTACTTTTTAAATATCCTATGATAACTTAAGAACCTTAATCTATTAACTCCTCTCACTAACTTAAAAACTAACACTTGGAATTAATCTTGAATGAAATGAGCAAAAAACACACACACTACTCTAATGATAACTCACACACTAAACTAGTTCAAAATAATCTTCATAATAGTTCAAGATTCAAAGAACAATTCTATCTATTGCTAGAAGAAAACTACTTCTCTCTATGTAAAATAACATTTAAGATATCCTATTGAAAATAACATTTCAATTAACCTATGAGAAACCTTCAATTCAAATATTTAAATCTAAATGAAACAATCTTATTTACAAATGAACTCACTCTTCAAAGGTATGAAACTTATAATAAAAACTAAGTCCAAATCATGTTACACAATAATGAAAACTCAATCACTACTATCTGCAAAATTAAATCCGCACTCAAATTTATAAATAAATGATTATAATATGAAAAAGAATAATTCTAATTTAAAAGAAATTTAATTATTATGAGAAATCTCGCTATGCATGAACAAATTAAATTAGATCCTGCAAACGTTGAAAATAAACTAATTAATGAAAAAAAGATTCCCAAACTCAAAGCATTTAAATATATTCTCATTGCGATCACTCATAAATCATTATAATCAATACTCACACATCCCACTGACAATCACAGAATTATAGTAATTAAACAGAGCATAACAAATATAAAACCGGATTTAATATTTTATTCGAGCTTACTGGAGTGAAATGGAATTTTAAGTACGGAATGAAATGGTGATTCTGAAATCTAATCTCACAACCTTTCAAATGAAAATTATGTCTATAAATTAAAATATATTATATCTATGATTCTATTCGGCTACAGGACTTGTCTCCAATGGTGGTGGGCCCTTACCACTCCTAGAGCAAGCCTAAATTATCCTGATCTATCTTGAGAAATCACAACAAACCACAATATGTAAGTATAATAAAAATGTTGAAGCAAATTATAGATTAAAACTCAGAATTCAAATGGAAAATATAACATAAGTTGCTGGGCAATTTGATGTCGGATCTACATCTTCAGGAAATCGATTTTACATGAGAAACTATGCCTCTATGCATCTCAGACACTTTTCTCCTCTAGTTGACGGACTCATACTCTCTGCATCTAATAAATCAGAATTACATCTGAGAGCTTCCTCATTCTAATGTGCAGCTCCTTCTTCTGATGGACTCTTCATCCTACAGCTACTCTCTGATCTATCGACTTCTCTAGAAAATCGACTGCTTCATTCTACAGCTCCTTCTATCTACAGCTACTACATCTCTCCCTCTAGCTACTACCTGCCTATCTCATGCGCACTGATATATATACATTTTTATTGCAAAACTAGAGCTTCAACCCAGAAATAGAGAAAATAATTTGTTTTACAAATTGCCGGAATGAGAATTGGTTTGAAACAGAATGCCAGATTCAGGAAAATGTTCCTCATTTTTTTGGATTCTTCTGTTGCTGGAAGATGTGTTTGTGGCTTCTGGAGGAGACTTCGCACAACAATCCCAACAACGATTTTGATTAAAGATGGCAAAGAACTCAACGAAATTTGCGATTTCCCTTTTCCTTTTGTGCCTCTTGCAGACAATGCTGAGCCACAACCTGAACTGAAAACTAGGTTGGTCTCAAGCTCCCTTACCAGAAGCTCAACAACGTTAATGGCAAGAAGAGATTGCATCATCGTTTTTTTTCAAGCCCAACATATGCTGCCCCAAGCCTGGTGTATAAAGTTGGATTCTTAGGTTCAATTACAACATCCAATTGAGCTGGCATTGGTTATCTAATTTTGTTATAATTAGATGCAACACCACCTAGAACTTCACTATCCCTACACAACTTCATGAGATGATAAGCAACACCAAAAGGATCAAAGCTTTCAGATGGTGGTGTTATAAAGAATTCATACCATCCAAAATGACAAATAGCAACCTTGTCTCCTTTGAGGAGATAACCAAGAAATGTCTCAAATTCTAATGATTGTTGCTGATTCTGGCCAGCTACATGAAAATAAACCCGAGACAACCTTGACAATAGAATAACTGCCACTCAAATCATCTTTCTCAAGCTTCCAAATTACACCCCAAACCATAAACATTATCATGTTCTTTGTGCATCAAGCAATACAAGAAAAAAAAATTCTTGACACTGCTCGCATATTTGGAAGCATTTGTCACAAATTACTTTCCTACAATTGAAACAAGAATTTTTTTGACTTTCTGTGGAATAGAAGAAGCATGAATTTCCTTGGTTTTTTTATGGAACGTGAGGAGCAAGAAGTTTCTTTTGAATTTGATTTACTGATACACAATAGGTTGTCAGTCATTGTGCTTCCAGAACTAATAAAAGAGGCATCTCCACTGGTATTTTCTTTACCTTCAATGATTGATGCTTTTGGCTTTGATATATCCCCGTTGGAGCTCAAAATCGAGCCAGAGCCAACTCGTAGTTTCTGCAATGTAGACATAAATAGAGAGAGCATCGTCCTTGGTCAATTTTGATTGAGAGTGATCTAGGAATGGACCATGCCACCTGCATGGATGAGTGAAACTACAATGACGAATTCTTAACTGTAGCTATCAGATTAAATTTTCTCATTGAGATGAAGTATACATAATTATGCACCTTCTAATTTGAGATAAAATAAAAAAAAGTTAAAAACTGAATTTGCATTGGCTTTAATGTAATTTCTCTCAGGCAAAGGATGAAACGACAGTTGTAGGGTGCACACTAGCATCACAACCACGGTTATCTTCAGTATCCTTTATAGAGGCTTCACTTACGCAGCCATCTGATTTCTCTCTAAGAGATTGTGGGCTTAAACCTAACTTGTGCCGCATGAAATTGATCCATTGTTGTTGTCAAAACATGGAAAAAACTTGATGCCCTTCAACAGAGTGTATAAATGGTGTTCCCATTGAAATTCCTTCCATATTATCAGAAGCAGATGGATTCATACCATTGTTTTTACTAGTAGGATCAAGGCGCTCCATCGTACAGGCAATACCTGCAATACCAACACTAACCTCTCGTATTACTTCTCTGCCAAGTTCAGTTACTGTGTTGTTACATGCAAAAAAATTCTCCTTAAAACCTCTTGTACTCCTTGATATTTATTCCTTGTACCTTGAAGAAACAACGTTAAACCGAGATTTGAATGACTCAGAGAAGGACTAAAAATAAGAATGTCTTGATCTTTGTTGATTTTCAGGGAACTATTGCCCTGCATTGTTCCTTGGTGTAAAGGGTCCACTCATGTTGTCTAAGGCTTGCACTCCAACACTACTGTTCCTAATTTTTCTTGAATTCATTTATCCTGGTGGAGATGGCAAAGGTCCTTGCTGTAGTTGTTCTTCGGTTGTAGCAGTCATAGCAGTTCGCTTTACAAAGAACATTTATTTTGCCTCAAATGAAGCTATAAACATCCCAAGACTATAATAACTAATATTTTACTTCAGACCATACAAAGGGATGGACCTTTTGGTGTATCAGCATGTTGCACTTTTCCTTTGATGCAATTCATCATATTCATAAATGTATTCACTATACTGTAATGTGAATATGATAGGAAGATGCCAGGCACAAGTTGCCACTAGGAGAAACCCTATCCAGAAACATAAAATGGAATTCAAACAATGTTAGGTGGATCTCCCATCCCATTACATACAGCTCTAGGCCATCTGAATACAATATACAAGTGGATCATGTTGTGAAGCCTCATCTGGCCAAGCAAATCCACCATTCAAATATTCATGTCTTCCTTGACGATAACTCTTTCACGAAGCCGAATTTCGCTAAACGATTTTGTGGGTTATAGGAAACATGATGCTCTGATCACAACCCATGTCTCAGAATTTAAAGATTCTGCTCTATTTGGTCACAAATTTGATATTTTCACCTACTGCAATTCAACTGCCCAGCTGCTGCTTTTATGCATTCGATGCATTTGTACTCAACTGCATTCCTGCACTGAGCCTTCCTGCAACCAAGAAGATTTATTAAAAACACTAATTAAATTAACTAATAACAAGAATAATAGCTATTGTTTCTAAATTCCTCTAATTAACAACATAATGGATTAATAACGATTAAAAACACCACGTACAAGTATGTATTTAGTTGATAAAAATCGTAAACATTTGGACAAATATGCAGCTCAACAGAGATATCACCCATCTTCCTGCACCAGTATTTCCTTGCATTTTGTCTTGGTAGGGAACGGGGTGAGAGTATATGCTTTTCCTTTCTTGCTTGCATTATTTTTCTCGGACGAATTCCTTACACCTCATCTTTGAAACCCCTTCAAAAATTCTTTCCAAGTCACATTTTTGACCTCCAAATCCTTCTTAACTAAAATTGTGATCAGCCTGTGATGATACAACTTGTATGCAACCTGACTTGACTTCCCTCTCTGAACACCTTTCTCCATTTTCTCCAGGCTTCTGAGCAAATAATAGGGGAAATTGATGAGTTTCCCTGACTCAAAATGAAACAACAAACATATATGATACAGGAAAGTCAATGAATAACAACCCTCGCAAGTAAGAAAATTTTGCAATATGTAAAGGAGGTATTTCCATTTCCCGAGCATAATTCTGCGCGGAAGCCCTTTCTTCCAGTCCACCTTTAGCTTCTGGTCAACCATGAATCGGTGCCACCGCTTCTTCTAAATATTCTCCTTCTTAAATCATTGTTCACCCACTGTTGTTAAGATTGTAGCCTGAGATATGGATTCTTCCGTGACCGCAAATTCCAGTGAGCCTACCTTGGCTCTGCTTCCATCAAATGTACTTGCGAATTCCAGTGCCACGGTCATATCAAATCCGTCAATTTTTTGCAAAAAAGAGAAAAACTTGGATTCTTGCAGTATTGCAAGACTATTTCTATACTTAGTCATTTGCTCTATTTCCTTCACGGATTGTGGTTCGATCCTTATGGTGCCATTTCTGTTTGAATTCACTCCAAATCTCTGTCGAAACATTAGAAAAATATCACAATCAAGGATTCAAAGGGTCTGCCAAGAGATTTCCAATGAGCATTTTTGCACCAGGTGTTCCTGCATTGTATTAAACATTCTTTCACTTTGACCATGTGTTTTCACATTCGGGCACACTCATTGGTGTGGATCCTTGTACTGAACATGCTTGCACTGAACCTGCCTGCAATTAAACATGCTTTCACTGATCATTCTTGCACCTGAACACACATTCCTTCACCAGGGATTTTTGTAGCATTGAACATAAAAAGCATTAAGGGAATTTTGAGGTCTAAAATGGCCCTCCCAAGGAAATAATAAAATAATAGCTAAACCAATAAAATAATATTTATGAATTTGCAATTCACTTTTTGCACCACAATCCATGTAACCATAGTTAAATTCAATTCAAAAGTTGTACCAAAATAAAATTAATAAAAAAATTGTATTGATGTGACTATAAATAAAAATGAGCTTTTCAAGAAAAAGTAATTATCACTGAACAACTAATGCATTTGTCCTTTGTACTTAAATAACTTAAAATAAAATATAAATATAACTTTATAAATTCTTAATTATATTAGATGTTATTAATTAAAATTTTTATTATTTAAATTGTATAATAACATGTAATTAATATACTATATAAAAATAATATAATATAATATAATAAATGTATAGGCATATGCATTGTTTCTTTCAAGAAATATGAAATGAAAATAATATATTTTTATTCAAAAAGTGTGAAATGACATTTATTATGAGTACTTTACTTTGACTTTAAAAGTGCTTAGAGAACTACCATGGTTAACCATGAGTTTTTATCCACCATTGAGAATGTGACAAGTAAGTACCTTTAACTCAAGCAATGTCACCTCAACCATTAGGGATGATGTCATCCCATAAAATGTGATTGGTTATCATAAGGTGAATTTTGATTGTACATTTTGCTTAGGAGGCCCATTTTAGACCTCAAAATTCCCCTAATGGGAACCAAAAGAAATTTTGATAGAATACAATTCATAGGCTGGATTAAAAAAAAAAATCTTGAATATACAAGGGAATTTTTATTTGCCATTCTTTGGTGTTGAACATTCCTTCTGATCTAACTTGTGAGTTCACATCAGATCCTACAGTTGATCCATGCGGGAAAAATGAAGTGGAAAAGGAGTATTTTCCATAATGGGAAGGAATATTACGACAGGGATTCCAAGGGTGAAACCACCAAGAGGGATAAATGAAAAAGGGATTTGGGAAAAATATTTCATGGGAAAAGAGGGAAATACAAAATCGGATAGGGATATTTTCTTTGAAGAAAATGGGGTGGTTCATTACGGGATTAAAAGAAGAAAAATAGCAGGAAATTATGAACTGAGAAAAAAAAGAAGGGCAGAATTTTACCTTTAAAATCTGCGTGCACTAGTGCTAGAAAAAGTAAATGCAGCGGGAACTGACCGTTGCGTGAATAAAAATTTCAGTGCCAGCTATCCCAAACTTGGATAAGGGCTTGGTTCCTTCATTTGAACCTACTTCTTCTTAGTGACAACCAACTCATCTAAAAATCAAGAAACATTCCCTTTTTATTAAAATTTTGATCTTCCTACCAGCATGTTGGTTTTCAGGTTGATCCTTCCGCAATCATGTTAGTTAACTTATTTTCATAATTACAGGAAGAAATTTTTTCTTTGTTTTTATTTTTTTTGTAATTTTTTTCTTTTATTTCTTTTTTGTTTCAGGAAAAAGAAAGAATCTGATTTTTAATAGGCTGGTGTTTCCACCTACCATCTCCTTTTTGGATTGCTTTTGGACTTGCTTCATAAAACCTTCCTTAGTGAGGGGTTGGAAATATACCTTCAATCTATGCCCATTCACTAGGAATACTGAATTCCATCCATCAATAGTTTTGATTTCTACCTCTCCATTTTCAAATAATTTGACCACCTCATAAGGTCCCATCTAGCATGTATGGAATTTCCCCTTAAAATATTTAAATCTGGAATCATAAAGGAGTACCCAATCACCTGGTTGGAACTAATTTTTTCGGATATACTTGTTGTGCCATTTCTTGTGTTTTTGTTGAACCAATGTATTCTACTAAACAACATCCCTTTGAAATTCATCTAGCCCATTCAGCTGTAGGAGGCGTTGTTGTTGTGCTTCTGAGAGGTCTAGTCCCAATTGAATTGTAGTCATGAAGGTCTTAATCTAGAATTCTATCGGCAAAAGGAATTTTTTCTCGTATACCAGCTCATATGGTGTGTGTCCCATGCTATTTCTCCAAGTGGTTCAATATGCCCACAAGGATTCTGGTAATTTGCTAGCCCAATCATTTCTATGCATGTTCACTATTTTCGTAAGGATGGACTCACTTACCTTGTTGTGGACTACACCTGAACATTTTCTTGTAGGTGATACAATGTAGATTTCCTGTGTTGAATTTTGTATTGCTGCATCACACCCTGTACCAGATTAGAAATAAGTTGTGGTCCATTGTCAGAAAAAATCTCTCTAGTTACACCAAATCTAGTAAAGATCTCAGAAAAAATAAAATCAACAACAATTGTTTCAGTAGCAAAAGAAACAACTTTAGCTTCTACCCATTTTGTAACAAAATCTGTGCAAACCAAGATATGCTTTTTATTTAATGATGTCAGATTTATTGGTCCTACAAAATCAATAGCCCATTTTTCAAAGGACTCAATCGTAACCTGAGGACATAAAGGCATTTCATTGATTTGATTGGGTTGTCCCATTCGCTCACATCTATCACATCGCTTGACATATTGTTTGGCATCCTTAACAAAGGAGGGCCAAAAATAGCCAGCTCGTAAAATTTTGTATGCAGTTCACTTATCAGCGAAGTGGCCTCTGCGAGGTTCATCATGAGAATATTTTAAGATTTCAAACATTTCTTCCTCTCTTACACACCTACGAATAATGAAGTCTGGCCCAGTGTAAAATAAGTCTCCTTGAACCCAAGAATATGCAAAACTTTTCTGTATAATATTCCATTTTTCACGAGCAGATAAGAGAGGTGGTGTTTTTCCAGTGACTAAATATTGTTTTATGTCAACGAACCACATCGATTTTTTTGACACAATGTTCATCAGGAAAATTATCATCAACATGAATTACTTCACCAGGATTATTTAATCTTGAAATATAATCTGCTGCAACGTTAGATTTTCATGGTCTATCAATAACAGTAATATTAAATTCATACAATAATAGTAACCACCTAGTCACTCTACCACTAGTTGATGGTTTATTCATCAAATATTTTATTGGGGAATGATCAGTATGCACAAAGACTTCATACCCTATAATGTAGTATCTGAATTTATTAATAGAAAAAATTACAGCTAAAAAATCTTTCTCATTGATTATGTAGTTTAGTTCGGCGGGTGAAATTTTTTTGCTGATGAAGTAGATAGCATAAGAATTTTTGTCTTCTTATTGTCCTAAAGCTGCACCAATGGCAGTATCTGAGGCATTAGAGGAAATGTGAAATGGGAGGGACCAGTTTTGTCCTCTCAAAACTGGTGCCTGTACTAGTTTTTCCTTTAATGTCTCAAAAGACTGTTGGAAAGCTGTGGACCAAGAAAAACCACTATCCTTAGCTAAAATTTGAAAAAGGGGGGTAGCTATCCTAGAGAAGTTCTCAATGAATCTACTATAGTAACCCGCATGTCCTAGGAAACCTCTCACTTCCCTTTGAGTTTTTGGTGCCTCAAAATAATATCTATCTTTGTGGAATCAACCTAGATACCTTTTTCAAAAATAAGATGGCCAAGAACTACTCCTTCCTTACACATTAATCTACAATTTTTGTCACTCAAGGCAAGATGAGATTCTTGGCAACGAAGAAGCAATTTTTCTATATTTTTGAGGCCCCCCTGAAATGAATCACCAAACATAGAAAATTCATCCATATATATTTCCACACACTCAAGGTTAGCAAAAATGGCCAAGGCTGCCCTTTGAAAGGTAGTTGGGGCATTACATAACCCAAAGGGGAGAACTCGGTAAGAAAATGTACCCCATGGGCATGTAAATATGGTTTTGTCTTGATCCTCTGGTGTGATCTGTATCTGGTTGTAACCACTAAAGATATCTAGAAAAGAGAATTACTTCTTACCAGCAAGGGTATCAAGCACCTGATCAATAAAAGGAAAGGGGAATTAATTCTTAAGAGTGGCTTTGTTTAATTACTTTTAGCCAATTAAAATGTGCCATCTCACATATTTATTTGGGACTAATACCAATGGAGAGACCCACTAGCTGTCAGAAATAGGATATATAAAATAAGCATCTAAGAGTTTTTGTAATTCTTCCTTTACAAGATCTCTTAGAGCGGGGTTCATATGCCTTTCGGGTTGTCGAACAGGTCAGTCTCCCTCTTGAATATAGATATAGTGAGTACAGGTTTTAGGAGGGATGCCTTTCGTATCTTCGTAACCCCACGCAAATGCATCAAGATGGTTTCGCAACAAATTCACAAGTTTCTCTTGCTGGGACGAATCCAAGTCTGAACTGATATGAAAAGATTTTCTTGGACTAATCTCAATAGGAGTGGTATCAAGCTCGAGAGTACACAGAGGTGTTGCTAGAGACAGTGGTGAGGAGGGTTGGGAATCATGACTTTCTTGAAAATCTAGACTAAAGATTTGGCTCAATGACTCAAAATTGGGCATGGTATCTAGATTTTTTAGGAAGTCTTGTATTTCATTCTCATGAGATGACTCAACATAATGACGTATCATAGAGACAAACTGAGCCTCCTTGTCACTATTGTGATCTAGCCACAAAGTGTCTCGAAGCTCCCGAATGGATCTAGCAAGTGGATAAATGGTGACCTTCTTCCTAGAATCTCCATGGGAAATATACATGTCACCACAACGACATCCAATGTAGGCATCGACCGTAGCAAGCCATGGTCATCCCAAGATCAAGGGGTGTCCTCCCACAGGATTCTTTGGCTGAAGCACAATGAATTCTGCAAGATATTCCCAAGAATCTAATGAAACTACCACATCATCCAACACACCTTCCAGCTTGATTTTAGATCTGTCTTCCAATTCAAGCAAGGTGGGAGTAGGATGAATATGGACCAACCCAAGTTGATCCATGGTTTTCTTGGTAATAACATTAATGGCTCACCCCCTATCTATAAGAACATTAAAGACAAGGACATCACATATCTGAATAGAGACAACATGGTATCTAGGGTCAGTATATTTTTCCATGTGCACACACCTCGTCATTAACTCTGCTACTCTTCCAACAAATTGAATAGTTTGAGGTTCCAATCTTATCCTTCCTAGCTTCCTGAGACAAATTTCCCTAATGATTTTAGTACAAATAGGGATCTCTTTAATAGCTTGTAGAAAAGGTACCTTTATGAAAAGATTCCTAAGTTCGGAAGCTAGACTAGACTTAGGAATGGGGTCATTCCTCTCCACAAGTAGCCTCTCTGGATAGGGAGGCTGGTTTGAAGAGGATGGGAAAGGCTCTGAAGGTACAAGGATGGGTTGAATGGTGTCATCTCTCACAGAATGGTCAGGAGTTTCCTCCTCACCTTTCTCTTCAATAATCACCATGGGTTGATTCTATGTTTTTGAGGTTACTACCTTCTTCGATCTCAATTGGGGATCATTGAATCCAAATGGCATGGAATAATAAATGGATGAAGGAAGCTGGCTCATGGAATGGATCATTTGTACTGCTTTGTTATAAGGGTTTGGTATGGGTTGGGCAACCAGTTGAGGAGGTCGAAACAGTGGAGGAAACGTTAATGGTGGCATAGGCTGACTCAACTGGGGTAATGATGGTTGTGGCATTGAGTAAGTTGCATATGTAGGTGGGTATTATTGCATAGGTGTAGGATAGGAATGATGTGAATGGTTTGGCCCTCTCCATATTTGTTTCCAATATTGGGAGTGTTTTCCATAGTGATATTGGTTCCCATGCTTCCAATCTTGAGAGTGATTAGTGTTAGGATAGGAATATGAAGGTGCATTATAACTAAAAAATATGTGGTGGGAGTTCAGGTGCCATACCTGCACTTACCTGAGGCCAGTTTCTTCGTGCTCCCATAGCATGCAATGACTCGGCTTCAGGTTTCCCTCCTTCAAGTACAACTTTCATTCCAGGTATGGAGGGGCATTTTTCTGTGGCATGGTTCTTTGCACAAATTTCACATTTATTAGTTCCTTTAACATCAAGAGGAAATTCTCTTAAAGGATGCTCTTTTCTACATTTTGGACAAAAAATAGACAATGACTCTTGCTCCCCTACAAGTTTTTGCTGAAATTTAAAAGAGTCTATCTATTTGATAACAACATTCATTATTTCAATTTTCATGTTGTCCATTTTGTTATCCAATCCAATGATCATAACATCAGTATATTTGGCTTTCTTGTTTCTATTTCGAATTCCTTTACCGGATCTAAATTGATTCCTTGATAATTTCCTACATAAGTCACAAATTTGATCAAAATGTTTCTGGGAAATATCCCCTGGTCCTAAAAAATTTAAATTATTCCTAGTATCATCAGTAAGCCCACGTAAGAGCAACGTCCTAATGGTACTTGGATCAAATTTGTGCTTTGACCTTTCAGAGGATATACAAAAATCTCTCTAAGTAGTCCTCTAAGGTGTCATCATTGTTTTGCACAATAGTAAAGATTTCATCTTGAATATATCTAGTTTTACAATATTCCTTATATTTTGACAATAACACCCTCTTCATTTTCTCCTAGGAAGCTATAGTGTTTCCTCCTATTCCATGAACCAGCGTAATGTTGCGTCCTTGAGAGTTTCAGGAAAAAAATTTAACTTATGAGCATTAGATGAGTAATCATAGCTCCTACATAAAATATAAAACTCAATTATAAAAGAGTATGGATATTCATGTACCTTACCATAAAAATGAGGAAGAGCTAATGGTGGAATTTTCTTCATTTGCACAACTATATCAGGATCCACAATTGAAAATCCAAACGTGGATTGTTCCTCATTTACCTGGTTCTCGCCAATTCCCTCTGCATGGTCTTCTTGGTATTTCATTTTTGTTCCTCCAAGTGAACTTCTCTCAACAGGCTGAGAAGGTTGACTATGATTTCGAATAGTCCCCTTCTTCCCCTTTGTGTGTTGAGTCGCACCCAGAATACTGTTACTAGAGTCCAAGTAGATAGTTCCTGCATGATGGGTCTGCATCTTCTTGGACTTACTGCCTGCAAAAGAAGGCCCAATATGAGAAATAGTTTCAAATTTATCAGTATTTCCTCAGCTCTTATTGGGCTTCGGACCCTTACCCTTTTTTAGGCATTCATTTCAAAAAAATGACAAAACAAAATTTCAATAAAATGCTGCAAATTTAAAATAAATCAGTACCTATAAATTCTTTCAAACAATAGAAGCACACTGCGGAAAAAATAATGGCACACTTACCCCTATTGTAGAAAACGGAAAATTCTTACCAATTCAAATTGCCTACCCAACAATGATGCCAAAATGTTGGGAGCAGGAATTGCAGTTAGGAAAAATCCTTCAATACTTAATTGTCAACCCGAGGGTTTCGTAAAATTAGAGATGAAGCACAGGAAATTCTAGAAACGGTATGAAATTTTCCTACCTATATTCCTACTTTAATTGCAATCTTGTAGAATTGAAAAGAAATATCACATGACAATTTACACCAAACAAATTCTAGTGCTGGAATATGAAAGAAAGTACTTTGCGAAGAAACCAATGAGAGGAAATTTCAAATTGCTGCAAGCAATCCTAATTCCCGAAGTAAAATTATATGTTTATCTTTAGTATGGTTGTTGACAGATTCACAATTAGGCCCTTGAAGAGATCTACCTTCTTTAAGGACTTTCCTTCCTGCACTAAGTTTTTTTCCTATACTACTGCAATCTTCTTGTAATAGTATAGGCACAAAGCTTATGTGTTGGAAGTAGATTTTACACTTTTACTAGAGATTTATGTCTTTATGCAGGGGCTCTTAGCCTTAGACTAGAGCACTATGTTCCTGTACCAGGATATTGGTTCATGTACCAGAACAAAGGTTCCTGCACCAAGTTTTCCAATTTCTTTCAGGAAATATTAAAGATTGCACTAAATATGAAAAGAATTTGCATAGGTGAGAAAAAATTTGAAATAAATTCCAAAAACAAAATAATGCTTCAACCAAACTGATCCTAGAAATGAAAATGAACTTTGAAATAAAAATTAACTTCAGAAGCCAAAGCACACTTTCTTCAACCACGGAAATATTTCATGCAATGAAAGAAATTAGCTAAGTATGATAGCAGGCTTTATCCCTGTAATAGTTACCCACATAAATCATATCTTCCTTTTAATCTTTTTAACACAAAAGGTTCACTTTAATAATTCAAAATGATTTGTAATCCTCTCCTTAAACGTTTAAAGTGAGGTACAAATCAATGTGTTGTACAACGTTCATTCCTTAATTACCAAAGCATCTTTAATACCTAAGATTTTAACTCTTTATATTAAAAATACTTCTATCTGATAATGAACAATCACTTACAGAAATGTATTGAAACTCTGTGAAAGAAAGGAATGAAAAATCTTTGTTGCGATGAACCAACAAAATCAAATTGCAAAATTGTAATTAATGCACTAGTGCAGGAATAACATGCTTGCACGATCCAGGTAGTTGTAAACTAAGATTTGGAAAATGAAATTACTGAAGGTAAATCAAACTTAATTAATATTCACACCATGGATCCGTCACACATTGACTATTAATGAAATAGAACCAAAACTCTTGTGAAATAATGAAACATAAGCTTAATCCACGCTTTGCATGTAAATGAAATCACCGCACACTTCTAACAAAATGAAAGCGAAAGGGAGAATGAGTTGGGTTCGCTGGACCCTAGCCAACCATTTTGTTTCTCATTTTAGGAAAGTTGAAACTTTATCACCTAGTGATGCATCAGAAAAAGAATTAAAATGCAGGATGAAAAGAACATGGCGCAACTCCTTTGTATTAATTTCAAATTAGCAAATGTACATAATCAGTTCGGATCCAGCCCAGAACAAGGGTGATAATAGCAAAATCACAATTTCACCAGAGTTAACATAGAATTTCTGTCGAATACTAATTCCTATCTGAAATATACATTTTATACAACCCTTAGGATTGGGGCCATAACAAAAGTACATACAGTCGTTCCCATCCAAGCCTTTCGGCTGTAACAAAATAACAATAGCACAACAAAATAACCCTGCGGCTGTAACAAAGTGCTAATATAATCATTGGTTGGCAACCTAATCTCGACCATATCCTTGACTTTCCTCAACTCTGAGTCCAACTCGAGATGACCACAACTGAACAAGACAAATTGGAACGAGATGCCCTCGTTAGGTAGTGAGTTGTCACGGGAGTTTAGGAGGGAGCGGTTGCCAACGGTGCAAGAATCTACCTCCACTCGACCATGCTAATAAAACGATTAATACATTTTCCTATGAAATACTTTAGGAGAGAAATTATTAGTTGCAAGAAATATTAAAGGCATAAAATCTATTAAAGTGATTAATTAAGTGCTTTGTAAACCTTAAATATGAAATATAAAGCTAGTGCGGGAATAGACATGATTCTTGGACTAGTGCAGGAATAAGGAGGTTTGCAAGGATAAAATAGAGGTCTAAGGCTATGGTTTTGAAGTAGGAAAGGGGTAAAAAATGAAGCATTTTAGCCTACCAACAAAGTGTAGAAGGAGATAATTAATATGGCCTTTATGTTCCTAGGAAAGGTTAGAAGAGCCTTATTCTGCACCTAATTGGGAGGCCCATCAGTTATCTCCACCATCGAATTTTTATGTGTCACTTGTACTTGTTTTGTTGGTCCAAAATGTCATACGTCCATGTTAATTTTTGGTCCCATATCACATGGATTTCCACTTCCATAGAAACCACCTATGGTTTTTCTAAACCCCCTAATGCAGGGGCATCCGAACAAATTTGAATTATGTTCGAATCTGAAGCTGAAATCATGCGAATTTGGGGCAAAACTGATTCTAAATTTGGTTGTAATTGATTGAGCGTAACTGATCTACCATGTGTGCATAATGGAAGATCAAGAGTTTATTGAACATAAATTGTGGATCTTAACTGATCTATGCGGTTGTAAAACCTATAAAAGAGAGCCTGTATTGTGTGAGAAAGGGGAGCGCGAGCACAACGTAACAACGTGAGGACTTGTACTGAGGCTGAAATTCCTTAGACTATATGTGATATTGTATATATATAATAGAAATATGGGTTATATAGATTTTCTGTGTGTTTAGCGTGGTTTACTATTTCAGAGATTTATGATGTTATAGAGTGGATGAAATTATGTTTCCTGAATGCATTTGAATCTACATTCACTGTGTATAAATGAAATGTGCATTTATCCTGTGTGTATATAAGGTTCTAATCGCTTCAGAATCCAATTTTTGTTGATATAAGTTTGTGTCAAGAATTGTTGACTGAATCGGGAAGAGATTCGATTTTATTAATCGATATGGATTTTATGTTAAAGCCACAATGCATAAATCGTTGTAGATGGAATATTGATACGCTTTAAATCCTATGTGAAGGGTCCAATAAAAATTGGTGAGGTCTGGTCCTTTTGATGAAGGACGCAGATGAAGTTAACTTTGTTTATTGAGCATTTTAAATCTGCATCTGAATTATGGGTGTTTGAATCGATAGCAGTGAGATCGATCCACAACGTCAAAATGGAGAAGACAAAGGCATAAAGGGATAGAATTAAACCACGGTGTAAACCCTACATTGAACGCATTTTGAATCCCATTTGAGTTGAGCGGTTTTATGAAATAATACCACTGGTCTCGTGCGTGCCTTTGGGTCGAGGGTGGTTTGATAATTTGGAGTGCGATCCAATGAAGTTAAAACACGTCATCTTCAATTTACTACCTATTTCACATTGCATCCATGTGATAAAGTTCGAGCAGAAAATTAATGCGATGTTCATTTCATTGTGGTTCAAACAAATCAACCGTTGTTACATCACGCAAGGTACGAGATCAAGTTTGTGAAATGGAATTTTCATAACGTTTGATACATGTGGGACCGACAAGGTTTTTAATATTATTTGCAAACATCACAGTTTAATGTTGTATAAAGTTCTGAAGGTTTGATGTTGATTCAAGGATTTTTGAACTGTTTAAAGAGCATGATTTCCAAAGGTTTTATATGCTATTCCGAGATCTCCAACACTAGTTTATAAACATTATTTAAACCATATGTTATTACCACATTTCAAAAGGGTGTATCATTCATTTCCAATGGTTATAATGCGTATTATGAGATCATGATGAATCTCAACTCCAAGGTTCAACCATTTGATAAGGGGTTGTCAGATTCCGAATAGGGATTAATATTCTCCAAGGATTATAGAATAAAAGGCTCGGTTATGAATTGTGTTTATTTGCTTCCAATGAGAAACATGTGAGGTTTCTGATGTTAAAAGAGGGCAGCATGCATTGTTGAGTTATAGAAATCGATTGATTGGTTTTGTTGCTCCTGATATATATGTAAGCATGAAGTAGTGTAGCAGAAGCAGAGTGGGCCATAACGCACAGGTCCCAGGATCAGTTTTCGAATTATGGATCTGCAACTTTGACATTAATTTGAGGTTGCAGGCTTATATGATTAACTAAAAGGTGAACCTGCTTATAGTGGGTTTCGCTTTTCATCAAGTGGTATTAGAGAGAGAAAATTGTTTCCTGCGAGAAGGAATTTGCGTACAGAGGAAGAAGAGGTACACTTTTGTGAAGTTTTGTTAAGCTTGTGATTTTTATGTTTTGTGAAGGTAGCAGCAGAGGAAGGTGAGAATATTGCAACAACCTAGAGTAGGAGTGCTCAATGGTTCCATAGGAGCGAACCAAAGAGATGCCGAAATACTGAGCTCAGGAGAGAAGCTTGGTGAGGTATCTGGTAGCAGGGAGGACTTGCTATTGCAGAGGTTTTGTTGCAGCTCACAGAGGACAATTCCATAGAGGATGTGGGTAGAATTGTTCAAGATGTTGCTACAGGAAGATCACAAAGAGAAGTTCCACAGTAATGTGGGTAGAATTTCTGACACATGTAGAAGACATATGACCAGGAGGTCATAAAATTTTGTGCCTTGGGAGTCTGATGCAGGGGCATCCGAACAGATTTGAATTAAGTTCAAATTTGAAGCTGAAAAGGCGGGTATGCGAATGGTCATGCAAATTTGGGGCAAAACCGATTCTAAATTTGGCTGTAATTGATTGAGTGTAACTGATCTGCCATGTGTGCGTAATGGAAGATCAAGGGTTTATTGAACAGAAATTGTGGATCTTAACTGATCTATGCGGTTGTAAAACCTATAAAAGAGAGCCTGTATTGTGTGAGAAAGGGGAGCGCGAGCACAATGTAACAGCCTGGTCTCGTGCGCGCCTTTGGGCCAAGGGTGGTTTGATAATTTGGAGTGTGATCCAATGAAGTTACAACACGTCATCTTCAATTTACTGCCTATGTCACGTTGCATCCACGTGATAAAGTTCGAGCAGCAAAGTAATGCGATGTTCATTTGATTGTGGTTCAAACAAATCAACGACTGTTACATCATGCAAGGTACAAGATCAAGTTTGTGAAATGGAATTTTCATAATGTTTGATACATGTGGGACCGACAGGGTTTTTAATATTATTTTCAAACATCACAGTTTAATGTTGTATAAAGTTCCGAAGGTTTGATGTTGATTCAAGGATTTTTGGACTGTTTAAAGCGCATGATTTCCAAAGGTTTTATATGTTATTCCAAGATCTCCAACGCTGGTTTATAAACATTATTTAAACCATATGTTATTACCACATTTCAAAAGGGTGTATCATTCATTTCCAATGGTTATAATGTGTATTATGAGATCATGATGAATCTCAACTCCAAGGTCCAACCATTTGATAAGGGGTTGTTAGATTCTGAATAGGGATTAATATTCTCCAAGGATTATAGAATAAAAGGCTTAGTTATGAATTGTGTTTATTTTCTTCCGATGAGAAACATGTGAGGTTTCTGATGTTAAAAGAGGGCAGCATGCATTGTTGAGTTATAGAACTCGATTGATTGGTTTCAGTGCTCCCGATATATATGTAAGCATGAAGTAGTGTAGCAGAAGTAGAGTGGGCCATAACCCACAGGTCCCAGGATTGGTTTTCAAATTATGGATCTGCAACTTTGATATTAATTTGAGGTTGCAGGCTTATATGATTAACTGAAAGGTGAACCTGCTTATAGTGGGTTTCACTTTTCATCACCCCCCCTTTCTTTAACTTGTGATAAGGCATGGGTCCGTGCTTGTCATCCAATCTAGACGTGGGGATGTGTGTTGCATGATCCACCCACAAACATAGGACGTCGTTATTTATGTTCTCCAACTAGCCTCTACCAAATTTGGGAAAATTCCATAGTACTTCCAAGTTTTGATAGCGCTAAAGGTATCAACAAATTGTGAGCCAGAATCCCTGAATCTTAACCTCTCAGCCTGCAACATTGACCTTTAACAACTTTTGATCCATGAGGGCATTTTCAAAGTTCCTTACAACATTATAAAGGTATTCTCAATGCATATTCATTTAAGGAGTATTAAAGGGCATTTGAGATAACTATCTAAGACTAAAACTAATCTGAATATAATGCTCCATTAACACGTGTTTTACTTGATCGTCAGTCTACCTTCAACCAATGATCTTTTTCATTCACTAATAGATCCTTTGACATCAATGAAAACATATTTCTACCTATATATATATATATATATATATATATAGAGAGAGAGAGAGAGAGAGAGAGAGAGATAGATATATTTAATATATTTATTATACATTGAAAAAATAAAAAAATTAAAAATAAAGATATAAAAGGGTGATTTAAAAAAAAAAGGTGAAGTTTGACAAGAAGTGGAGAAAGGACAAAAGATGAGTTTCATAAAGAAGTGAATTGTTGACACTTAATATTTGGGATTATGAAATTCTTGTAAATGTTATAAATATAAAAATAGAGAAGGTGGAGAGACACTATAATTTTAATTCCAAGAGTCTCCCTATTTATTTATATATCAATAATCTCTTAATGCAAACATAATTCATTCAGAGTTACATAAACCTGACCTAACATGGTATCAGAGCGAAAGGTCCCTTTTTGCATGTTTTTTTCTTTGTAACTCCTATTGCTTGCCATATTCTCTATCATTTGTACTCTATTTGTTTGAAGCAACATCATGTCCGTTGTCCTTCTCCTATGTGTTGAGTGTTGAAACAGTGTTGAACTGATCGATTTATGCTGCATTGAAAGTCTTTGAAGGTCGTGAATGATTCTTTCAATGCTGCATGCTCTCTTGACACAATGTAGAGGATTGGAGCCTCGGTTGAAGGTTGGACCCTACGTTGAAATAATTTGGTATGGGTGGTATGAAAACATAACGTTGGTTATTTCCTTTTAATGGCCGTATTCCATGTTGCGTTAATATTAAATGATAAATTCTCTATGTTAACTCACTCTTTGAAGGCATAATTTACGTTGGGTTTGAAATATGTGAATAATACAAACTGGGTTTTTGTGAATTTTTAGACGTGATGTCTTTTTTATATGGTGCGTTGATTTAAGTACTAGTACGTGCATATATGTGTGCTCTCTTTGTTTAGTGTTGACTATGTATGCACTCTTGAATTGAAGACCATGAGGTTGGTTCAAACGGTTGAATATGAGTTTGTGTATTTGTTGCATTTTTTATATGTGTTGAAGCCATATATATGCATTGTGATGGGAATTCGTTTATATTGAGAATGGTACGTTTCATTATTTTTATATGTTATTCGTTGGTGAATGGAACATATGTTTTGAAGGACGTGGTATGTATATGTTGGAGAGTGAGTTGATTTTTCTAGGTTTGCATTGATAATGGTATGATACTTATGTAATAGTTTTTATATGTGCAACCTAATAGTTCATATGTATGATTGGTAATGGTGCATAGTTCACATATATGATTCATCATATATATGGTGTGGCTACTATTTAAATCATTTCACTACTAAATATTGATCCAATTTTCGATGGCTTTTTATCTTTGTTGTGACAATCATTCATATCTATAACGATGAAAATATATTTTCACAAAAACCATTTATTTTACAATCATATTTTTGACATCTTCTTAATCATTTGAAGTTCAACGGATATCGTGATCGCAATTTGTGGGGTCAGCATTTAGAAGGAACTCATCGCCACATCTCATTTGAAGACAACATGTTTGTAATGTTGAAATTTGCATCGAAATACCAATGTAAACTTGACATAGTTGTGATGTTTAGGGGTGGGAAAGGTCGTCACAAGGCACACTTCAATTCGGATGGCCAACCAGTGTGTTTTTGATGGTCGTGTGACATTTAGGTGTGGGAATTGTGATGCTTGGGTCATGGGAATTGTGTCTCAAGACTAACGATTTCACTAATTTTTCAAAGTATGTTATGATGAATGTGTCACAGTTGTGAAATTGAAGCCTTGGAAATATCGTCGTAAGATTGATGGACGCAATAATTTGACAAAATATGTTGTGATGCACATGTCATAGTTGCGATGTTGGTGGTGTCAAAAATCTTGTTGTAGGACAAACGATCCCAGGTACTATATATATTATGTCAGTGTCGCAATACCAACAGAATTGGAAATTAAAAAAAATAAAAATAAATTCACGAGTTGAAAACATTGCCATAATGTTTAGATCTTGGATTATATTCTTCACTATTGTCTGTAAATTCAAATGCTCATAATTCCCATTTGTAAATTCCAATAATTTTTTTTCTCATCTAATTTTCATTAAAAATGTTCCTATATTTTGGGCAAGCTCTCTCCAATATCTCTATGAATCAAATAGATTATGTTCAACTATTATCATGCAAAATTAATTCAGATAGATATTATTAATTCTTCCTTACTTCGTAACTTCCATCGGGAGGACTAGTAGTTATAATCAGAGATTTCTCTCATATTTCCATGAAAGAGAACCATGATAGTTGTAGATATCTAGGATTTTTTGAAAATAAATTATTATTGTTAAGATGGTTAGTTATGGTTACAAGAAGGTGGAAGCCCACTTATCTTTTCCTATTCACATTTGGATTTCTTGAGAAGGTTGGTTGGTTCTTATGTAGTCAATATTGTAGAGTATTCTAATTTAGTTAATGTTCATAGAGAAGGTATTGAAGGGGATATTACTAAAAATCATCAAGAAAAAATTTCATTTACTATCATCTAAAAATAGGGATTTGGTTTCATCATTAAGTGTTTGGAAAGCCTTGAGAATTGTGAAAGATAAACTATTTGTCTCTATAGAGTTGTACTATCTACGATAGGATTACTAGGGAAATTACTTGATTATTGGGAGATCTATAAATTATCTTATATTTTTAAAAGAAAAACATAAATTGGATCTATGACTATATCGATAGTGGGATTAATATCAATTTATCGTGTTATTTTCCAGCATGTTGGAGCTATCCTTATACCCCTTTCATTTCCACTTTATTTGTGGTAGGTTTCCGCTTATTTTTTATTTTTCTCAAATATTATTGTCTACTTAATGCTAGCATATGGAAGTTTTGGTAAGATTGTATTTAAATTGGTGGACTTATTATTCTTCCATTGGTTATGTGTTGAACTTTGATCCCTTAATCTAGCTCAGGTCATTTTACAAGGGATGTTATCATATGCATTGGCCTTAAGAACTATTATTTGGGTTCGATCTAGATTTTTTTTGGATAAGGCTATGGAATTTGTGGGATCAAACTTAGGATAGACTATTAATTTAATGTTTCCTATACAATAAATGTGGAAAAATTACCTTAATCCAAACCAAATTCAAGTTTTATTAGTTGATTCAATTCTTCTAGCCATCATTGGCAATGGTCCTTTGAGTCCATGAGTTTACTCGTGATATCATGTTGTTCATATGTTCATCTTGGGAACCCTTATGGCATGGTGATTCAGGTGGATATTGGTGCCCACTCGCCTATTCCACTTGGGGCCTCACCATTGTTTCTTTTAGTTTTTCAGTTTCCTTAATTGTAGCACAATTTCCTATTTTTAGCAGTTTTTCGGGTCCTGAACTTCTGGGGCCATTTTGAGGCCCTAAATGACGTTTTCTGGAAAAACCGAGAGCAACATCAAAGTTCCTATGATGTTTCTCACATCAAGAGTTGTAATCCTCGGATAGATATTTCTAACGAGGTATTTTACATGTCAAACAGAGATCGTATTCCAAAGTAATGTCCTCAGGAAGATTGATGTACCAATTTACAGAAACAGAGCCCATAGTTTTGGCCCTTCATTTCCTAGGGTTAGGTTTTTGGATGTTCAGGGTTTTACATTGTTTCTTAATAATAAATAGGCCCTTGAGCCTCATTGTAGCACAATTCAAAGGCCTGTAGCCACGAAATCTCTTCTCAGAGATAAGCTACCGGTGCCCTAGCTAGTTTATTTCCATTCTTTCTGTAAGCATATTTCAGTTATTTGTTATTAATGAAATGACGTTTTATTTCTGCTTCATCTCTGATTTTATGTGTATTTCTATATTTCATTGTGTTCTCCATAAATCTGGATCAGTGGTATCAGAGTGGTCTGCTCTTTCTCGGTCCTTCTTTGCATGTCCCCAACGAGGTCGGAGTATAAGGAGTTAGGGCTTGATCTGGTTGCACCTTTGCAAGATCATCCTCGCAAACCCTGACAGCCGCCCATGGGGGAAGAAAAGAAAGATGAGGGATCAAGAGATCCTATCAAAATATTGCTTGAGGAGGCCCTTGAGAAACAAAGGAATGTGACAATGGATAACTTTTCCCAAATCCTTCAACGACTTCCCACCAGTGGTGCATCGACATCCAACATTCACTCTGGAGGTGCCTCTCCTTTTAAGGTACAAGTAAGCTTTGAAATTCCCATATTTGAAGGAAAAATTGATGCAAACACCATAGATAGATGGTTGAATCTATTAGAAGGATATTTCTCGATTCATGACTTTTCCGACTGGGAGAAGATTATTTGTTCACTCCTCAAAGTTGTCCCCCATGTCAAGGACTCGTAGGAAACCTACTGTGAGAAAAAGGACGAGGGGGAACCCTCTTTTTTTCGGTCATACCCACTTGTAATTCTTTCCGAGATGCCATCAAGGAACAATATTATCCCCTAGGGAGCTATGAGGACAAGTAGATACATTGGACTACGCTACGGCGATAAAGGGATCAAGATGTGCATGAGCTGACGAATTTGTTCCATACCATGTGCACAAATTTGGGTATCAAATATTCAGAGAAAAATTTGGTTTTGAAGTACCATAGTTGTCTGCATAGATACATTCAAGAGGAAATGGAGTTCCTTGACATCTCCTCTCTTAGTACAGCATATCGGTATTCTACCAAGATTGAGCAGAAATTCAAATAGAAGAAGGGAGACTTTGGATCTATGAATCAAAAGAAAGGGAAATGTGCCCCAAACCACAGAACAAATGAAAAATTCAAGGCATGGTAGCCCAACACATCCTTCCAAAGCCGCAAGAAAATAAAAACACTGCGAATCCGAAGAAGGACACAGGAAAGTGGTATGAGTTCCATAAGAGCTCCACTCACAACACAAGTGAGTGTCGGTCTAAGCAGTCACTGGTGGCTGAGATGAATGCTTCTGAATCAGATGCATGCTTTGAATCTGAATCAGAACCCAACAAGGGGAATGACAAATGGAAGTAGATTATTGATGCAGATCCCAACACCACTATTTCCACCACGAAGATCTAGAAGGAGGAACCGGAAGATCTCGAGGAGGAAGAGCGTCTTTTCCATACCTAGATGTGGGTAAAGGGTTCCCCGCTATAGTTCATTGTCGACAGTGGGAGCCAAAAGAACCTCATTTCAGCATAAGTCATGAAGCAGTGGACTTTCCGACCACAGCACACCCACAACCATACACTCTCGGGTGGCTTCAAAAAGGATGACATCTCCACGTCAACTAGCAGTGCCGCCTTCCCTACAGAATCAAGTGCTTCATGGATGAGGTATTATGTGACATTGTTCCTCTTGATGTTTGTGATGTACTATTAGGACAACCATAATTGTGGAAGTGACATGTTGTGTAAGAGTCTTGACCTCGCACTGTTATTGTTACTTTGGGAAATAAGTTGTACAGGATACTAGAGGTACCACCGCCTACCGCTATCTCTTTGGTTACTGCAAAACAATGCATTAAGCTCATTTCAAAAACTGGAAATTTTTTTTTCCTGATGATCCGCCCTCAGGGAAAGAAGAAGATCATGGCCAAAACCTCTAGACAGTACTCCTCTGCACCACAACAAAAAATGAACAAGGTCTTGGAGGAGTACGGGAACATCTTCACCTTACCCACAGGGGTGCCTCTGCACTGTCAGGTCAATCACCTCATCGATCTAACCCCAAGTGAGCCACTTCCTAATGGAGCGATCTATTGGCACTCTGTTCCGAAGAACGATGGAATCAAGAGGCAGATTCATGAGTTGTTGCAGAAAGGTCACATCCAGCCAAGTTCATCACTCTGTGGGAGCCCAATCGTGTTGGTGCAGAAGAAGGATGGGACTTGGAGACTCTGTATTGACTATCTGGCGCCGAACAATATCAATGTTTGGGCATCACCAGGTACCATTAAAACCCTCAAATGTGTGGAATACTACCATCAAAGCCAAGGAGGGCCTTTTCGAATGGATGGTCATGCCTTTCGTGTTGACGAATCCTCCTGCAACCTTCATGAGGTTGATGGAAAATGTCTTGCAGCCACTCACCAACTCATTTGTAGTAGTGTACTTGGATGACATCCTGATCTTCAACCAAACTTGGGAAGAGCACCTCCACCACATCCGATAGGTCCTCCAAACACTACGGCAACACAAGTTTTGTGCCAATTTGGAGAGGTGCACTTTTGGCATGACCGAGGTTTAGTATCTGGGATACATTATTGATGAGTGGGGGGTGCATGTGGATCCAGCTAAGACCCAAGTCATTCGAGATTGGCCATCCCTAACCACTCTAATAGAGCTTTGCATATTTCTAGGTCTTGCTAATTTCTACTGCAGGTTTGTGTTGGGATTCTCTCATAACACTTGGCCCTTGAGTTAAGTCACCAAGGGAGGAGCGAAAGAAAAATTCTTTTGGTCGAAATCTCAACAGAAGGTGTTTGTATAATTGAAACATCACCTCTGTTGTGCCCCGATGCTCACATTACTAAACTTGCAAACAACCATTTGAGATCGAGACAGATGCCCTTGACTATGCTATTGGGGCAGTTCTTACTCAATACAGGCATCCAATGGAATATCACAGTGAGACACTATCCGACATAGTTCGCAATCATCCCACTTATGAAAAAGAAATGTATTCCATTATGTACGCTTGCTAAAAATGGAAGCATTACATTTTGGGGAAGGAAACAATCATCCATATAGACCACCCACTCCTGTAGTTCATACAGATGCAAGGGAAGTTGCAGAATGATCGCCATCAAAAGTGGCCCACATATGTGCAATGGTTTCATTTTAACATCAAGTACAAGAAGGGAAAAATAAATAATGTTGCAAACTGCCTTAGCCAACCACAGATTGTGTCGCTAACCACCGTTCTCAACTCTTATGGGCATGAGACTTCTGATTGGCCTCTTCTCTAAAAGGGCGATCTAGAATTTGGCCACACATACAAGACACTCTTGGAGGGTATGCAAGTTCCAAATTTTCACGTCGAGGATTCACTGTTATATCACCAGGGACACCTTTATGTTCCTTCAAGAGAGCGTGGCAAGATGATTTTGGAAGCGCACTATAGTCAGTTCACTGGAAATTTTGAGGTTGAGAAAACAGTGGCAGTACTGCAGAAGTACTTCTATTGGTCGAACCTTCGACAAGATGTCGAGAAGTACATCAGATCCTGCATTGCTTGTGATATTGCCAAACCGACCATCAAGAAGCAAGGCCTCTATACTCCTCTACCTAATCCTAGTCGACCTTTGGAATCCATCTCCATGGATTACATATTATTCCTTCCTTCTACTAAGCATGGAAATGACTGTGTTTTCGTGGTCATCAATAGATTCTCGAAGATGGACATTATGGTGGCCTGCAAGAAGAATATCACAGTAGAAGCCACTACGAAACTCTTCTTTGAATGAGTGTGGGTGCACTTTGATATCCCAAATTCTATTATCTCTGATTGGGACAGCAGGTTCCTCAGCACATTTTTCTCTAGCCTCTGGTCAATTATATACAACAAGTTCATCAAGTCCACAACTTTCCATCCCCGAACTGATGCCGAGACAGAGATCGTTAACAGGATGATCGTACACATTTTGTGCATGTACAATTCAAATCATCCATGCACATGGGATGAGAGCCTTCCCTATGTACAACAGAGTTATAACTGGGCTCTCCACAACTCAACCGTCCACAATCCCTTTCAAGTGGGCTTGGGATTCCAACTACTATGTCCCATTGGCATAGCCATGCCATTTGCGGCTACTCATGTCGATTCAGCTCATGTCTAGTCTGAATATAACATGGCGAACAAATTCATTGAGCACATTCAGCACATCGGCCAACAGGTTCATGAAATATTGGACAAATCCAATGCTAATTACAAGCAACAACATGATCAACATTGGGTGCCACATAATTTTGAGGTGGGAAACAAAGTGTGGCTACATTTGCTGAAGGAGTGCCTCGCTGGACCCCACTGAAAGCTTCGCTCATTTCGATATGGGTCATACACCATTTCCAAGGTTATAGGGGCCAATGTCTTCAAGCTCAGTATTCCACCATTCCTTTTTCTACACCTAGTGTTCAATGTGGACCACCTTCGGCCCTACTTCCCACCTCTACTGGACACCTCCGACATTGCAAAACAACTCACACCAACAGAGTTAAATCCACACTATATGGAATAGGCCACCAAGGATTTTATCATGGACATGCAAATCAAGAACACTCACTAGCAGATGATCCAACTGTATCGGGTTGTCAAAGCTGGCTAAATCCCGCACCATGGCAAATGGTCACTAGGGACCCACTTTAGCAGAAGTTTCCTCATCTCATGGAGGAACTCAACGCAATGGGGACCATTGCTTCCTATGGGGGGAGGAATGATCTAGGTGGATATTGGTAGCTACCCACCTATTCCACTTGGTGCCTCACCATTTTTTCTTTCAGTTTTTTAGTTTCCTTAATTGTAGCACATTTTACTAGTTTTAGCAGTTTTTCGGGTCTTGAACTTCTGGAGCCATTTTGAGGCTCTAAATGACATTTTTTGGAAAAACTGGGAACAACATGGAATATCCTTTGATGTTGCTCACATAAAAATTTATATTCCTCAGATAGATATTTCTAACGAGGTATTGTGCACATCAAACAGAGATCGTATGCCAAAGTAACATCCCCAGGAAGATTGATGTAGCAATTTACCCAAACGAGGCCCATACTTTTGGCTCTTCATCTCCTAGGGTTAGGTTTTTGGATTTTTAGGGTTTTCCATTGTTTCTTAATAATAAATATTCCCTCGAGGCTCATTGTAACATATTTTAGAGGCATGTAGCCACCACATCTCTTCGCAGAGATAAGCTACCAGTGCCCTAGCTAGTTTATTTCCATTTTGTCCATAAGCATATTTCAGTTATTTTTTATTAATGAAATGAAGTTTTATTTCTGCTACATATCTGTTTTTATGTGTATTTATATATTTCATTGTGCTCCTACATAAATCTGGATCACATGGCTAGGGAATAATTATTAGTATTTATATTTTCATATTGGAGCAACTCGTTGGATACACAACATGCTAAAAGAGGGAAGATATATATGTAATAAGTGTGCCTTGATAAATCTAATCACTAAATAGTTCATGTAATGAATTCCATATTAGAAAAATTACTTGTCTCTTTCTCAAAATAATTTTTCTACATCCTTAATGATGTTATGTCCTAACACTACTACATTTGGCGGAAATTCCGACACTTGTTTCCGATGCTTTTGATCAAATGTCGGAAATTTTCCCAAATTTTTCCATCCCGCTCGAAACCATCACTATACCGACGTCTATAGAAAAGTGTCACAATACCGACACTTAAAAACGTGTCGCAATTGTGATGTTTAGAGGAAGACGTCGCAATTGCGACACCATGGCCCAAAGCGTCGTTATTGAGACGACTCTAAACGTCGCAACTGCGACACAATGTCTAGGTGTCGCCATTGCGACGTTTGGAGGCACCCGTCGTAATAGCGACGCCTTTTCCGCCGTCGGTATAACGATAGTTATTTTCATGCTACATAAAAATACCAAACTTATATGCGCGCTACATAAAAATTCGAAACTTATATGTGCGCTACATAAAAATGATTTTATTGTTTCATATTTGTCGCAATAGCTACATTAACGTTTGATATCACGCGCACATTCACCCTCTGCTCTTGCAGAATAGCATTTTCCCTCAGCATTCGCGCTCAGCTCTTGCAGAATAGCATTTGCCCTCAACATTCACCCTCAGCGTTCGCCCTCATCTCTTACAGAATAGCATTCGCCCTCATCTCTTGCAGAAAAGCATTCGCCCTCAGCTCTTGCAAAATGGTAAGTTCTTACTGCAGGCCCTTCCTCCTATAGTAGGGTTGACTCTATTTGGGTTTTTTTGGTCAATTCCATTGGACTGTGTTAGGCTGTAATGTTCTCTGTAGATGTCAACAGTCAAGATTCAATACCCTCTATTATCTTCATCACCCAATACAAGATTTAAATTTTTCCCAAAGAAATGCTTATTAATTTGGCAGCCATTATTTCTCCCTGCTTTAAAAACCCTACTTTAAATGAAAACAAGCATTGCATTTCAACTACAAAAATCTATTAATGTTCAAATGTACATGTGTGCTACATTAACGTCTGATATCACGCGCGCATTCGCCCTCCGCTCTTGCAGAACAGCATTCGCCCTCAGCATTCGCCCTCAGCTCTTGCAGAACAACATTCGCCTTCAGCATTCGCCCTGAGCTCTTGCAGAACAGCATTCGCCCTCAGCATTCGCCCTGAGCTCTTGTAGAACAACATTCGCCCTGGATTCGCCCTCAGCTCTTTCAGAACAGCATTCGCCATGCATTCGCCCTCAGCTCTTTCAGAACAACATTTGCCCTCAGCATTCGCCCTCAGCTCTTGCAAAATGGTAAGTTCTTACTGCAGGCCCTTCCTCCTATAGTAGGGTTGACTCTATTTGGGTTTTTTTGGTCAATTCTATTGGATTGTGTTAGGCTGTATGGTTCTCTCTAGATGTCAAGAATCAAGATTCAATACCCTCTATTATCTTCATCACCCAATACGAGATTTAAATTTTTCCCAAAGAAACGCTTATTAATTTGGCAGCCATTATTTCTCCCTGCTTTAAAAACCCTACATTTAAATGAAAACAAGCATTGCATTTCAACTACAAAAAACTATTAGTGTTCAAATGTACATGTGTGCATCACTTGTGTAGGGTATTCCTTTTCCACTTTCACATTATCCAAGAATGTGTGCAATATAGTTCATATTTTTTGTGATTTAGATTATCTTGAAAAAGGAAAGGTAAATTATTTCCCATGGAAAAAGAAGGTTTTCCCTTTTTATAGGTTGTTTGGACTTACGTGGAAAAATTTATGGTATGCCTTTCATATTATGTGTTTAAATTTGAATTAACGGATTATTCTACATGAAAATATAATTACCTATGTGATGTCCTTCATCACTAATTAAAATTATAGGGTTTCAATTTCCTAGACTCTAACTCATCTGATACTAAATTCTAGGTTCTCATTGGTGGATCACTCTTCCATTGATTTCCTTTCCCTCTAGATCTTGTCATACTTTAAAAGTCATCAATGATACATATATTATTTCAGGTATCCCAAAAGGCTTTATAGTATAACATATTGTGAAGTTTTTTTGACACTTGAGGATTCTTTTTAGAACTGCAACGTGGTCTATGCTATTGAGTTATATATCAAGCAACTTGTCCTTAATAACCACACTATGAGGTAGGTTCAACCAGTTTGAACTTGTTGGGACATAGCATATGAAGTTGTGTGATGAGTCCATATCACGGGTCTATTATGGTGAAAAAAGTGAAGACACGTAATGATAGTTATTATGTTAACATTACTAGAAACATTTTCGAAATTATCCATGCTATCAAGATGTCAAAATTCCAGACATTAGGTGTCAATACTCGTAGCTAATAGATAATAATAATAATATAAAAAAATCACAACTTTATTCTTGAAATATGATTGTTACACATTGGTAACCTAGTTCATGAGTTACAATCACCCAAAGATTGCAAAACAAACTTAAAATATAAATTAAACCAACATGAGAATCCAACTAAGGGTTTCTCGACAAAATCATGCCATAACCTGGCATTTTGAAACCCAAATTTGAATCCATCATAAGTAATACAATGCAAACTCAGATGGATTTTCAATGCATGTTTGCATGCTACACTTATTCTCTGTCTAGATATCATTTTTTAAATGGAACCATTATTCAAGTCCACAGTACTTTTTATGTGAAAAATTTCATCTCTATTTGAGCTCTTTTTTGCTCCACCACCTCCATAAACCAGTGTTACACGGGGTCTCCCCCCCCCACCTAGGGGTCTAGATTCCTCGCCCCCTCGCGCTCCGGGGTCTTGGGGACTTCTAGGGGATGTTTCCCTCACGCCCCCTCACGTCCCCTCACTGCCCCTTTTAGTTTATGGTTTCGTGTTAAAAGTTGATGTGCCACTTAGCATATTTGAGAATCCAAGTGATTCTGATTCGGATGGTGACATGGTTGATCTTGATATATTCATGCAGAAGTTGGATGCAGAGACTAGTGGGGCATTAACTTGAGCATTTATGCTCATTTATCAGTATGATGATATCATTTGATATTCATATGTTATGTTTTATGTTTTATGTTTCAGACATAACTTATTTGCGTTTAAGTTTTATGTTTCAGACTTGAGTTGTAAACTTGAGTTTAAACTCTATTTTGAATCTTGATATAATATGTCATATGATATCTTAAACTTTATTTTCATTGTACATTGTTAGTAGTTACATTAATGATTATATAGTTACAAACTTACAAACTTACATACATGATTGTATGATGTATGTTTTAACTTTTAACTTTTAAATTTGTTTCAATTATATGATTCATCATTCATCGATTTGTAATTTTATCATTTATGATTTATCTTTCATGATGCAAGTGTATGATGACTGTATATAAATTCCTTGAAAAAATATATTTACATTTTAAATATTAAATTTTATAATTTTTATGACCCCGACGTCCCCCCACGTTTCCTGAAAATTGGTAGGGAGCTTTTGCATAGGCTGCTCCCGCGCTCCCTCGTCCCCTCGCTCCCACCTCCAGGGGACTTGGTGGAACATTGCCATAAACATATGCAAACATATATCATGATCTTGGAATTCCATTACATATGTATGTGCCAATGTTCCATAATCATGCCCCATCATCAATTTAAGAGATTTCCATTGAATATCAAATTATGGAGGGGGGAACTTTTTGCTGCAACATTTGGCTCAAAATCAGGGACCATCTCCGTATGAGGTGAATGAGAACTATAGATATTTGAAGAAGTAGATTAGTGCATTTTCCTCTAGCCATGGAGTCATATACAGTCATCCATCACAAAAATTTGTCTTTGTTCATTCTCACCTTGAAAGTTGCAAAAAATCATGCCCTAATTAAAACGACACTAAATTTGAAAGATATAATAAAAATGCAAGCTAGAAGTGCCCTATTAATAGAAAGGGAAAACCTTCCTACCTACCCTAACTGAGATAAATTTTGATTGAATAGGAAACATGATATTTCCTATGGAGTTGATCCAACAACTTGTTAAATGTATAGGACTAAATCATGCATTTGATTTCCAGGGAAACATGCGCATGAAGAGAAAAAGTGCAGAATTAATGGAAAATCCATACATGCCACTTATAAAAACTACACCGAAAGGTCAAAAAATACTTAAGGCCTTAACTTAATTTTAATCCAAAAATGACAAAACGGGATTAGTGAAAACACGAGAGTGGTGTGGGTGAACAACATAAATAAAAAGTGAAGATACCTTTCCCCAAGATGCCTTTGTCACCGTTGTATGAAAACATGTTTTCCTTTCCCTTTATACATGCAAGTGAAAGCATTATAGGTATGGTGTTTTCCCAGAATAGGAGAAGCCTACTTAAATATATCATTTGTGGATTGAATGTTTGGGTGCCTTAATGTGCAATGACATGTTTCCAGGACTGAATTCAATGCAAGGCATATTTGAAACTCTAACTCCGTCTTCCGGTGTCTTATTAGAAATTATTTCAGTTTTCATTTTGTGTTTTCAAGTTAGATATTGTTTTCAAGTTTTTACATTTATAATTTTATTGCAATGTGGCAGACTGATCAGAGGAGTGCAGGAACAACCCTGAGACGGGATGATCGCGGAAAGAGGCTAGCGGAAGAACATGTAAAGTGCCAGCATTGCTCTATCTTTAGGTATTTTAGTTATTTACATAATTGAAATAATATTAATTTTGTTCAAATATGCAGACACCTAGCTATGGTACGCCTGATGATTCCCTCTTTGATGAAGAGATTTCTTCATCCCTATCTCCAGTGTTCTTGTTGCAAAAAAAGGCACGAGATGCAAGGTCGGAATTTAATGCTTTGATAGACACGCCTCAAACACCTGAAACAGAAGAGAGGATACAACATCTTATGAGGCAGCTAAATAGATATCAGGTAATAATAAAAAGTCAAAAGGATATTTTTTTTGTTCTGCATGAGATGAATTGTGATAGTTTGATTTTTAATTTTTGCATTGACTAAACTAACAAAAAGTTCTTTTGTATGTAGCGTTTTCTGGCATTTGCTGAACCCGGTGTTGGTGGTAGTGGGACACAAGGGCAAGAGATTGCCCAACAACCCTCTCGTACACCTTCTACTCCTTTAGGTTCTAGCCAAGAAACACACCCTGCCCAAGCGGACACCCAGCCAACTGCTGAACGTGTTGGCAATGATGAGGCTGATATGGCCAGCTACATTATTGCGTTTCCTGGAGCTACACGTGTCGGCTCCACAGGGACCATTAATGGCACGTTGTTGGTGAACGATGAGGGTGTCCCTATAAAGCATGTACAACTCCCAGGTAAATTTTAATATTTTAACTATTTCATATACTTTATCTAAAACATATTTATCATGATTTTTATTTTTAAATTAATGATAATATCTTCTTTTTCTTTTGGTTTTATTCTGTGTAGGAAACAATGAGTTCTACAGGATTCTGGAGAGCCATGCGTTGGTAATTTTTGGCCCAACCATACGTACAGGGTGGAATTCCCAGAATTCCAACCTGAAAAAGAACTTCTAGATTATCTAGAAGCCCTTTTTGGGGTCGGCACATTTGACAGAAAAGCGGTGGCTCAGGTAGCCGACAAATATTTGAAATATACCAGGGACACCTATAGGACGCAATTGCAATTTAACTCTAGATATGAGCGTCCTCTCGCAGTTTCAGAGAGTGAGTGGAGAGCACTCATCCATGACGGAAAAGAGAAAAGGGCAAAGAAAGAAGGAAAAATGCCAACTGGACCCGCAAGGTAAATTACAACTTTAATTCAATAGCTTTAATTTTCTTTATGTCTAAAATAAAAGTATGCTACGTCATATCTGACTTCAATCTTTTGATGCTAGGTTGCCTGACACCTCAAAGGCAACCAAAGCTAGGATTGAGAAAAAGGGCCATCACAAGCTCGACCAGGGTGGCTACTTGAAATTAGCTGCAAGAATTGTAATTAAGTAGCTAAACATCTTATAATTAATTGTATCGCCTTCCAACGTTTTTGTAATCCTATCAGATATGATTAAAAATACATAATCATATATAATGTAGGGTGATGACTTCGGAACAATAACTACAGAGGAAGATAAAAATATCGCTTTTCGTTTTGGCTATCAAGCTGTAGTTGAACGTCGCAGAAGCTTGGGGCAGGTCCCAAGATCTACAATGCCTGATAAGGTAAAACATTAACCTTTCAATATTTTTGTTTTCGTCCATAAATTTAATGTCTAACAACTTTGTTTAAATCGGGGGAGCAACACTACCGACGAGGTAAATAACCCAGTTTTAGAGCCAGATGTAGATGATCCTCTCGTGCAACCTGATCATTGTAGTGGGGACCAGGCCGACAATACTGCTATCAGTGAGGGCCGTGACGGTAATTAATTTCCACTTATAATTTTTCTAATTATACCTTGATGGTTGTCCTTATAACGTTTTTTGTTTAAATGACAGAGAATGTTTCCCTTGAGGATCTTACCACCAGAGAGGAAGACAGGGCAACAGTCCCAACGGCGACAACTGGTGCACCGGGTAAATAATCTCATTGCAATTTTTTTTATTAATATTACCGAACTAGTTCAATGATATTTAAAAACTGATAATTAAAATTTAATTATTATCTGTTTTTGGAGGCGATGCCCCGTCACTGGATGAGACCAGACATCATGACAATGCAACTAGGTCAGCGGCGACAACTGGTGCACCAGGTAAATAATCTCATTGCAATTTTTTTTATTAATATTACCGAACTAGTTCAATGATATTTAAAAACTGACAATTAAAATTTAATATTATCTGTTTTTGTAGGCGATGCCCCGTCACTGGATGAGCCCAGACATCGTGAATACGCAACTAGGTCAGCAGTGCGGGTCAAAAGGCACGAAACAGGAGTAGAGCACGATGATATTGATGATGTAATTAGGAGATTTAAAAATAGGAAGAAGAAAAAGAAAATTTGACAATGTAAAATATTGTATTATTATAAGACAAACGTTACCATACTTGGAACGTTTTTTGCGTTATATAAAAAACTCATTTATCATACTATTTTTATGTCAAGCATTAATTGCAATGTTTCCTTGCGTACTTTTTGTTGAATTGTGTTTTTATTAGTTATTGAATATTTTTTTTTATGCTCATGAAAGTAAAAAATGAAATATAGATTGGGTATTGGGGAATTGAGAGTGATGTGAGGGGGGGGGGGGGGCATAAGAGCTTCCACCTTCACGTGGTTGGCCCTGTTTAGTAGAGAATAATTTATTGGAGCGATTTAATCTTGGAGCAAACCTCCCTTGATCCAGCGTAGCAACAAAAAAGTCACTGTTGACTTAGTTGCTACTCTTTCAGATCGTGGGAGGCTTGTTCCAAGTTCATGCGACTCAATAAATTGTTCTTGAAACGAAGAGGAGCTTATTGAGGTATGTTTTGACATTTTCAACATATGTTCTAACATTATCATAAGAATGCATCTTAGAGTAAAAAATACTACATCAATTACTTGTATTTATTGTATAGATAATGATGGATTTTGATTGACTTGGAAGTGCAGGTACAAATCCTCTTGCATCATGAGCAATACAACTTGTCAACCAGGGTCATGTCCAGGATATTTTTGCTTGTGCGCTTAACCAGGTTCGTAATGTCACATTTTGTAAGTTCCTTTACAGTTCATAATTCAATATTAAGCTTGTTCATGATTATTATCTAGGTTTTTTGTATGTGTTTTTTCATCTATTTGATTGTAAGCAACTCTGCATGTTTCCTGTTGTTCACTATGATTTCTCCCATTACCACTCCAGGATGAATCCAAATTTATTGTTACATAGGTTACTTTATTGTTACTATGATTTCTCCATTTACGATTTCATAGGTTACATCATGTAAAGTTGTCAATCTCAGGTTGGTGATGAGCTTTAGTTCTCCAGATTTGGGGCTTTTCTGATATTTTCACCCTCATGTCATTCCTGCATCACCTTGTTTTTTGAGCATGCCAATTTTCTACCACTTGTACCAATTGGCACATGTCAATCTCTGAGTGGTGCCACATTTCACCTATTTTCAGTGAGAGTTTAGGGTTTCTCTAACATAGCTTCAGAAATCCGATTCAGTGCCTACTTGAATATTGTCACATAATAATTATGGTTTGGATTGATGAGCATGTTATGAATGGTTGGTTGATTCATAAGAACCACCCATATAGTCATCTTGAGATATTTCAGAAGGTTTCTCGGGTTTCCTTTTTCACCGTTTCTAGTGGGTGGGATGATGTGGGGTGATCCATCAATACTGGTGCTCTTGTAGTAGGGAATTTGTTTTTGGGGATATAAAGGAGCATTTGATGTAGATATCCCATTGGATGAATTCATAGATGGGCACGAGAGGTCAAGAATTTAAATTAAAAATATGCAACCTCTAGCATGGCAACCTGAAGGCCGCGAGAGACACTAGTTAAAGATTGTTTTGTGTTGGCCTTGATATAGTCGTGATTTCTTTCTATTATCTTAATGCAAATATATAGTCCGGTCTCATTAAAATGAGGATTGTGGTTGTATTTCTCTTTGGTTGTTTCTCTCTTAATGCTCGAGAAGTTGCCAAAAGTTGCGATAGTTGTTTAGTTTGCCTGTTACAACTTAAAAGTGGTTTTTAGCAATGGGAGTCATGTTTTTTAAGGTTCATACTAATATGAAGATCTTGTAATTCTATATTCAGCATAAGAGAAGATGGCCTCTACTTTGGGCGGTATGACAACAATTGCCACATCTACCTCGTTGGGTAACAATGGAAAGGGGAAGAAGTTGGGTGCAATGTTTGATAATTATGGCAGACAATTGTCTTCTCTTTCAGTTTTTTCACCCATTTCCTTTAATCGCTCAAGCAGAAGAGGGACTCTAAGATTACGAGACAGAGAGAAGGTAGTTAATACAAGATCTATGGAAAAGGAGTTGTACTTCAACAAGGATGGCTCGGTGACAAAAAAATTGCAGGTCAGAGAAAAAATTATGTTTAAAGGAAGGTCACCTGCACGTGAAACTTCACTGCGGTGGATCTTTCCTTGTCCACTTATATTCAATTTTAACGTGTTATTTTAATTTTTCATGGAGGGTTGTTTTGGCATATGGTCTGGCATTCAATTGCACACTTACTGAAAGCATTGTCAATTTGTCTTGCAGGCGGTGTGAACAAACTTACTGATCTTGTTGGAGTCACCCTTGGGGCGAAGGGAAAAATGTTGTCTTGGAGAGCAAGCATGGTTCTCCGAAAATAGTTAATGATGGTGTGACGGTAGCTAAGGAGGTAATTTGTAGATGTGTGCTCTGGTTTTCTTTTTAACGTTGTATTAGTTCCCCCTCTTAAATGTCTTAGATTTGGTAGGCATAATTTGAAAACTCAAAGGTGAAAGGAAACATATTTGTTACCCAGTGGTCTACTTAGCCTATGGACTAGCCACATTAGAGTAATGCATAAAGCTTTTCACAACAATAAAAGGAAAGGGTTATGGCTGAGTCAAATTTTATTGTTATTGACAATGTAATGAAATGTATCTCAATGCTATGGTTTTGGCCTTTTTATTGGTTGAATTAGAGGACCTAGTTGAAAATATTGGGGCCAAGTTGGTAAGGCAAGCTACGGCAAAGACAAATGATTTAGCTAGGGATGGAACCACAACATCTGTTGTTCTTGCACATGTTGGAATATTGAGAAATTCCAGAACAGTGAATGGAGAATAAATCTCCCTTCCTCTAACACAGAGAAAATAAAAATTTCTTTGACAGGAGACAGAGTTTCAATACTTTGAAAACAAACTTCTATTCCCTTCAATAACTAAAAAAAAAACTATTACACTACTTCCTCATTGAGAGGGATTACAAAATTATGACTGCTACAAAACGCGGTGCATAAAACCAACTCACTGTCTGTTCAAAACAAACATACTCTGTCTCTAAAACACTCTGCTGTGTTTTTCCCTTTCGCACTGCTGTGCATACACACTTAAAAAGTTACACTCAATCTTTCACTTTTTACACACTGCTGTGTAATAAAAAATTTACGTACTGTCTATAAAAAAAACTACCAAGCTTTTTTGACCTTTTTATTTTTATATGCCGTAACATATAAAACATATTATAATAAACCCTCTTTTAAAAAAAATAAAATTAAAACTAAATTCTATGGCCCACCTTTCATTTCGCACATGATATATATATAACATATGTTTAAAACATATGTATATATTAAACTATCAAAACATTAAAGAACCATTTCCGTCGGACTTCAAAAGTCTGAATAGATTGAATTTCAAACCAAATTCGCGTTCCAAAATGGGATGCTGACGTCTGCCTAATTTTAACTCGAATTCTGAATCCAATGTGCCCTATAAAAAATTCGGGTCCGGTTTTCAGGTTTTCAGATTCCCTTCAATTTCATGCGATCCAATATTAATGCTCCACGTGTCCTCTTTTTGAATTTACAAAACTGTCGGGTAAATTTCTGTTTGTTTAATTTCTGGTTGGTGAATTGAGTTAATGCTGGTTGTTGTGTTTAAATACAATCCTGTACAGAAATATGGCTGCGGCCGTCTACAAAAAAAACTTGCAGGAATTTTAAATGTTGAATTAAATTTCTGGATGGCGTGCAAGCAACCTCCAAAAAAAAATGTTGTTGTTGCATCCGTCCTTCTGCTGCAGCAGTTGAAGTTAAAATTCAACAGCACAGGGTTTAATAAGTGAGGGTGTAAAGGTAAATTTTTGTCGATAGTATTGGATTAAGATCATCTATTCATTTTTGTAGGGTCTTATGGTGTTTGGTTTTTTAGTTTTGGGTTGGGCTTATTGAGTCTAAGATAGTTTTTGAGTGAAAAAATTGCTATCAGGTATTAAAAATTTTTGGTTCTTTTGTCAAAATTTATGAGCTTGTTAGGAAATACAAAGCTGACAATGGTTGTATCTTAAATTTGTGGAAAATAATTTGAAATGAAACCTTTTTGTTTAGGTTGTTGCAGCAGGTGCAAACCCCATTCAAATTACAAGGGGCATTGACAAGACAATAAAGGCCCTTGTTTCGGAACTCAAAATTTTGTCAAAGGAGGTAAACGCTTGCCTTTTGAGTAGGCTGGTTTTCCTTTTTGCTGATGGTTTGGTGTATCTAATTGAATTAGTTGCCTAAGGTATTTTTGGTTGCAAACTCCTTTTCATTTTTCATACGGTATTGGCCTTGTGGAATACATTTGATTGTGTGGTCTTGTTAGATCTACAACATTTGTAGTTGTTTAGTCTTATGGCCGAGGTGCACTTTTATTATGAAAATAGTTGATGCAATATTGTCATTTAATCCTTACTGCAGGGTAGCATGTTGAGAAGTTTCTTGTGAAACATTTGGTATTCAAAATGACACTTGATCCTATATAGCATCATGCACTTGAATTCAAAATTCATATTCAAAGTGTGCTAGACAATTCTTGCAAAATTTCAAATATTTATGTTGTTTTAAACCATTATCTTTTTCATGTATTGGATGCTGAAAATGTGAAAAAGACTTTGGTATGAAACCAGCGGGTGAATAATTTCCAGCAAAACAACCACTTCCAAGACATGATTTAGAAGTAGAACATATGTACTTATGAAGCATAGAAAGATATCCTTGATGCATTGTCAATGTTTGGCTAGGGTTATTTTTGGAGAAAATAACTCCTTATTCTTAGAATAGTGATCTTCAATACAAGTAAATGCCAGAGAAGAGAGATCATCGTGTGACGCAACAAAACTGAAATTGGACCCCCAAGGAGAGCTGGTGTGTCTACAATCGCTCTGTCGGCATTTTCCCTTGGTGTACCCCGTTCTTTTCCTCCAGCCTGAGTCTTAATTGACTTCTTCTTTCTTCGGGTTTATTTATCAAATTCGTAGAATTTGATAAATAAATACTATCCACAATGGTTGGACTTTAATTTATATTCCGGACTTTATATTATCTCCAATCCTTATAACCAATGTTTAACTTTCAACACTTTGTATTTATACTCCACGTTTCTTTTTAAATAAATAACTTGTAGTGAACTTTCGGCTCTATATTTCACCACCCAGCCTTACAACAATCACCCTCCAGACTTATGCTAATTATCAGCCAATCGTTTAATTAAACAATTTCATTATACTCCGGCCCCACCTATATATATCAATAACCAATCAAACACTTGTATCGTACCTGGCTATCCTCCGCACACCTTAGTTAACCTTCGGGCAAGTTCAACGTGCGACCACCGTCCGATGGCCCTTCTCCAAATCAACGACTCTTGGCAATTTCGCTCGGCTTCCAACGTCGGGCTTTAACGTGCGATGGCACGGGTTAAACGGTGGTTTTCTGGGGGTCACTTCACCACGTGTCGCATTCCCTATGGAATCGCTCGCGAATAGGAAATACCGCCTACTCCGCAAAAGCGATGCGATATGGGCAACCCGCTTTTGTGATTCCGCTCGTGGTTTTGGTAGAGGGCTTGACCACGGGTGCATGTCTGGTTCCGCTATCCTTTTGTTTGTTAACTCAAGTCCAATCCTCGGGTCAGGTTCCGAAAGCACAACAATTTTGTCTCTTTATTAAGCGGGGTTGCATATACTGGGCAGTTTTCCGACCCGATTCTCTTATAGACCTACTTCTTGAATCACACATAAAAATGATTGTTCTAAATAATTATTTATATAACTTTTCCACATGTTTAGTGTGGTATTCCCATGATTTATTATAAATATGTGTATTATCAAAGAAAACCAACACAAATTTTATAAGATGGGATCAAACAAAATTGTTCTTGAGTCGAGCCCACCGGACTTCAAACGACGATAAACCATAATTCAAACCAAATTTACGTTCCAAAATAGCCTGCTGACGTCGGCCAGTTTTGTGACGCGAATTTCTTATCAAATTCGCCCTAATATTTTATGGGTCCGGATTTCCACTGCGCGAGCGGCCCAAACAAAGATCCGCTCCAATCAATTTCTGCCACGTGTCCTCAATAAAAACTTGCCCTGCTCCCGGCTGCGGGTGCATTCGATGGGGTTTAAGGTGATGGGACATGGATATGGCGATTTCATATCAATCGCATTAACATTTAACGTTGTTCAATTAAAGTTTCACATCAAATCTACATTAATTAATTTTTAACACTGTTCAAGATCGGACCTCCACTCCTCTTAGCGATTCCACACGCTCCAATTTGATCTGGCCTTCGGTTCTCATTATTAATGATCAGAGATTAATTATGACGGGCGTCCTTTGATTGCATTGCAGAAGGGTCGAAAAAATGGCGTTTAGCCATGGTTTTTCAGACAAGCGGGTTGCTGGATTACACTGCCTGCTAACTGTGACGATAAGGAGAAGTGGCCAGCTGAACTTATGCCTAGACGTTGCTGCATATTTGCATTTCTCTCGGTTCTGTCTCTTTCTGTCTTCCTCTATTAATTGCAATTCTGCTTCTTCGTCTCCTCTTGTGCCCACTGCGCCTGAGATTGCACCCATTCCTCGCGTGCGTCATAGGATGCGTTGCCGCAGGGGGAGCACTAGACGTCAACCCCGGCGCGCTCCTCCAACCCCTCAACAGAGTCGACCTCCGGCCAGTCCAGTGATTATTACTTAGGTCTATATCCAAATACTAGGAGTGGGCAGGGTCGGCTTGTAGCATCTGGCCACTGTATGGATTCCCCTGCTCCTGGCTTCCCCACCGTTAGTTCACCTTCTCCCACGACGCGCACTGCGCAATTTTCCTTTAATTGCTCTCTCAACCGCCCAAGAATCACGGCTTTAGTCACTGTGGTCTTCCGCGAGGAGGCCCAAACGAAGGAAGAATGCACTCGTTCGGCAGGTCTGAGCTCGGAAAAAGCCGGCCAGCATTCGGGCCTTCAGGAGGGGAGTCGTGGCATGCATGTGGAGGTAGCACCTAGCGATCCTGGACCTTCCGAAGGATGGTGCCAAATCGTGGAGGAACCACTGGAGGAGTAGTTTGGTTAATTTGTTTTTCTTGCTTAGCAGGCCCACTTAATTGGGCTGCTTTTAGTTTATTTTACTGTGCTGGACCTTTGTAATATTTTTGAATTCTGTAAATTAAACGTTCAAGACTAGTTTCCCCGTATGAGGGCAGTCTTCTTAATTTTTTGAATTTTTGATGACAAATTTGCCATGAGTATGGCTAGGCAATGTTTTTGACTTCGGTGTAATTTTATTCGCAATGTTAATAGATTAACTTTACTTAGAATTCTCACATGATTAGCGTTTTTCTTGATCTGTTCAAGGATTTTGGGTACTTTAATTTGTATTTAGCACAATGGACGTCCGGTACTCTATCTGTTGCTTTACTGTTCTACATACTACTATTTCACTTTCTTATAGATGCCTCGGGCATATTTGAATGCTTTCTCAGATTGTCGATAATCTCCATGTGGACCGTTACTGGATTTTATATCATGTCCATGTATGTGACATGGGGTATTTTTCTATCATTGTCTGGGGTGGGACTTCCACTTTTATGGATGGATATTTGGGTTCCAATCTTAAGATGTGAAAATGTAATGACTTCATGGACTATTTTACTTCATACAATATATTCAAAACATTGTTTTTTCTCTTGTGAAAAAAAAAAATGATTAATGTTTATCACTCTGCCTTCAAAACTAGCGATGCTGGTCTATGTTGCTGGTTTATTGATATGGTCTGATGGTCTTTTTATATTTTGGACATATCACACTTCTCACATGATTAGCGTTTTTCTCTGTTCAAGGATTTTGGGTACTTTAATTTGTATTTGGAACAATGGACGTCGGTACTCTATCTGTTGTTTTACTATTCTACATATTGCTATTTCACTTTCTTATAGATGCCTTGGGCATATTTGGATGCTTTCTCAGATTGTCGATAATCTCCATGTGGACCGTTACTGGGTTTTATATCATGTCCCTGTATGTGACATGGGGTATTTTTCTATCATTGTCTGGGGTGGGACTTCCACTTTTCTGGATGGATATTTAGGTTCCAATCTTCAGATGTGAAAATGTAATGACTTCATGGACTGTTTTACTTCATATAATATATTCAAAACAACGTTTTTTCTCTTGTGAAAAAAAAATGATTAATGTTTATCACTCTGCCTTCAAAACTAGCGATGTCGGTCTATGTTGCTGGTTTATTGATATGGTCTGATGGTCTTTTTATATTTTGGACATATCACACTCCTCACATGATTAGCGTTTTTCTCTGTTCAAGGATTTGGGGTACTTTAATTTGTATTTGGAACAATGGACGTCGGTACTCTATCTGTTGCTTTACTATTCTACATACTGCTATTTCACTTTCTTATAGATGCCTCGGGCATATTTGGATGCTTTCTCAGATTGTCGACAATCTCCATGTGGACCGTTACTGGGTTTTATATCAAGTCCCTGTATGTGACATGGGGTATTTTTCTATCACTGTCTGGGGTGGGACTTCCACTTTTCTGGATGGATATTTGGGTTCCAATCTTCAGATGTGAAAATGTGATAACTTCATGGACTGTTTTACTTCATATAATATATTCAAAACAACGTTTTTTCTCTTGTGAAAAAAAAATGATTAATGTTTATCACTCTGCCTTCAAAACTAGCGATGCTGGTCTATGTTGCTGTTTTATTGATATGGTCTGATGGTCTTTTTATATTTTGGACATATCACACTCCTCACATGATTAGCGTTTTTCTCTGTTCAAGGATTTTGGGTACTTTAATTTGTATTTGGAACAATGGACGTCGGTACTCTATCCGTTGTTTTACTATTCTACATACTGCTATTTCACTTTCTTATAGATGCCTCGGGCATATTTGGATGCTTTCTCAGATTTGTCGATAATCTCCATGTGGACCGTTACTGGGTTTTATATCAAGTCCCTGTATGTGACATGGGGTATTTTTATATCACTGTCTGGGGTGGGACTTCCACTTTTCTGGATGGATATTTGGGTTCCAATCTTCAGATGTGAAAATGTAATAACTTCATGGACTGTTTTACTTCATATAATATATTCAAAACAACGTTTTTTCTCTTGTGAAAAAAAATTGATTAATGTTTATCACTCTGCCTTCAAAACTAGCGATGCTGGTCTATGTTGCTGGTTTATTGATATGGTCTGATGGTCTTTTTATATTTTGGACATATTCGTTTTTCTCTGTTGCAGGGTTTTGGGTACTTTAATTTGTATTTGGAACAATGGACGTTAGTACTCTATCTGTTGCTTTACTATTCTACATACTGCTATTTCACTTTCATGGACTGTTTTACTTCATATAATATATTCAAAACAACGTTTCTCGTCTTTTAAAGTTTCAATTTTTTTTTTTTTAAATTGAACCCTCCGTCGGTCTACCGACGCCTTGTAGACGTTGGAACTGCGACAACCTAGAAACGTCGAAAGAGAGACAGTATGAAAACGTCGGACCACATTTCGTCGGAATTGCGACATATTACAAACGTCGGAAGAGCGACGTTCCAAACGTCGGACCACATATCGTCGGAATTGCGACAGATTACAAACGTCGGAAGAGCGACGTACCAAACGTCAGACCACATATCGTCGGCATTGCGACATCTTACAGACGTTGGAAAAGCGACGTCCAAAACGTCGAACCACGTTGGGTCGAAATTACGATGGCTTTTAGGCGTCGGAAGAGCAACGTTCCAAACGTCGAACCACATTTCATCGGAAGTGCGACAGTTTACAAACGTCGGAGGCGCGACGGTTTGTGAGACGTCAAAAGAGTGACGCTTTTTCGGAAGCGACGGAAGAGGTGTCGATAGTGCAACACTTTTTACATGCGTAGGAACTGCGACGGTAGGACAAACCACGGTTTGTCCACCCTCGAACTGTCGCTCTTGCGACGACTATGTGTCGGAATAGCGAGGAATTGGCCGTCGGAATTTCCACCAAATTTTCTAGTGTAACAATATAGATTATAGTTTGAAAGGAATTCACATAACACCCAACCTCACTTGCATGGGTATTTGGTATTTTATGATCATTAAAAATAGTATCTCAAGAACACATTGAATGTATTGGATACTACTACGGGGAGTAATTCATTAGAATAATAAAATGGAATAAGCCAAAATAAAATTGGCTCTTTGTACAATATTTCTCTTCCTAAATGATGTCACTAAAGAGAATAGAGTTTGGCAGCATTGATGGAAAACATTAAAAAGTTGATAGAAAGGATCAACATCTTGATGTTGGGGTGATTTATGAATAAAATCCTATGGAAAGTTACACTTATTAAAGATTAAAAGGAAATGATAAATAAATATGATGGAAATACTTCCAACAATGTCATAGTTCATTTTGATATGAATGAATTGATTATCACTTGCCAACTTTTGTTGAGAATTATGTGGATCATTTTCTAGAGCTTGCTCCTGTTCTAGATTTTGTAGATGAATTGCATATTGTGTGGCAAGAAATGTACAAAGATTCATCAAACCTTTCCTAAATGTTGGTCCATGCTTAAAAGAAGCAATTATTCTTCAACAAGTCTTTGGAGGATTTGGAAAACTAAGTATTGCAACCCAATCAACATGATGAAATCGAGCCCCCAAGGATGCTCTAGTATATCTTGCATAGGTAGTAACCGAATATCTGCAATTTTAAACATAAATGATTATTAATATGGTCAAGATGGAAATAAATCACTATATATATTTCCCTTTCAATACCATGTAGTCATCTACAAGATCTTAAATTTTTCCTAGCTCAAAATAAAAGTCTAAGAAATTCATAGGAGAGATGGAATAATGCATTCTCAATCGAGGGCATATTGAATCTAAGATACAAACAATTCTAGGGTTTCCTCGAAGTGATACTAAATATAAATAAACTAGAACAAACAAAATAGTTTTTCCTAGGGTTTGAAATTTAGGTTCTTAATTTTCCCAACGATTAAAGGAAAGAAAGCATATATCTGTTCCTCAAATACTGGAAGTGTTTAGATTAACAAGGGAAAATGAAGAAAATACTAAATCAACTAACTTAGCACAAGAACATTAATCCCATGGACCATAATAACAAGAAAATAAAATAAACTAACTCACTTCATCCTACAACATCAGCTCCACCATAAGCATCCATGAAGAGAGAGCACATCACATCACAATTCGACTCAAGAAAAGGCACTCAACTAGACCTCCAAAGTGCACAAGAGAGAAGAAACACTAATCAAGAGAATGTATGATTGAAGCATGTCAATGAACAATGAGGTAAATTGTACCACCATTTATAATAGGGTAACCAAGTGAATTAACCCAAAATTAGGCTAAAGGCTCTAAATCCATGATACAAGGTGGATATAGGTCATCAAGCCAACCTACATGATAAAAGGACATGTGCTCTCTCCATTTTATTATCTAAAAAGTATTTCTCTCTTAGAATTTCCTAGTTTCTTTGAGTATTCATATTTCTTTAATAGAGATACTATAAAACTTGTATTTAATGATTTTGATATTATGATCCATTTTGTCTCAACTTCAATAAGTTTCAGTCTATTTAATAAATAGTTTCATCTTGTTAACTTATAAGTGAAAAAAGGCATTCAGGTAACAATCATAGTAATAATATAGGAAGAAAACTTAGAAATTGTCTAAATGTTCCATTGGCATGACAAAATTCTAGCCATGAAAAAAATGGACTTTGTGAAGAGAGAGAAGATGGATATGCAACATTTAATTCACAAAAATTAAAGATGCAACCTTCAGATATAAATTGTAAAAAAAAAAGAAAACGTAGAATTAGAAATTGGTTTACTTTCCATAATTGTCGATTTAAATATATTAATATTGAAAATGTGAGATAACTTGTCTTATTTAAATTAATGGAATATTTTCTAGACCTCATCAAATTAAGAGTAGAATAAAGTTGGAATTAAAGGTTATGAATATGTAGTGTAATGGTATTTGGAGTATCTCCACTATAGGTCCTTTTGAAATCTAGCCTCCACTTCAGCCTCTTGTCGTTTGTTCCTTCAATCTTTTCCACTACCAAATTTTCTTTGTCATCTATATGCATGGTTTGTGATGAATTATTTGGTGATTTTATTCTTGATATTTTCCAAAATACTCTTGAGAAACCTTCCTCTCCTTCAGTCGTGCTTCTCCTAAGAGAAGTAATAATTAGATAAATAGATGGAGTTACAAAAGTTCATTCAATATAATACAAATGGAATACCTTTAGTTTCAACTTCCTTGTCTTCCATCCTTTCAAATATTGGCCTCTCCCATCCTCTTAGTTTGATAAAATTGTCTGTGAGATACAGGTATTTGTTCTCATATTCTACCTTATTTTCATCTCTTCCAATGCTCTATAAAGTCCCTTGACTTTCTTTTGATCCAACACTTTTGGTGTCTACTTTTCTTTTTCCACTTACTGACATTTACATGCAAAAATGTTGCATATAAAATTCAGAAAATAGTGTTAACATCATTTATCTCAGGGAATATGTTAAAATGAAATATATATCTAAATTTCTACTCTTCCAAAAATCAGAAAACACCCAAACTAAACATGTGTGATAATACAACGAATATGATAAAGTCCAATTGCATAAATCTTGAACAAGAAGAAAATGAATTTCAGATTGTAAGAGATATTAGAATACCAAATATTAAACTTGAATACTTGAGAAAATAGAGAGGCTTGATGACTACACATACTATAAACATAGAGAAATAAAATAAAGACATCACTATAACAATTTCAGAAGATTACAATGTGTTGACAGAAATTCTCTCAAGTTTGACGACTTGTGTTTCCTTTATATAAGCCAAATTTTTCATGTATTCACAATATCCAAAAGCAGTGAATCATGTAGTTTCCTAAATTCCAAGAAGATCGAAGTTAATCATATAATTTACAACATGTTTGGCCTTTGAAAATTTATGAGGTTATTTCTTTTAATTAGAATAAAAGCTTCTCTTTGAGAATAAATATGAGACCTATCTTGGATGGCGTGAAATTTGAATATGATGGTGATAGGTGGGTAAATGAAAACCAACACCTTCTCATACCCTCAAATGATAAGTCTCTAGTGAGTTTAGCCAATGGAGAAGGAAGGTTGAGTTATGCTAAGAAATCCAAACCCAATATTGCATTCTCTTCTAACAAGAGTCGGGACAGTTGATTGACATTGGCATTAAGTAGGTCATGAAAAAGTCCCTCTTATTTGTTGTGAGCACTCAATGAACCTTTACTTCAATGGAAGACCAATTTTCTCCAATTATTGCACTTTGATAATCCTATAATATTGATTGGGTTGTGGAAAATCTTTTCCTTCCTCTCTCTACAAGGCTTCATGTTCCGACAAAATGCATTGGGGAAGGATGCATAGGGTAATCCCCACTATCATTTACAAAAATCCTGGTGGCTTATGAAAGGATGAGTCTTCCCCCAATGTTGATGTATCAAGCCTCTACAAGTATTTCCATGATGTAAGTTGGTGTTACAAGGAAAAGGAGTGTGAGAGAGATTGTTCCTATCTTAAAAGGCTTAAGCTCTAGAAATCACAAGAATACGGTTGTTGGTTATCACCCCTTAATCTTTGAAAATGGAATTCCCTGAAATTCAAGATGATGAATGCTAATTTTCACTTTGAGGTCAAGCAACTATGGTAGGAGGCCAGGAGAAGAAAAAGAGGTTAGTTGGGTTTAAGGACAGTCTTCAAGTGTGTCCCTTAAGGATCTCCATCACACAATGGGAATGATACCATTTTCACAGTTATCTTGGAGAATATATTTTGAATTTCCTTAAGTTGGCCCTCAAGCCCATCAAAAAATATCTGGCGCAACTACACAAAATAATCTCTAGATTAGTCAAGCTTCAGACTAAGAGTGTGTTTGTTGCTCAGAAGACCATTTCTAAGGAGGTTGGCGCTCATCTTGGGAGTCAATCAATGCCAGCTATTCCTGCATTTTTTTTTCTAACATCTATGTTTTCTAACTACCCAATTTATACTGTATTTTCGAGTATTTATTTCCAAGATATCTACTATATACTGTCAACAATTTTTTTATCATAGATCCACAATAATCACATGGATTCTTTGAATGATATTTTAGGGTTTCATTTTCTATCTAGTTGCTACAAATGAAATCTAGATTCTATGGTTATCTACTTGGTCTACAAATGAATTTGTTGATGGTTGAGTACATGATAGGATAGGCCATTGTATCCTTACCCGTTCACCTGAAAAAATTTTGTAATATACATAAATAATTCCAATATATTATAATGACATGTTATTACTGACTTAAAAAGAAGAATAAACATGTAACTTGCTGAGAATATTCAATGTCTCCACAAACATGTGGCCAAGCATCATCATAACATATAGTTATTTCCAATTCAAAGCATGCCCTGTATTTACTATTAAATCAATAATGCAACTATGACCATACTCCGAACATAAATGATAAAGTACATCAACCATCATTATAGAAGACACAACAGAGGATAATGCTCCTTAATTGAGTGAAACACTATATTAATAATTTTCATAATCTCCAAGACTAACACACAAACACCATCAAGGCCTTGCTTTGAGGAACTTGATAGATGCGGCCAATATAAATCCCAAAAAAAATATGCATTTTACAAATTTAGAATTGAAAATTGATATTATACGAACACGGGAGGACACACTTTAGACATAGGATGAAATCCACAAAAAAATAGCATATAGAAAGGCAACACATAACAAAACAACCTAAAAACAAAACAAATACTCACATTATCCATTTGATTACAAAATTACATATGGTTATTTCATCCTTTCAAAAGGCATGTTTAACACTAACAAGAGGGGAATATTAACAATACTAATTTCTTCAGGGAGAAACAATAACACTTAACTAGCTTCCAAATTAAGTGTTCCTCATATAAATGAATGTAGAAGAGTAGGAAAAATGCAGTAATTCTTTACCACAAATAAGGAGGGACACACCAACATAGATTAAAACCAAGATAAAGAAACAATAGATAAAGTATTGCTATATATATAACAGGATTGTTTGATTTTAATGATATGCAGATGAAAAGAAAGATAATTTATTGTATTATTCAATAAGTCATCATGTATAATGAGGACATCCCCCTATATGTTTATTCAATATCTTGCTTTGAAGAATTTGATGGATGCCACCAATTTAAATCCCAAATAAATTCAAAATTGGAATATGAAATTATACCTTACATTGAATAGATAGGACACACTTTAGATATAGGATGTGTTGGCTCAAAATATAGTAGGCCATGTATAGGGTAACATAGAAGGAAAAAACTAGACTAAGTGAAAACAATGAGGTGTGGCCCATTGTCACCACAACCACTACCCCATGTTCTTGTGTGAAGGAAAACACTAGACTAAGTGACAACAATGAGGTGTGCTTCACTGTCACCACAACCACTACCCCTTATTCTTTTGTGGATTCTCACCACAAGGGACACTTCCCAATTTAGACAGATCACCTAAAAATATGTCAAATTAGATGATCAAGGTGACTAGAGAGGCTTATACAGGACAACTCTTTCTAAGAACAAGGCTCAAAAACTAAATAAGAGAAATTTACATCCTCAGATAATACTTGTTTAGGGAACAAATGATATAGGGTTTGAGAGATATAAAACCTAGAATCAATGGTTAAGAAAAGGTTTCCAAGAAATGAATACCTGCAATCAAATTGAAGAAGAAACCTTCAATAAGCCTGCAAGTTGAAAACTAAGGAAACATATGGTCCAGTGTTAAGATCTACTTATGGAAAGATAATTAAGCCTTGGAATGGATAGATTAGCCACTAAAGGGAGTTAATTTTCAGGCAACTGATACTCCTTTAATTGTTGAATATCTCCATGAGCCCAAATTCCTACTCTAGGTCAATTCATGCCCTAGCCCGCGGCTAGTGGCTTGACCTTAAGAGGGTCAAAAATCAGAATAAGAAAGAGAAAGTGAGTTTTATGGTAAAATTTGGGTGTGAACAATCAAGTGACATGACCAGTGCCTACTCTTTTGGATGATGGGGTCCATGTGAGTGAGAAATTTACTAAGTCTTTTCAAGGAATAAGGAAATTTTGAATCCTTAGTTTAAAACCATAACTAATACTTTTGTGAGGGATAAAAGTCACTTGGGAGAGCTATTTTAAAGATACACTAAGGTAATTTCCATTCACATTCTATATATTACTAACGCATACATTTCTATTATCTAGATTCCATACATTGATTTCTATAACAACTAACACAATAGAAACCCTAGATAACAAATCATTCCATACATTAGATAGAAGAAAAAAACTATCAAATCCAAGGCTTAGTTACATACAAAATTCATGTGCAATACTTTACTCATATAAATTAATATCTCCAAGACCAAAGAAATATCTCCAAGTGCCAAATTACAACATAAGCTCACATCTCCACAAGAACTCAAGAAGGTTGAAAACATCCAAGAGGGTTGAAATAGTCACAATTGATGATGACCCAATACAGATTACCCTATCCTCTACTTACATGAGGATTAGGAATGCTAATTAGCTTTAAAATTCCATAAAAACAAGTTTTAAGTCAAAATTAACTTGGGTCACAATCCAACCCATTAGCTCTATGAAAATTTTCCCTAGTTAGCCCACACATGTGAGTTTCAAGCTCTCTAAGGCTAATGTCATTCAAAGTAGGTGCTTCAAATGTCATGTCGGGGAAATAATGTGTCCAAGGTGGTGTAGAAGCATCTAAATTCCATGATTTGAGGGTTGGCCCTCAAATCCACCTCATTGCCTCCCGTGGTGACCCAAGATCTAGTAGGGGCACCACAAAGTGGTGTCCATGGGTCTCTAATTGCCTAAATAGGCCTCCTATGCTCCAACTTTAGAGGTTTATTATGTGCAACAATCCATCTCTATTATCTCCATGTAAAAAAATCCTCATACACGATTTGAATCAACTATTTCCCCTTAATTTGTGTCAAGTTTGGAGGTGTTGGAGGAGCTAATTTTTCTTGTAAGGGTAAAATTTTCCTATCTTTTGTTACTATTGGTATTAATAGTTTCTTGGATACTGATCCTGATTGCTTAAGATGATGCCAATTACATCTATTGGTTTATTATTGAATCTAGGGTATTGTAATTTAGGCTCCTACTAATTTAGAACCCTAGTGAGTTAAGATGAAGTTGGAAGAAAAGGTCATGATTACTTGAGCATGTTGATCTGTGAACTCTAGCCAAGGGTTGAATTAGAAGGATCTAGTGTTCTACCCTAGGATTGTTTGTTTCCTCTATAAAGAAATAAAAACCCTAACCCATGCATGATGATGTGAATGAGTTTGTCTTACAAGATTACAGGATGAATCTGAAAAAATGGATGCATGTATTCCATGAATTAAGAAGGACTCTACGCACTGTAATAAATGACAAATAACTTACATCTTACGGGAAAATAACTAACAATAAAGGAGGATCAAAATTGAAATGTGAAAGGTAGGGTGTCTCATATGGCAAGGAATGGCTACTCACGAGGAGTAATTCATCCACTTGATTTCCAAACACATTACATTTGTGGAAGACAAATTTCTGGAATAATAATACCTACAATGCACACAAAATGTGTTAAAGGTAGATAAAGAATAATAAAAATAATAAAATAAATTAAGAAACATTTTTATGACTAAATAAAAATTAGACAAGACTAAGGTGCATGAATACTTGAATGATCTCCTCTTGGTTTCAAGAATAATTTATTGGAGTATTCTAATCTTGGAGAAAACATTCCTCGATTTGACGGAGTAGCAACGAAGTCAACATTGACTTGGTTGTTCGCCTTTTGGAACGAGGGAGGTTTTCTCCAAGACTATCCAAATCCTAAATTATTCTATGTTGAATAGAGCCAACCACATGAAGGTGGAAGCTCTTATGCTCCCCCCCTCCCCAGTCACATCACTCCCCATTCCCCAGTATCCAATATATATCCTATAAAAAAAGTTGATAGGAACACATTAATATTCATGGATACACACTAGAAAAACAACAAATTGATAAAGAACATATTTGTTGAAATTCATCCTATAACAACTTATAAGAAAGTATATTTCATATTTTTCTAACATAATTAAAAAAACTATGCAAGAACTCATTCAAAAATATTTTTATATCAGTATGTCTTTTCTTACATCAAAAATATTTCACAAAAATATGTCTTATACTATAGATTATAACATTGTACATCATAAAAAAATCCTCTTCTTCTTACGACCCATATAATTCAAAAATTTTCGTCCATTTTTTCATTTTCATATTCTCGTTAGGGTTTTTGTGATGATTATTTTAATTGACTCCTTTGACACATTGCACCCCCTGGTCATGTTGTTCTCACGGATTTAGGGATGTTTTGGAGGAGCATTGCCAACAAAAATATTAAATTTATATCGTTAGTTATAGAATATCATTGAAGTGGCTTTTTAATAATAAAAATAACTTTGAAATGTAATTATTTACCTTGTGCACTAGTCGACATTGTTGCAAGGACTGCCTCATGGTCCTCTTCTAGTTGAGGCTCCTCCTATATGGCATGCTCTGCCATTCAAACCACAAAATTTGTAAGTAGTCAATCGTAAATGAATGAGTAAAAAAAAAGAAGTACATACTTTATAATTATGAAAATATTAAGTATATGATTAATATACAACCCTATTACTGTTGTGGGCATCATCTTAGAGTTTCACCCCACTATCATGGGGTTCCTCAGGAGCACCAAAATGTTCTATTTGGTGCGCACTATGAGAGGAATGATGCTCAGTAGTCATGAGATCATCTATATTTGTAATACCCCCTGCAAATTAAAGCAACGCAACACATTATATTTATATCAAACTTTATTGTATTTTATAATTAATGAAATGTTAATGTGGATTCATGTTTATCTACCTTCTCCTTCAAATTGGTTCTTGGGGTGTTCCCCATGAATTTTTAGTGTTCAAATACACCTTTAAATCCGAACCTGAAACCAATCTCAAAGTCTTCCTTCATGGCTTCAGTTCAAAATAAATCACCCTACATTGCATAAGAGCACTAATTTCTGATATTTTCTAGTGCAATTACCAAAATATTGGAAATCAGTATAAAATATAACGTTGTTAAGAATTTTTGGGCACTTACAATTCATGCATGTAACATCAAATTACTTCCTTGGCCCAATTTGTATTACCCATTTTTCTCAAGCCTTTCCTTGGTCTCCATTGATGTGTCGAGGAGTCTATGAAAAGTTTCATGTTATATACTACAATTTTATTCAAAACTAAAGAAAATTAAATTTATTTTATTCAAGATGTAATTTGCACCTTGCTTCACCAGGTGGTGCTTTCCCTTCTTTTCTCATTTCCTTCTCATTTGCATCCTCGATGAGGCCCTTCCATTTTGAATAGATCTTCAAGGTAGTCCATAAGCTCTTTTTCAAGGTTGGAATTTTGAAAATTACACCTTCCACATATGGTGGGCCCGAAAATATATAATGCTTGCCTGTCCATTTTTGTATAGAAAAAATTGTTGCCTTATATATATGTGTGTGTGTGTCTGACTTATGTTTTATATAGAAAACATCAAATAGTTAAAACATAAAAAAATACTAGGAATTTTTAGCATTTTTATTTTAATTCCTTCCTCATTCACCAAAAATGTGCAGTCAATATTCCCCATGATCTTAACACATGATGCTCCAAGAAATGAATTCTTAGTGTTATCATTACTACAATCACCTCATTTACCACCTGATCCAAATCCTAGCATCGTGTTTGGATTTTTGGTCATGTGCTCATTTGTCACAAGCAATGGTGTGGACCTAGTGTCTGTACTAGGAGCATGACCACTGGAAGGTGGAGAAGTGAATAGTTTCCTCACATATATATGTTGGGTGCTAGTTCTAGCTAGACACTCATGTTGTTTCCACTAGCACTAACACCGATTTGAGGATCATATAACTTATTTGGTGTGGGGGGGGGGGGGGGGGGGGGAGAGTTCCTCAGAATAACTGTACATAAGAAAGAAAAAAAAATTCGATTAAATAAATTCAAAGTTGAAAAAAAATATTTCAAAATTAAACTTATGACATAAATAATAATAATAATAACTCACTTTAAAATATGGATAACCTTGTATGAAAAAATACCTCTTTTCAATTTATTTATCATAGCCCCGGTCATAGGATTTCCATCCCTATTGCGAATGAACTACGTAATTTGTTTATTCATTTTCGCCACATACTTTCTTATGTTCACCTTAAGGTTCAGGGATATTGACCACAAGTATTCCTCATCAATAATATAATTTTCGTGGTTCTTGGACTAAATATATCAACAAAAATAAAGTTAGTATTTCTATTGTATAAACAAATAATTAAAATTTCACATTAAATGTAAAGCAAAATTGTTATATGTTTACTTCTGACTATGCAGGTGATTTTCCACATGGATCAACCTAACACATAAGATAATTAGAGCAGCGAAAATTTAAAAAAAAGGTTAAAGAATAGGTATCAATATAAACATTTAATTGAGGGACATATAAATGCATACAAACATGATGAATAAAGTATCTATACATAAAATGAATCCACTACATCAATAAAATCAACCTATTATCTCAGAATAATTTCTATAAGAAGTGAAGCATCCTTGGTACCTGACAAATTGAAGAACCTCTAAATAGTGTGAATTTTCATCAAGGTATTTATTACCTTTCCCTTCTGTTTCTTGAAAATTTTCAATACACGATGAAGAGATCGTTAGCATTCTCTTGCATACATTTGAAATTTCATGAATATAAGTGATGTCTCTAGGGTTTTGTGAATGCCTCTTTAGTATACAGAATTGAAAAGATTATACCTTATTTATAGGGTTTTCATTAATAATTTTTAAATGAGGGGCCTACGGTTTATGAACCCTAGCAAAAATTTTATTTAGAAGACCCTAGAAACCTTGGCAAATCATTTTCTCTGTAAAAAGAAAAAACCATAGAATAACAAGATTGACATCATGCTCTTAAGAGATAGATACATTCTTGATTCTATTCTCTTGTACTTGTATATCCTACTTGGTTGTGCTTATTGGTGAGAATTGTAGGCACATAATGAAAGTATTAAAAGTTGTGGAAGCAAGATAAGAAGGATGGAAGAACAATGTGTAGCAACACATGAAGGCAAAAACCAAGAAACAAGGGAGAATTTCGGAGTATGTATCAAAGAAGTGAACTACATGGGAAAAAGAAAGAAAGAAGCTTGCCAAAAGAGAATGAATAAAATATTATTCAAAAGATACTATTTAAAGTATGGAAAGTAAGCTTGTGGTCAAGAAGGTCATGTAAAATGACAACATTGTCTAGCAACAAAATGAAGAACTATGATATTATGTTGATTGGTATAATCATATGATACATTGAAAAAATATGATGCTGATAAATAAAAGTTGATATGGAAAGCATGAAGAAGAAATTTTTTGAAATATGACGATATACCATGGAAAAGAAATGTTGGCCTCATATGGACCAAGTAGCAGAATTTGACCCGAAGTATCCCACATCTTGACTTGAAGATATTATAGTGGGTCAGATTAATGTATAGAAGATCATATTAATACATAGGGGTTTGTGTAACATACCTCCTCCCACATTCACCCAAGATAACCGGTCCGTCGGGGAAAACATGTGGTGAAGGGTTACTATGATATGATTCAACTCCCCATGAATACTTAAGGAAGTGGAACTAACAAAAAAAATATCAATCTGACCTTCCTTGAGAGGTACAGACCCTTCAAGAGCCAACCAACCTTTCAAGGTGCTTAACCCTGAGACAACTTGTCATTCGACTGATATGGACCCTCATACACTCACATGAAAATCCATGCATGTGACTAAGGACTTCCATTTTATCTCTTAGAAAGGCATGCCAATGAATGTGGACTTTTCTTGGCAGTTCTGAGCCAATGACCCCGAAATTTGAGCCACTTTTTTCGACGATAGGTCTCGGGGCTCTACCTAGCACTTCGTGAAACTTTCAGAAATGATAAATAACATTGAAACAATGTTACTAATACAAACATTTTATCAATGACTTGATTATATCCCTACTAGCCATGATAGACATTTCGTCAAACATATCACACATATGTAATCTACAGGTCATAACAACAAATTTGAGCATAGGGGTCTCATACTTATCTGAGATTTGTAAAGAAGCATTGATGCCTTATCACAATAGTTGCATTATCATGTAGTAGTTAAATATAATCATTTTTCATTAATTTTCTAATAAAAACATGATGAGAGCCATACATCAAGTCAGTCATAAAACATACTCATAACCATCATATAAACAACAAAAATAGAAAGGATATAACAACCTTAAAAACCACGCATGAAAAAGTATATTTACCCATCAAATACAAGAGGGAAAGAGCTCTTATTAACATATGAAAAATGTAACCAGGTATGGGACTTCCACGTACCACCCGACCATATATTGGGCTGAACGAAATATATCTTTCAGCCAATCACCCCCATGTCATATTTTGAGCATGAATGTAGGATCTCATGGAATAGGGTCAAAAAAAACCAAACCACCTCAACCAGGGTTCCAGAGGCAAAACCACCTCAACCCTCAACTAATGATTCCACCTCATGATCGGACATCACTAACCATCACTAGATCGGTATTTACCCAAGATCTCAGGGGATCTAGAGCATTTGTTCCAACCAAGGTTTCTAGGACTAATAAATCAACCCACAATTTTTTTTTAGCTTCCAGAGTGTTTGCGCAAAGAAGGCTTCCATGACTAGTAACTCAACCCACCAAGGGCTTCCAGAGAATTTGTCCAACCAAGGCTTCCAGGACTACTAACTAAACCCAAGTTGTTAAAGGGCTTCCAGAGTTTTTTTCCAACCAAGAGTTCTAGGAACTATTAATTCAATCCACAACCAAAGGAACATGAGCACCAACCAGAAAACAAAGGTTTACCCACAACACCATGGCTATCCAAAAAATGGCAAGGATAGGAAAAACCATTCTCGATCCATGAAATCCTCCATGCCAATTACAAATCACAACCAAGAAACCACATGCATGTGCCTTGCATTCCAAAACTAACAAGTAGATCATACATGAAACTTAGTACCTGCAATAAAAACCCATTTTAGTTGTTGATATCGATGTCCTCTTGTGCTTTCCTACTTTTCCTTTTCCTTCTTGCTCCAAATTCCAATTATTCCACACTCCTCCAAGAGTGCTCCAAGTAAACTCTAAGTGTCCAAGAGTATGAGAGAGAGATAATAGAGTGAGAGATCTAAAAATTAACTAAAAAAAGGTTACAAACTGATCCTCAGAAGCCTTTTTATTAATGAGGCCTCTAATTTCTCAAATTTTCATTATTTTCCTTCAATTTCCTCCTCACATGAAACCTATGACTTTTCACCTCCCTTTTCTCCTATTTTCTATTATTTTCATAAATAAAATGCCAATAAATTCCACTTTTCCTTTCCAAATCCTTTGCCAATTTCCATAGCCATTAATTAATCACAAGTGATCCCAATCATAATTTTTTTCCCCAACGTTCAACTTGGAATATGTATCACATGACCTTGGTTATTATTTTTCCTTTATTAACTTTATTTTGTGGATTTTTACCATGGTTGTTATAGAACCCTCCCCCTTGTGGGAACACCATCCTCAGTGTTTAATGACACCTACAACCAATAATACCGTTGAAAATCAAAACATATTTCCAATGGATCTCTACAGCATATCTCATTGCAGTATTTATAATGAACAACCTACTGAAATAAAACCAACATAACCAACATGACAGAGACAATAACATGACAACCATACCACTTATTAGAGCTTTATATCATAGCTCGTGGCGGTATTTACATCCATATACATATATACACATGTACCCAAACATCACACCAAAATATATGCCAAAAACATTCACTCAACCAGCAAATAAATAAGGATGGATGTCCTCATCTTATCAACCATCACCCATGTATCCTCATCGATCACAAAGTGCTTCCACTACACTTTATCCTGCTTGATTTCTCGATTTTGAAGCATGACCATATTTCTCTCCAAAATGAACCAAGGTTTTTGCTGGGATTTTCCTTCTAGCTCCACTTGCAATACATACCAGTAAATCACATGATCAACATCTTTAACATAATTCTTAAGCAATGAAACATGGAAAACATCATGGAATTTCATGGTCGTAGTCAGGGCAAGTCGATAGGCTACTACTCTAATAATTTCAAGAACCTTGAAAGGTCAACAATGTCGAGGTGCCAACTTGGCACATGATCCAATCCTCAAGGAGCTCTTCTTAGGCTTGATGCGCATGTAGACCTCTTCGCCAACCTAAAACTCTTTAATCATCTTGTTTTGATCGGCATAACTTTCCTTCCTATCATGTACTACTTCTAGATTATGCTTGATAACCTACATTCCTTGTTCCATATTTGCCAACTTGTCTAGTCCAATCAATACCCTTTTAACTGGATCACTCCAAATGATAGGAGTATTACAACTCTGCCCATAAAGTGCCTCAAATGGACTCATCTTAAAAGACTCTTGATACCCATTGTTGTAAGCAAACTCTACCAAAGGTAGATACTCTTCCCACTTTCTTTGTTAATGCATCACATACATCCTCAACATGTCCTCAAAAATCTTTTTGACCCTCAACGATTGTCCATACATCTGCGGATGATAAGTTGTGTTGAACACCAAATTTGTACCCAAACCTACAAATAACTCTTTCCAGAACCTAGAACTGAACTTAGCATCCCTGTCTGACATGATCTTATTTGGAACACCATGCAACCATACTACATATTTGATAAATACCTATGCAACATCACTATCTGAATATGTAGACTTCACTAAAATGAAATGTGCTACCTTTTTCAACCTTTCCACAAAAAGCATGATAGAATCATGTTATTTATATTTCCTCGGAAAACCTATGATAAAATCCATAGAAATGACCTCCCACTTCAACTCTGGAATCAGAATCAGTTGTATTAAACCACTTGGATTCTTACACTTTGCCTTTACCTATGGACAATACAAACATATAGCCAAAAACTCTGCCACTTCCTTCTTTAGATTCGTCCAATAGTAGAACTTCTTCACCATTGTCAATGTCTTTTGATATCCTGGGTGACATAAATATGGCTTAGCATTAAATTCTCTGAAGATGAGCTTCTTGACTTAACGGTTGTCTAGCACATAGATCATATCCCTAAATTTGACCAATCCATACATTGTGAGACAATAGTACATATCCTGATCACTTATACCCTAATGTAACATATGCATAATATCCCTATACACGTCATCCTGCTGACCTGCCTATAAGATCCAATCATCTAGATATGTACCATAAGAACTCATAGATGTTATGTGATTTAAATGTATCCTCGTGCTAAGAGAATCTGCAAACTCATTCTCTTTACCTTTAATGTACCTGATCTCAAATTCGAAATCATTGATCATGGCCAACCATATAGCTTGTCTAGAATTCAAATTCGTTTGGTGAAATAGATACCCCAATCCACTATGATCGCTTATCAATACAAACCTCCTTCCAAGAAGATAGTGCCTCCATACCTTTAATGAATGAATGATCGCTTCCAACTCAAGATCACGAGTCTCATAATTATGCTCATTCTCATTTATTTTTTTGAATCATAACATACTACATGTCCTTCCTACATAAGGACACCACCAAGTCCTCTCTTGCAATAATTTGTACACTCTACAAACTCTTTATCCAGTTCTGCAATATTTAAAACTAGAGCATTTGTCAACAACTTCTTCAATTGTTCAAAGTTGGTTGCACATTCCCTTGTCCATTCAAACTTCTTGATATTATATTATCCCATCCACATTGCTCATAGTTTCCCATTCCATGATAGCCCTTATCTTTTCTGGATCCACTGTTATGGCTTCCTTGGACACCACATGCCCTAATTAATTTACCTCTATCTGAAAGAAACTGCATTTACTGAGCATAGAATACAATTGATTCTCTCTAAAAAATATCAATATTGTTGCTATGTGTTAAACATGTTCTTCCTCATTATTAAAATATACTAATTTATAATGAATAAATACAATAAAAAACTTGTCCCGATAAGGACACAACGTACTATTCATCAAGCGCATAAAAGTAGCTGGAGCATTATTCAAACTGAATGGAACTATGAAAAACTCATAATGCCCATACTTGGTCTAGAAAGAGGTCTTATAGATGTCATCTTCTTTAATGCATACCTGATGATATCCTAATCTCAAATAAATCTTCTAGAACACTGCTAATCCCTTCAACTAATCGAACAAGTCATTCATCCTCAGTAATGGATACCAGTTCTTGATATTCACCTTGTTCAAATGCTTGTAATCGATGCACAACCTAAGAGTACCATCCTTCTTATTCACATACAACACGGGTGCACCCCACGATGATACACTTGACCTAAGGTATCCCTTTTTAAGCATATTCTTCAACTACAACTTCAATTCCACTAACTCTGGTGTGCTCATCCTGTACAATGCATTTGATGCTAGTGTTTCCCCTAGTACCAACTCAATAGAAAAATCCACTTCCATGTGAAGGGGTAACTCTGAAATCTCTGCTGTAAACACATCCTGAAATTGTTGTAGAATATGGTATCTTCTCAATACCTTCGCATCCTCAACATCGTTGCCTTTATCACTAGAAATATGCACTGGAAATAACACACACCCTTTCCTGTGACTGTGTTTTTCCTGCATAGTTGTAACCATTCTGACTAATGCTTCATTCTTCTTACATTGTAATATTATGTGTTCCCCATTTTCATCCAAACACTCAATAGCCTTGTCATAACAATCCACCTTAGTCCTATGAAGATACAACCTTTCCATACCCAACAACATATTATATGATCCCAACAACAATATGTTCAAATGTGATGATATAGGCATGCCATTCAATTAAAATGCACAAGATATTACCTAATGAAAACCCTTTTATTTTTACCTGTAGCGAACTACACTAACCAAGAATCTACATGCAATTATTTATTCAAACCACACTTATCCACTAGGTCAGGATTAACATAACTATAATTAGATCCAGGTTCAATCAAAATAGAAACAAATTGATCACAAATCTTATATTTCATATTAATAATAGATTCCCGATGATATTCCTGTATGTTATCCAACACTGCATAAGTCTGAGGAATACTTTATCCAACATCCCCCATAGTCTATGCCTCCTAAGCGCTGTAGATCTTTGGTCCATCGCCCTGATGTGGTGGAAAATATTGCATTTGATGATCCTTTCCACAATTCCAACACTATCATTAGGGGAATTGTGAGATCTAAAATGGTCCTCCTAATGAAATTATAAAATAAGATTGGAACTAATAAAATAATATTAGATTAAACCATCAAATTTTAGAGGGAAAAAAGATAAAACTATTTTTTCAACTCATATTTTCAACTTATATCCTTATGGGTTTACTCAAATTTCGAGCGGAAATACTCGTTGGATGAAGAATTTTATTACTCATCCAAGGAGTACCCATGTTGCATACTGGCAATGGACCCTGCTACATGAAAAATGAGAAACACATGAAAAATGTGATTGCAATCACGTTTTTTCATGTATTTATCATTTTACGTGTAGCAGGGGTCCATCGAAAGTATGAAAAATGAATGCTCCTTGTGTGAGGAATTAAATTTTTCATCCAATAAATAATCCTGCCCAAAATTTGAGTAAAACCTTAGGGAGATAAGTTGAAAATATAAGTTGAAAAAGAAGTTTTATTATTCTATCATTTTTTAATCTTTTTACTTTTTTACTCCAAAAATGGTGAATCATCCCCCATGGTTGACATCATCATCTTGAATCCTATTCGTTATTATAAATTTTATTTTGGCTATATATTTTTCTTAGGAGGCCAATTTTAGGTCTCAAAATTCCCCTAGTGAAAGGATTCCAACCTACATGCTTGTTCTACTCCTCAGATTGAAATCCCTGTCCTTTGTCAAATGCATTGAAATTATTAGGAGGCATTGCATTTTGTTTTTTACTTGTGTCCTAAGGCCTTGTTCACTTCTTATCCAATTTTCCTTTGTCTTTTGTATTACCTCTCCAATCCTGCTTACTCTCAGATCTGCACTTTGATTGCTCATAACAATGCTTTAGCTTCTTGATGGCTTCCTCCAATGATCTAGGCTCATTGAATTCAATCATGTCTGTGAATACTACTGAAAACCCATTGATGAATCTATGAATCTCTGCTTTCTCCTCCTTCAGATAAGGCATATATCTCAATAACTCCAAGAATATGCTAGTGTACTCCTCATCGGTCATAGATCACTTCTTCAATTCATAGAATTATTTTTCCCTGTCATCATAGTATCTCTCTGATAGGTGTGTATTCCTTAACAGCCTCTTGAACTCACTCCATGTCAACTCCTCTTCATGAATACCTCTAAAATTATTTACATCATCCCAAAAAATGTCCACTTTAACTTTAAGACTAAACATATCTATTTTGGCCTTCATGTTCACTTAGTAATTATCTAATTTGAAGAATTTATTCATTCCAAGCAACCAAGATTATGCATCCTATCACTTCTTCCGTTTATCCATCAAAGGTAGGTGGCTTTTCTTTCTTGAAGTCTAATGAGATCCATCATTAGGTACATTTGGAGGGGTTAATGGTCACATGCTTGCCTTATTGAGTCTCTTTTTCTTGCATTTTAATTATATTATGGTCTATTGATGCTAGTGTAGGTGATGATTGAGGCTTAACATACTTGGAGTACCTAACATAAGATTAAATGTAGGAAAATTATGAAGATATAGAATTTTTGTGGATATTTTTTCATAAAGACTCAGAGTGGACAACAATGAGAGATTCTAGGGGGTTTTCCACCCTCCTTAACTCCAAAAGGTAGCCACGAGATCCTCGATATTCCCTGCAACAAATCCAAATCAAAGGAAGCCAAGCAAACTCAAGACCAAGTGTACTTAAGCTATACTTCACTTGGAGTCAAGTGGACTCATCACCTATTTTCTACGGAGATGTTGGTAGCTTCCCTTTAGGTTAAATAGAGCTGAGTAAGAGCTCATTAGGATTCGGATTTCGGAGAAATCCATTAGGGCATTTTCTCTTGTAATCAGTTTTTCAAGACTTTTATATTGATGTAATGAGACTATCTTTTGAAATGAAATGAGTATTCAGAATTTGCCTTACTGACCTAGTTCCAGAGAGCTAGGCTTGTGGGTGAGGGCCCAATCCATGTGCCTTGGCCTCTCTTGTGTAATCATTCTTTCCTTTCATGTCATTTAGCTAGTTTTTCTTGTGAATAGTTAGCTAGTGGTATTTCCATTTATTGTTTTAGTTTGCTTCCATTTTTCTTTTTACATAGATTTATTCTTCTTACATGAGTGGTACAATAGGTGATAAATTCCATAAAAATGTGAGTCAAGCCTCCCCATCTCACCTCTGTCAATAGAGCTTGAGGAGGGTAGACCTTCCCCACAGATCAAAAATTATTTTTAGTCTATGATTTCTTGAAATAGATGATATTAGTTGTTTTAATTCCATGAACATGTTCAATATGTTGTGGTAGATATTTGTTTCTAAGATTAGGATAGATTTTCTTTACAAATTCAAGTCATCTTTTCCACTGTCTTTATCATGAATTTCTCCATCTTTATTACATGAATAGGTAGTTTTATTGCAGGTATGGTTAGCACAGCCAAGTATAATTTCACCAGCATCTCTAGCTTCATCTCTCATCTCCCTTCAACCCTCTATTCATCAAAATCACCATCAACCCTGTTTTCAGATTTTCCATCCCTACACCATGGGAAAACCTAGGGGTGCAAGACAGGCCTCCCAAGATGTCCTGAGCTTGGCCAAATGATGGGCCACCCCCAAATCACACTCATCCACCTTCACACCACATTTTCTACCCTTTTTCCACCTCTTTTTGGCGTTGGATTTCCCTCGGCCTGTTTCCTATAGCAATTTCAGACTTGCATGTGGCACTACAAGAAACCTATAACAGCACTTGGAAAAGCACCTGTGCGCCCCTCCTTAAGCCCAGAAACCACCATGGCCAGCTTCTAAACCTACAATAACCACTCATACACCTCCATCCTTTCCCCCATGTGTTCAAGCCTTCCATCAGCCACCTTAGAACTTTCTTCTCCTAGTTGCAAAACAACACATTTTCAAGCATAGTTAGGTCATGAATAGTTGCATGAATAAAAGCATGATAGATATACCATAGGGTAAGTAAAGTGTGTTTATCCATTTGGCGCAGCTAATTGTGATTATATTAGTTTCCTTCATGCCATTTCAATTTAGAAATTTACTTCATGCAAGGTACCTAGGTTACTTTTACAATTCTTACCATAGTTTAATAAGTAGATTTCTTTCGTTGAAGAATAGTTAGATGTATTTGGTTACTATGGTATAATTATGTAATTACTAATAGTTTCATGGCTTTGAATCATTTGTAGACCTAGGCCTAGTTCCAAAAGTGTGACAGACTTCACCTAGAAACCCTAGAAGTAACCTTTTGTAGAGCTCAAAAGAGGATCACATTAGTAGAATGCATCTGTTTTTTATATAACACTGTCACCTCAAAGTTTGTACGAACCCTGGGTTGATAAATTAAAGTAGGGCAGCCTCTAGGAGTTACATCATTCTCGGTGCAATACCAGGGCTCACTAACGTGATTCGAAAAATATCCCATGTCACCCCTCCTGTAAGGAATCAGGATGATAACGAAGATGATCATTATACATGTCAGAACCAGAATTAGAATAAAACATGTGTCCATCACATCTCATGTCTTTTGTATTCATGAACTTGCCATCTCTTATTGTATCGTCCCTATATGACATGTGCCCACCACAATATCGATTACATATGCCCCATTAGTCATATCCTCCTTCCCATGACTGATTCTAAGTGGTCCCTATCTCTGCAAGTCTAACATGATCTGAAGGATAATTGTATTGACTTCTGCTTGTTTCTCTTGTGCCCTAGCAAGTCTCTCTTGTGATTGAATTATTTTGTCATTATCTTCTTTTCAACTCCTTATTTCTACCTTTAAAACTCTCAAATTGACTATTATGTGAGGGGAGTAATCATCAACATGTTTCTCATCTAATCTATAGGGAGAATCTCGTGAACTATAGTCTACCATTCTGCTAGCCATATTTCATCTTCTCTTCCTGCAAGTATATAATCTTAGCTAAACCAAAGCATAAACATTACCAACATACCTCAGTACAGTTCAAGGGAGGATATTTCATCTGCAAGATCAACCAGATTAGCACAATACATGTATAATCATAATCACAACAATATATAAAAATTATATCAATCACCATCCAGTTATCATGCATGATGCCACAACTACAGTACCAACTAGACATAATGCATGCATAACAACATATGTACGAAATGCATGCATACACAATACATAAAAACATTGACATGCATAACCAGTGCATACTCGACATATACTCATGATAAACACATCCAATATCAACACCATCAACTTTCACATGGTGACACAACTGAAACCATGATGACCACCATGCATACACAACAAGAAAATATACCACAATAATAAATAATACATATGCAATTGTCATATATGCATGACCAACAAACTGCCCATCTAGTCCAAGCGGTGAACCAAGCTATGATACCACTCTGAACACACCTCCTCCCAAATTTACCCAAGCTAACGGGTTTTTCGTGGTAAACATGTGACGAAGAGTTACTATGATATGATTGAACTCCCCATGTATATTTAAGGAAGTGGAACTGACAAAAACAAACCAATCTGACCTTCCTTACTAGCTATAGACCCTTCATGAAGCAGCCAACCTTTCTAGGTGCTTAACCCATGAGCCAAATTTTCATTTGACTAATTTGTACCCTCGGGCGCTCCCATGACAAGACATGCATGCAACTGAGGCTTTCCATTTGCTATCACAACAAGGCATGACAATGACGGTGGAGTTTTCCAGGAAGTTCTGAGCTAGCGACCCTCAAATCTGAGCCAGTTTTTTTAGGGATAGGTCTCAGGCCTCTGCCTAGAACTTCATGAAACTTTCAGAAATGATAAATAAAATTGAAACAAGGTTACTAATACAAACATTTGATCAATGACTCGATCAGACCCCTGCTATCCATGAAAATCATTTCATCAAACATATCACAAATATGTAATATACAAGTCATAACAACATATCTAAGCATAGGTATCTCATACTTATCTGAGATTCGTAAAGAAGAATCGATTCCTTATCAAAATAGCTACATTATCATATATTAGATCATATATTCATTTTTCATTCATTTTCTAATCAAAACATGATGAAATCCATACATTAAGTATGTCATAAAACATACTCATAACTAGCATATAACCAATAGAAATATCAAGGACATAACAAACAAAAAAACCACATAAGGACAAGTATATTTACCCATCAAATAAAAAAGGGAAATATCTCTTATTAACATATGCAAAAGGAAACCAAGTGTCGGACTTCCACGTACCACCCAACCATATATTGGGATGAACCAAATATTTCTTTTAGCCAATCACCCCCATGCCATATTCCAAGCATGAATGTGGGATCTCATGGAATAAACCAAATAAACCAAACCAGGGATTTCAGAGGCCAAACCACCTCAACCCTACACCAGTGATTCCACCTCATGGTTGAACATCACTAACCATCACCAAATTTATCTCTACCCAATTTTTCTAGGTCTCCACAACGTTTGTTCCAACCAGGGCTTCTAGGAGTAGTAACTCAACCCATAGCTACTACCGAGCTTCTAGAGAATTTGTCAAACTAGGGCTTCCAGGACTAGTAACTCAACCCACCAAGGGCTTTCAGAGTGTTTTTCCAACCAAGGCTTCCAGTACTAGTAACTCAACCCAAGTTGTTACAAGGATTCCAGAGCGTTTGTCTAACCAATTCTTCCAGGAACTAGTAGCTCAACCCACAGCCAAAGGAACATGAGCACCAACTAGAAAACAAAGGTAAACCCACAACACCATGGCTATCCAAGAAATGGCAAGGCTAGGAAAAGACAATGTCAATCCAGAAAATCCTCCATGCCAATGACATATCATAACCAAGAAACCACATGCATGTTCCATGCATGGAAAAACTAACAAGTAAATCATACATGCATCTCAGTACTTGCAAGAAACATTTGTTGTAGTTGTTGATCCTGATGTCCTCTTTCGTTTTCCTGCTTTTCCTTTTCCTTCTTGCTCCAAATCCCAAGTATGCTACACTCCTCTAAGAGTGCTCCAAGTAAAATCTACGTGTCCAATAGTATGAGAGAGAGAGATAATACAATGAGATTTCCAAACACGAACTAAAAAAAGGCTAAAAACCAATCCTCGGGAGTATTTTTATTAATTTGGCCTCTAATTTCTTCAATTTCCATTATTTCCCTTCAATTTCCTCCTCACATGCAACATGTGGCCTTTCACCTTCCTTTTCTCCTATTTTCCATTATTTTCATAAATAAAATGCCAATAAATTCCACTTTAGCTTTCCAAATCCTTTTCCATTGCCTTTACCAATTTCCATAGCCATTAATTAATCACAAGTGATCCCCATCACTATGTTTTTTCCCAACATTTAGCTTGGAATACATGTCCCATTACCTTGGTTATTATTTTTCCTTTATTAACTTTATAACATGGATTTTGACCAAGGTTGTTACAATTCGATCACGTTTCTGAAATTCTGAGTTTTTCACACTCTGAGGCACTCGCTTTTACATTGTTTCTATTATCATGATTATAATGTCTCACTAAAAATGGTACTCACATCATTATATTCTATGATTACTCATATATATAATCTTGTTGACACTAAGTAACCCAAACTCATTGGTACTGAGGTGGCTCATATTACTTACTGTGATTCATATTGGAATCTTTCTCATGGTATTTGTGGCTTGGTATCCCACTTAAATTTCCATATCATAGTGCATAGGATCTTTTAAGTGGATATCATTGCATACATGTTTGTGGTATCATTTTATGGCAAGGTCTCATTCTATGGTACACTATTGATCTTTGTGACAAGTATATGGTCTCATGATGGTCACTCTATATAATTGTGCATGATATTGAATAATATATGGATCGCATGATCTCACATACTGACGCAGGGGTGTTATCTCTCAAAATAAGTATTTTGTTTAGATAAAACGTGTTCTTTACTTTGGAAGAAAATCCATATTTTTCTAAGGAAAATACATTGCATTTTTAAATGGAAACATTTTGGGGAAGTGAGCCATAGTCTAGAAGGGAGTCAATTTAGGTGTGAATCAATTTTTTTTTATGTAATCAAATTTTCTCTTAGAGGCAGAGTTCAAATAATATTATATTGAAATATATTAGGAGTTTTGTTGAGAGTTTTTAGGATCTTAGATTCTTATTAGGAGGAAGGATATGATTTCAAAAAAAATATTTTTATCTAGCTTGATTATTTATCATATGTAATTCATCGAGTAGAGTGTGGAAGATGGCCAATTACAATAGGACCTGTTCATCAGTGAGAAAATTCCAATTAATGATGAATTTGGCCTACAACATTGAGTAGATATTGAGGACATGTTTTAAACATGACTATGTATGTACAGAGTTGTTAATGAAAGTGAATTTCATTCTATTTATATTGTCTCGGTGTATTATTGGAATTATTGTGTGTATGCATGAGGATTATGAATTTTAACCTATTTTTTTATACTTGATTAATTAACAAAAGGAATGTGTCTTAACGAAAGATATTGAGATATAGGGTTTATAGAGAAAGAGAACCACTTCAATACATTAAATATCTATTTATGAGTTGGGAGAAAATCACACTATATAATATAGAGTGATACTATGTATGTACAGAGTTGTTAATGAAAGTGAATTTCATTCTATTTATATTGTCTCAGTGTATTATTGGAATGATTGTGTGTATGCATGAGGATTATGAATTTTAACCTATGTTTTTATACTTGATTAATTAACAAAACGAATGTGTCTTAACGAAAGATATTGAGATATAGGGTTTATAGAGAAAGAGAACCACTTCTATACATTAAATATCTATTTATGAGTTGGGTGAAAATCACACTATATAATATAGAGTGATATCAGATTCAATGTTATGAATTCAACAATTTATGAGAGGATGAATCTCATACTCAATTGAGAGTCGAGATGTCGATTTTGATTGCATATCAAATTGTTAAATATTTGTGCAATTAAATCGAGAGGATGGATTAATTTGGAATGAGTAAAAAGGGATTTAATTTTGGAATAAACAAAGCTTGCAAATGAAGATGATTTTGCTACAAACGATCAAATGAGAGCCATTGGAAATGTTTGCAAAAAAATAATGAATGTATGCCTAAGTTTTTTCAGTGTCCAACGTTCTTAGTTGATGAAGGAATTGCGCCTAGTTTTGGGGAAGTTGATTGAGTTGAAATCACCCTATAGTTGTATTTAATTTTCCTATTAAATGTAAATTGAATCCTTCGGTAGGCTATCGACTTGGTAGTCAATTTATTGTTAAAGGTGTGGCACCCAGCAAGGAAAGTAAGATATCCAGGCATGGTCAAAGTTTTGGAGACCAAATTTGCATGAAAAGCTTACAAAGGAGGGTGTTGGTACAAATTGAATTCCCTCTATGTTGCACAGGAAGTGCATTGATGATCACTTTTCTTTTTCCATAGAAAACCTTATGGTTAGGAGTTGGAAGTCCCAGTAAGTTAAAACGTGGTAGGTTGTGAGAAATTCATGCATCCCTTAGTTGAATTCTAGATCTGGTATTTTCCTAATATTGCAAGGGCAACAGATAAATATTTGGTAGTTTGGTTCATTATGGGTATTGATGTTTATATTTTAAATGAGTTGATGATGGATGCATCCAACTTTGGAAAAATCAGGGATTTGAACCATCTAAACAAAATGGCTTGTATAGAGCTAAACATAGTGCTTAAGAAAATCCTTGAAAACCCTAGCCCTTAATAATGGAAGGAATAACCTCGTATGAAATTGCAAGAAGGTTGAGGACATACCTGAAAAGGATACACGTCCCCAATGTTATTCTAACCTTGTGTTCCCATATTCCAATCAAAAAATGAAACGACAACTTCACAATTTTCCTGAGGGATCTGTCTCATTACTCCAAGCTCCTCATAACTCTAAGCTATGAATAAATGCTCAAAAATTTAAACCTTACCTATAAAGAGGATCCATGTCCATTATAATGGTTCTTAGGAATTTGAAAATATCTCCCATGAAACTTTATTTATACTTGGAACCTTGAAGGTAATCAAACTCAAGCTTGGGTAGTGTATTTTGTAAATGTAACCTATCATCTTTCTTATTTACTAGGATTATAATGGTAATATATTTACTTCACTTCAATAAAATTATAATATAATGTTCAAACTTCTTTATTTTGAATTATATAAACCATGTATGGGTATATCCAGATATACTAATTGGGATAATATGTTTGTTATGTTTGAATGTGGTTTCCATGGAGGTGTTTTGTTAAATTATTGTAATTGGATTTGATTTTATTTTTATTTTATATTTTTAAATTTATATATAACTTTTATTGGAAATTTTAAAACATGTTTTTTTAGATAAAATTAATTTTAATTTTATATTAGGTGTGACTTACAATTTGTTGAGAATATCACAATATTAAATTATGACCAGTATAGGAGGATATAAATAATTATAGGTCAAGTTTAATTGAATTATATATATATATATATGTATATATATATATAATACAACTGTGTTGAGTTAAACTATATAGTAGTTGTGCTTATTGAGAGTGTAGTTTGTCTCACTTGCAACACCAAACATAGTCTGGCTCACTTGCGATGAACAATTTATGTTGTTGCAACTGTGATGCCTTAGAAATCATATGTCTCAATTACAACTCATGAAAAATATCCCATCGTAATTGAAATGAAAATAGGAACCAAAAATTTAAAAAATGACATTTTCCTTGACCTTTACGATAGTTTGAGCCACACCGTCAGAGTATTCCTCACAATTTTGTCCTATATGTATTAGTGCTTATATATACTTAAATCATTTGTATATCTGAAATAAATTACATATACATGGATATTTAAATATTTTTATCAAGATAAAGCCAAATTTCAATGTTAGTTTTTAAGAAAATTGCAACGATATATCAAATTTTTGTGTTACAATGATTGTGATTGGTTTGGGTCCAGTTTAGAATTTTATGATGCATTCACTCATCTCCATTGTTGGAGTAGTTATCTCTGAAAAGGATAAATACCATGAATGGTCCAGGAATATAAATAATACACTTATTTTTAATTAGTTGTGGAAAGGAGTTTGTGAAGGAGGAGGAGGCAATCCTCCTAAGAAGCCTACTTCAAACAAATAAGTCGCCATATGCAAAGAAAAACTGGGTCATGCCTTGATTACAAAATAATTCAATGAAGATGAGTTTTAATATTACACCATTTACAAATGTTTTTGAAGCCTTAAAGAAGATAAAATAATTATATGACTTACACTTTGAGCTTGAAGTAGTTCAACTTATGATCAAAATTTTTAATCTAGAAGTGAAAGATGATGATACCCTTGCCTTAGCCTATGAAATAAGGGTCAGTATGCATGATACGGAAGCCACTGGAGTTAAAATATATTTTCCTCTCACAACCTTTTACAAGGCACTGTAGCCCACTTATTCTCATTATCTTGAGTCACTACAATATAGTGACAAACTTAAGCAGATTTCCTTTAACTCTCTTGTGGATAAGTTTGTTGAAAGAGAGAAATATTTTGGGAAGAAGAAGACAACAACTCATTTTCCTGAATAAGTTGTGTCCCTTGCATATAAATAGAAGAATAAGTCACAAGATTCTTTTAGAGGAATAGGTGGTCGAAGAGGACATGAAAGGAAGAATAATAGAGGCAGGGGGAAGAAATTACCAAGGAGGAAAACTTTATCTTCATTGCATATGGTGCAACAGAAATGGACATGATGATTCCATAGGTAAGCTATTTTGGGATAGGATCATACAAGAAAGGGATTAAGAGAAAGGAAAATCATCAAATCAAGGGAAAGTTAAATCACCCGAATTTTCTCATTATGTTGTGTCACATTGCAATATCGGAGTAACAAAATACTTGTTAATTGCTTCACTTACTTCGTGGAAAGATGCACGGTTTCTTGATTCAAGATAACATTTCCACGTGAATTTTAGAAGAGATTTTTTTGAATAATTCACTGATAATGTTTATAGATCATTCTACTTTGCAGATAAGTCAAAACTCAAGCCATCAGGGCTTAGCGCCATCATGATCAAATTATCTAGTTTCTCAGACTTTCTTCTACATGATTTTCTCTACCTCCCAAAGTTTCGTAGAAACTTGTTGTCTTTGGTTCACATCTTCCAGCAAGGACACTCCATCCACATGTTTTATACGAATTTTTAGGTCATAAAAGCATCATACAACTCACTTTTCATGACTAGGATACAAGAATAAATAATTCTAAAGTTACAAGGAACCTATACTCATGCACAAAAATTTGCGTATAGTGATCAATTTGATGAAGGTAAAATACCATCCAATCTCTTATGGCATGTTATATTTGGAAATCTAAACTATGACAATTTATTTTTATTGAAGAGAAATGGTATTACCGGTTTGCCAACCATTCCTAGGAAACTTGAGCAATGTGATGTTTGTATCCTAAGAAATAACAACAAACATTATTTTCATGATACTCATTCTAGAGCGCATAGAAAGCTTGAAATCATTAATTCTAACTTATTTGGCCCTATTCCTATTCCTTCTACAAATTATAATACATTTATGATTACTTTTAGTGATGACTACACCATAATGTGTTTGGTATATCTAATGAAGAAAAAATTTGAAGCTTTTAAAACTTTCAAAAACTTTCATGCGTGGATTTAAAACGACAAACAATATCATATTAGATCTATTTTTACTGATAAGGGAGAAGAATATACTCCAAATGAATTTTAAAACTATCTTCAACAACATGAGATCAAACATCAAACAACAATGCATTATAATCCTCAACAGAATAGTGTAGCTAAAAGAATGAAATGTACAATATTAAATATGGTTCATTCAATGATGCTTTTCAAAAATGTAAAGCTGATGTTTTGGGCTGATATAGTTCTATGTGAATTGTATATTAAGAATAGGTGTCCATCTCATGCTCTCAAAAACAAGAATCCCTATGAAATGTAGTACGTTCACTTTACCTCGATGAGGCATCTCAGGGTTTTTGGTTTCACATGTTATGCCTTGATACCTAAGTAACATCGAAATAAACTTGGTGCAAGGAGTCTAACATGCATCTTCTTTGGGTACTCGAATACCTTCAAATCATATTGTTTCTATGATGAAGTAAATAATAAGTTTATAATATATAGAGATGTGATATTTCTTGAATTTTCCATGGTTGACAATGTTATTGAGAGGTAGCTTGATCTCATAGACATATTTGGGCATGCAAAGTATTTTCAGGAATTTGATAATGAGATTCTACATCTTGAATGGGGATCCCTATATTGGATCAATATATGGAATCTCATTCTGAAGCACTCTCTCCCCCTCATAAAGCTCTATCCATTGATCAAGAAGACACTTTAAGTGATGTGATTGAGGGAATTGGAAGGATAAATCTTGATTTAGTCCCATATCAGTCAACTAAACATCCTGATCAATCTCAGAAAGGTCCTCCAAAGTGTCTCCTCTAAGACACTTGAAAATTTTCATCTTGATGAGGTTAGAAAGATAAGAACAAGAAGCTCTACCGGACAAAATGGAGGTGATGTAGACAATTATAATTCACTTTTTCATATGGGTGTTTCTTATGATTTTGAATTCAAATTTTCTACATATTTTGAATCAACTTCCTTCAAATAAGTTTCTTCTAATGATTAACTGAAATAAGCAATGTAGAAAGAGTATAATGCTATGATAAAGAATGGCACTTGGAAGCTAGTTGATCCTCCATTAGAAACCAAACTGATATGACACTAGTGGGTCTTCAATAAAAATTATAAAGGATATGGATCACTTGAAAAGCATAAATATAGGCCCATGGAAAAAGTTTTTTCACAGAAGGAAGGGATCGATTATTATGAGACTTTTTCCCCCACAAAAAATGGGCTACCATTCGGACTCTCTTTGCCTTGGAAACTCAGAACGTTTGTAAATCCCATCAAATGGATGTAAAAACAATTTTATTGAATGAAGATATAAAAGAGAATGTGTTGATGTCCCAACGAGAAGGATTTTTTGTGAAGGAGTAGGAGCACAAAGTATTTTTCCTTGTCAAATCCTTGTATTGCCTCAAACAAGCACCATGATCTTGGTACAAGAAATTGACTAAGCATCTTCTGAAAATAAATTTCAAAAACTATGATATTTATGATGAAACTTTGTTTGTTAATAGATTTGTAAAAACATATGTATATCTTGTGGTGTATGTAGATTATTTATTGATGACATGGAACAATTAAAATTGTATTGCATCCATAAATAAAGAATTGAGGAAAGGTTTTGAAATGGAATATTTGGGATATGTTCACTACTATCTTGGTATTGAAGTAACCCAACATTCAAAGGTTATATCCCTCTCTCAAAATAATTAAATTGGAGATATGTTGAAATTTTTTGGCATGGTTGAGTGTAATCCTTTGACCACTCCAATGGAACAAGCACATCCACAGAAAGAAATGAAATTGAGGATGTAGCAAAGTACATAAAACTCATAGGAAGTCTTAGATACGTAACTAACACCAAACCATACATTTAATTTTTTGTTGGAATCCTCTCTAGTTTTATGAAAAAGCCTTCTAAAGGTCATTGGTATGCTACAAAAAGAGTTATAAGGTACTTGAAGGGAACTCAAGACTTTAAACTTAAGTATACATAAGTGGATGAATTCAACTTAATTGGATAATCTGATTCAAATTATGATAGTGATAAAGAAAATGGAGTATCTACTTCAAGCTATGTTTTGAGTATTGGATCAGGAGATATCTATTGGAGGTCATGCAAACATTAAGTTCTAGCAGATTCCACAATTAAGGTGAAATATGTGGAAATTGCAGAAGCAATGAAAGAAATTGTGTGGCTTGGGAAAATTATGGAATATTTGCAGGAGAAACAAGTGCATTCTACTTCTCTTTTGATTTTCAATACTTATGCAATAAATTTGGCCAATAACCCAAAGTTCCATGATCGAACAAAACATATAAATACAAAGTATCATCTTATTCAACATCATGTTGAGGCAAAGACTATTCACCTAAGCCATTGTTCCACAAATGAGTAAATTGTAGAAATATTCACCAAAGTACTTTCAAGAGAGAAGTTTGAAATATTTGGAATTATTCTTGGACTCACCAACATCCCTTCAAATTATGGGGGAGGAATGTTGACACCTAATCTTTCAAATTAGGAAATTCTTATAAATATTGTAAATAGAAAAATATAGAATGTGAAGAGACCCTAGAATTTGAATTCCAAGAGTCTCCCTCTCAATGTATATATCAATAACATCTTAATTCAAACATAATTAATTCGTAGTTACACAAACGTGGCTTGACATCAAGATTTTTTACTGAATGTTTGTTTTCTGAAATGGAAATTAGGTGTTGGTAAATTCTTAAAAATTACAAAAAATGTTGTCTAACATGTGGTAAATCATTTAGTATGGAAGGAAATTAACGTAATACACAAACACAATTAAAAATATATATATGTGAAAAACTTGTAAAATTGAAACAAAAAAACAAGGCATTGGAAAAGAAATATAAGTATATGGAAAATTTATTTTATGTATAATCAATAGAAAAGCATGAAGAAATTTTCGTTTAAGGGGCCATAGTCAAAAGTTACTTGTGAAGGTTAAAAAATCCAAGGCTATGAAGAAACAATTAGAACAAGAAAAGGAAGGTCTCGAGAAGAGATTCAACGAGAATATACAAAAATAAAATAAGAATAAAATTTGCACTTAAAATAACTTAATCAAAGATTATTAGAACAAAATAGGGGTTTAAAAGATGAAAACATTGAATGTAAAAACACTGAAAATAATTTTGATGAATCAAAAATTGGATAAATCTTCCACTTCAAAAATCATAATCAAACTCTACTCACTCATAAGAAACTTAAAACTGATAAAAGACCATTAAAAAATAAATTAGAAGAAATTATCACGAAAGAAGTATCGAGGTATTTCAAAGGTAAAAATAAAAGTTGAAGAAAATGGAATGAATATTGATCCAATTAATATCACACCTCAAGAAGATGAAAATTAGTTGAAGTAAAAACAAATTTATATGTTGTAGTTCAGAAAATGAAAATTCTAAGTGATTTTGTAACCAACTCATCAACAACAGTACCAGAAGTAAGTTAGGAAATATCCACACACATGATAAGGGAAAATTAAATCACAAGAACTCTTTATCAATATCTGAATCACAATAGGAGACATATCAATCAATATACACATGTTTATCACTCATAACATAAACAGTAGACTTATGTTTTTAAGAATATCGATGTCTGCACAATCCAATCTTATGATAACAATATATCCCATCTGTTAAATAAATACAAAGTTCCACAAAAGATTGATTTAGGATGGTCGAATCCCTTCTCAATTTGACAATTTTGTTTATCATTCATAGGATTGTATCATCTTGTATCATCAAAGATGCAACTCGGAGAAATTTAAAATATGTGTATAGATTACAAGACAACGAAACATGTGACATGCCTCATCAACAATAAGATTTCAGGGAAAAGCACACACGAAAGCGAGAAGGTATATTATATATATATATATATATATATATATATATATATATATATATATATATATATATATAACATTAATAATCATAATAAAGATTATTTACGTAATAATTAGTTACTGAAGAGACATGCCCCAAAGGACATGACTATTCATGAAGGGGCACCTTGAATGGTATATAAGTAGGGCCCTCATTTGTAACATCATCATCATCTCATATCATATCACTTGTACATTAATTTTTTTTTATATAAATATATTTCTCGGCCTATGATGGATATTCTTGTAGAGTCGTATATTCTTAATATTCCATTGCATATAAGAACCATGTTCGCTACACATGACACATGTCCAATTCTTCAAATATTATTTTGAAACTTCAAAGTAGGGTACTTCTATATGTCTCCTAAAATCCATAAATTTCATAGTTTGAAAATTCCCAAATAGGAATATATATAAAAAAACACCAAGTTGATTGGTTTAAAATTTATTTCAGGAATGTTCACAAACCCTAACTTCCATAAGGTATGAATATGAAAGTATAGAGAACTAGATTATGAAAAATGAACCAAATTTTCCTTGAGATACCTCCTTAATATGCTCCATTTTTCACTATTTGAAACTTACCTATTTGAAATTGATTTATGAAGTGTTCACGAACCTGTGCTTCCTTAGAGCATATATTTGAAATTTTAGCGAACCAAGATCTAAAATTTGAAACAGATGTTCACCATGCTTTTTCCTTAATATAATCCAATTTTCGTTGTTTGAATCCTCATATAAAAATATTATATAAAACAATATGAAATGACTTCATTTTAGGAACATTTAGAAACCATAACTTCCTTGGAAGAGATCTCAAAAAATGTAGTGAACCAAGACCTAAAATTTGAACCAAGTATTTGTCGATGTCTTCTCAATATTCTACAAGTTTGACCATTTGAAAATACCCAAAAAATAAGCCATAGGGACAATTCCACAGTGACCTATTTGAAGTAGAAAAACAATAGGATCATGAGTTATGATACCAAATGTTATGACTCATGTGCCTAAAAAATGATAAGAAACAAATAAGTATAGTCTTCTTCAAGGGGGAAAAATAATTTTACAATGAATGCAATGTTCAAGACAATATTTTATGATTATAAGGCTATGTTTCTTTAGTTTATAAATGGGGTACAATTATAATAAAATGGGACCATGAGAGGTTATATCCAACATAGAAATATAATAATATAAATGTAAACAATCAATATCAAATGCCTAAATAAGGGGTTTTGGGTTAACATGGGGATTATATAGGGCATAGCATGCCTCTCCACTGCAAATGAGTGTTGTCCTCAACACTTTACTAACTGCTAGTGATTATGCAAGGATAAATCATCTTCACATGTCCTCTCTTCCACTACAAGGTTCTTTTATTTGATGATGTACTCCACAATTGTTGGGTTACTTAGCTACTTAATCCTTGTTTCGAGGATTATTTCTAAGTCTAGCATGGTTTTCCCTTCTTCATTTACCTATGTTACATTTATTGATTGCAAATGAATAGCATGGTCGTGATCTTAATTAGGCAAAAGACCCATGCTAACATGGCTTGCAAATAGTATCACTCGGTTTTGTGATCTTTGACATGTCACTCACTGCTTATGTTTTCCTAATTTTTACTAGATGGTAAAAATTGATATGACCCATCTTTATATGACATAACCAACTTCAATCCAATTTCTCCATACAACATTCTTCTTTAAGTTCATCTAGAACATATAAATTGTTTGAGGTCCTAGTTGCATTTTCCACTAACTCTCCTTATCTTTCTTTTCTTATTTCATATCCTTCAAAATCATGTGATACCATATTATTGATGAGACATTTGACTAACACTAATTGAAATATTTTTTTTTAAACCATCAACATATAGGACTTTCTGAGTTTTAATATTTCCATTATGAAGGCTAACTATGCCCTTTCTAATACTTGTCTCTAGTACATCATTTCCAAAAGTGACACTACCTCCTTTATCTTCCTTTAGAGTGAGAAATGTACTCTTATCTCTTGTCATATGTTTCGAACACCGACCATAAACATAACATTTACTTCGTTTGTTTTGAGCATATAGAGTGAATCCAATTTATTCATATTTTTCATGTTTCCTTTTCCATACGTTTATGTATTCTTCTTGCTTGGTTTGTTGAGGAACCCTTATTGTGATGCTTCTATACTAACAGGCCTTGTCCCCATTTTTATTTTTCTTATAGCATTCTACATGATCCAACGGGCGAAGAAAATGAATTATAATTTGTAGTATCCCTCTCATTAAAACTCCTAGATTTTATGTTCACATAACCATTCTTTGAAGTCTTGTAGAATTATCTATATTTGTCTCTCGTATAATGATTTCTTACTTAATCTCTACTCATTGCTTTATGACAACAATTAGTGTGGGAAAATAAATATCCCAAGAATAAATTTTGATACCTAGATGTGAAAGGCCTTCTTAGGAAGATAGTTTTAATGAACCCATTATTGTTGTCTTTGTGAGAAAACTTAGGTCTTTATTAATCCTTAACTCCATTTTTGGTGTTTCTTGTATTGTTGATCATGGAAAATTTTAAGGATGGGAATTTATTTCAAAGTTTAGAGACCTTGGTGAATATCACAAATCCTTAATATGAAAATTGTAAAATATTTGGGGATATGTTTTTAAAACTATTTAAATTTCTGATTATTTTATATATTATTTGTAGAATTTTGGTTATTTTTTAAGTAAATTAATTTTATAACATAAAATTTGGGTGAATTATTTTCGGAAAATAATTGAAATTGTCGAATTGTTTTTTGGAAAAAGTATGGAAAATTAGCCCACTTGTGAATATTAGCCCCTAAAATTTTCCCTAATTTTGTTTCTTAGATTCATTGTTACCAAATGTTTCAAGAGAAACTACAATGAAGAAATTATGGAAAAAGTTACAGCCTTTGTATCAATTGAAATCCTTGGTGAAAAAATTATCCCTAAAGATGAAGTTGTAAAACCTAATGATTAAGGATTGAGACTTCATGGAAAATCATATGAACTTGTTCAATACTATGGTAAGTAAAATATTATATGTTGATATTAATATTTCAAATCAAGATAATTGTATTAGATTGTTTTTTTCTTGTTGGGTGAGGCCCAACTTGGTCCATTTTTAGGTCAAAGGACTCTGCAAATTGAGGAGTGGAGTGCGTGGAACCATAGAGTTAGAGCTACTGTGCGATGTTTAGGTGATTTGGGGCGGGTCGAAACCCCTCATTTTATGACAAGTAATGGGTTTGTATGATGTAAATGCTATATAGAGAGATGTAAGGCTTTGTTGAAGTCAGAATGGGATACCATGGTTAAATCAAGGTTGTAATTGTATCTGTCTTTTCATGTTTTTGGGCCTAACAGAAGGCTCCACGGTTGTGTGTGTGGAGGCCTTGAAGAGTCTGTAGCTTTGTGAACAGACCACCTATAGTTATGTGTGCATGTCAGAGAAGTGAATGTACTACAAATATTTATCTAAATAAGGCAGAAGATTTTTTGAAGCATCGTTGTGTTTATCTGTGTATTTTCTTATTATCGGCATTGCAAAGTTTTTTATATGCTTTATGTTGTGTTTTAATGATAAAGGCACAGTTAGCACAATTATTTATTGATGAATGGAGTATAGACTATTAAGTAGATAGATTCATCCACATAGCTCCAAATAAGCATAAGAAATAAGTTTAGAAGTAGATCCACACTCCATTGTCCCCAATATTTCCAGAAGTGAGACTGCAATTTGCGGAGCAAGTCATTGCCGAAATGGCTGATAATAGAGGGTTTTGTTGGTGCATAGCTAACTTTGAACCTAGGTCAAGCCCAAAAGAGCCAAAAAATGGTTTCATTGCCAGGACCGATATTTGATTGAGGGATATGTGGATGTGGCATCCGACAAGGAAGGAAATACAAGATTGGGTAGATCTGCAAGAACTAGAGTTCATATTTCAAGAAAATAGAAATCCACGAGTGTCCACTAAAGCTTCGTTGCAGAGGTATATTTTCATAGAATAGAACGAGATTTTCTTCACGGCGTTTACTAATGAGTTGCATGAATGGTTATCGAGGTTGACTGAGAATAAGACTTGTTTTAAGAACGACGACCCTACTGCGTGGAGCCCTGAATTGATATTGTGTCCCAAGGAGACTGATAACAACATATAAAGAGCTGTTGATTTATAGATTGACAATATTCTAGGAGGAATTATCACTAAGTTCACAATAGACACGTTTGTATATTATAGCGAGGCTGAGAGAAGATATTTCAAGGGTCCACAAGGTAAGTATTTAAATTATCTGAAGTTGTGGATTACAATTCTTTTATGTGAAAAGGGCGTACTATGAATGTAGTCAGATTAATGTTTGGAAGTATTAAGTCTGGGTATATGCGAAGTGGAAAGCAATACAGATTATACCACAAGAACTTCATTGAGATTGTTTACATTCCGTTGTTGGGTGAATCTGAAAGCGAAGAAAAAATAAGTAACCCCACAACCCCTAGAGGTGTGTCACAGTTAGGAGTTAAGAATAATCAGGGCACCTCTAGGATTCCCCATCCCACTACTCCGCTCAACCCCCACCCCCCTCCCCATACTTTCCCTCCCCCTCCCCCTCCACCTCCCCCACCTTCTCCCCCAGAAAAAATGGGCAATGATAGCAAGCTACCTATATTTAGAGGACTCAGATCAGAGGTTCCAAAGCAATTTTGGTTTGCACAGATTGTCACAAAAATGCAGGAAGGAGCACTCACCTGGTATATAAATTATTTTATGATGACTCAAAATGCTTCACTGTATTATACGAAGTGTTGTACCTTATGAGACAATCCCTTAGCTGTGATAAGGAATCAGTGCTTAAGACATTTATATAATTATGTCACAGAAATATTTGCCTTTGTTTAATCACCCTCAAATATTTATCAATAAACCCTCAAAGATCAAAGACCATGAATGTTCCACAATGCTATTATTTATTGATATAGAATGGAATGATTAGAAGAAAATAACGGAAAGAAGCCACAACTGATATGTTTTTGTACAGAATATATCACCTCAAACTCTAGAAGAATTATAAGAAAAGGAACAGTTAAAATGAAGGAGCGCCTATTAAGGGTTTTAACTCTTATTCGCACAAGTAAAAAGAGACCTACAGCTTCATTACTTCATTTTATTCAGAGATAGAAAACACAAAATGTAAACTTGGAGACATATCAACATCAAAAAATGCCAGAAACTTTCTTTTCATTCATTTATCATTTGAAATCTAAGTACAAAAATTGTAGTCTAAAGGTTCCAAACTCGGAACCTTTCTCTTTCTTCTCTGTCTCATTAAATACAATAGAAAGCAGTTTTTAACTATTGTAACTGATATTAAATACTTCAACTACTTAGGACTTCGTAGACTATCTATTACATGTCCTCAAAATGTCTTATTACAATTACATTCTCTCTTTTAAAAGAGGAAATAACTTGAAATTAAAATCCTAATCTATATGTTGAATATGAATTCATGACTATGCTACTACATTTTCTTGACTGGTTGATTTATCCTTCTTTGAATTTGAGGTATCCTTTGGTAAATCTATCATCTAGGTTTTGCACTTCTTCCATATTTCAATGTTTGTCTTTGGTGAATGAACTAGCTTGTGATATTCCAATGTAGAAGAAGTGATTCTATTGAAAGATGGTCTTCCTAGAAACAAAGTTTTCACTAACCACAACAGTTGAAAGTGTCTCTGAAGGAAATTGATCACTGTTGCTCCTTTAAGAACCTGAGTTTTCTCATGAGTACTGTCTACCTTACATTTTTCCAACACCAGCAAGGTTTCATAAGAATTCCATGACATAAGACCACCTCCAAGCCCCCAACATGATGGCAAACCTGCTCTTGCTATTTTATCAAATAATTTATCAAAATGACTCACTGCTTCCTTTAGCTCAATCAGTTTCTTTTATGTAGACTTCCTATAATCATTTTTTAAAATCATTTTGTTAATTTCCACATCATATAAAATCCTGTCTTTAATTTCATTTTCTTCCAACTCCTAATCTGTTTTAGAATCAATGAAATTACTAAAATTTCTTGCCCAAATAGCCCTATTGATTGTCTTATGTTTGTCTGTCATGACTTGCTCTTCAAATTCCTTGATAATGTTTTTTTCTTCTACAATAACAGTCAGAAAATCCTAGATTGTTTTCATTTATGCAATAATATCATTCCAGATGATATCCTTAGACTTTATTACGGATATATTTCCCTTCAAATTTTCTTTGATATTTTTAATCTCAGCATCAACAGTTTGGTGGTCCATTTTATATTTATTGAATTCATCTTCACTGGCTTTTATAATATTTTTTTTGTTTCTAAATAAGCTTGTACGCTTTTTCGATATCTCTCTTCCATTTGCAATTCAGTAGTTAATTGAGAAATTTGTGTTGATGGATCTTCACTACCTGATGGAAAAACAAAAGTGCAAGTATGAGATTCAATATGGTTTTGTAATGATAATGCAGTTTTCTTTAATTTAGCGACTTCTTCTTCCTTTTGCATGAGCTGCTGAAGGAGTTTTTCTTTCTCATTTTCCACCTCTGTAACCTCCGTTGCCATGGAATGTTCTCCTGTAGGCAATTTTCATTTTTCCTTTAGTGCAGATATTTCTGATTTAGCACATTGCCAAAGCTTTTGCATAGCAAACCTGTCATTGGGATCTAATCCAATCTTCACTATGATCTTTTTAAGCTCTTCATTTTGGATTGTCAAAGCCCTAGAATTGGATTTCTCTAACTTTAACTACTTTATCACTTTTCCAAGCATATTAACTGCCTTCATTGCCATTACATTAGTTTTTTATATATCATTCACAATGAGCTAACCTGTTTGCATGTGTAGATTCACTTTGTCCAGCGATGGGATTTTCTTCACATCTACTGTCAAATTAACAATATTAAAATTGTTAGAAGAATCAATTGACATATCAAAAGGATGTGAAAGGAAAATTTTTAATTGATCCTTTTCAAGATTTATTGCAGTTAGAAGTGTTGTTTGGTCTGGAGCTATCTGGTACTCAGCTTGAGCCTCCATGCTTGCCTTCATCTTCTAATTTCTCTCTGAAATCTGGGAAAACATTTTTTTAGTTAGAGGCACTTGTTCCTGAGTGCTCTCGTTCCTCCTAGGTGAAGCAGGGACATTTTGTTCATCTCCTAATTGTAATGAAAAAACAGGTTGAGTATATACAGACTCTTCATTGAACTTTGCTCTCTTCTCAACCCTTTGTTCCTCGTCCTTTGAATCAACCACAACCTCTTTAACTCGTTTATTTGATTTCTCTAATATAACAGGAGTCTAAAAATTTGAACTTACTAAACCCACAACACATTTACTTGCCACTTTTTCTAGATCTGGTTTGCTCTCATGAATGAAAGCTGAATATCCATTATCAATTATTCTACTAGAAATGACACTATGAGGGTCATAAGCCCACTTCTCTCCTAATAGTAAGTGCATTCCATCTAACATCTTAGTGACTTCATCAAATTCTTGTCTCATATTAACTATAAAGGGACCCGCAATCATTGGAAATTTGAACATATGACCCTTCTTCATAGGCACAAAGTGAATTTGGTCAAGATTTAAACTTTTCCTAATGAACTATAGAGAAAATAATCTCATAGGCACAAATACAAGAAGCCTATAAGGTTCTACACTAGCTCCATAAAGTCTAATTTCAGAATAATCTTCAAAGACAAACCAATCACCAAATTTACAATTTGCCCCCAAATTCAAGAACTCTTGAGCTTTGGGAAAAAAACAAGGGGGGGAACTTCCATTCAAAACTTTATATGCATAAGACATAAAATGACTAGCAAAATCAAACAAGCCACCCTCATTCTGTTCTTTTCTCACTATATCTGTCCAAAATATTAATTATTGTCTACCCTTATTCATATCCATAATGTTTAACCCCATATGCATGAATTCTTCTACATTTTGATATAAAAATAGGTAAACAATAAGTGAGGGAAACCTGAATGAACACGTTAATGATAAACTCATGAGATGAGAGTTAACAGCTTCTTGCCAATAAGATGGAATATCCAGCACCACTCCTGGCTTCATCATCATGGCGAACATTCCCAGAATTGACTTGTCCATTGTACTTTCATCGTCCTTTCCAAAAATATTTGCAATGCAGCTCATCACTGGTCTGAATTCAATGTCAAAAACCTCCATAGGGAACTCTTTACTGTTAGGTTCAAACTGTTGTGTATTTTTCTTCAGAAAATGAACGAATTGATCAAACTATTTACCCGCAAGACTGTCATAATACGCTATCAGGGAATCATTAGAGAATTGGACATATGACTCCAACTTAGGGTAAAAAAGAGCTTGGCGAATTAACTAAGATGACACTTGCAGAAAATTTTCCCCTTGACAATTCATTATGAAACATTTCCCAGGGTACATAATAGGCACTAGCCAATATATAAATTCGAGAAAAAGATGAGTTTTTGAGATACATGCAGACAACACACCATTTTTTTCCATGGTGGTGTAAATTGGAGAAGTCTTATCATTTAGGAGGACTTGATGATAAAAAGAAAGGTGTTCAAGGGAACACTTTGTATCCTGGATATTCCTCTCGGTATCCATGAGAGGGATGTGACTAGAAGAACCTGAAAGGGATGAGATTTTAGCCATAGTTTAACTTTGGGAGGGTAGAAAACTTACAGGGTAACCAATAATTGACGGCGTAACAGAAGACTGAAAAATACGCAACACAGATAAACTTGAAACGCCAACTAATCAATAATAATTTCAGAAAGAATGATAATTTCCCTTAACTAGGTGGCGCGGCTTTGAACTTAAATGCTGATAAGACATGCCAAAATACCATTAATAAATCCTAACGTGGAAGACAATTGTAACCAACTTGGCAGCATACGTCACTTCGGGAGGCCTCGGGGTACAGAAGACTCATTTGGCTTATGCCCCCGCAATCAATCTTGATCGTTCATTTGAGTTACTCCCGCAGTAAACCCGGTCGACTACGGAGGCACCCTCCATGTTAACCCATGCACTAAAAGTGACCACAGGTTGAGCAAATTTATCATTGCTTGATACATCATCGAATCCCGCTTGATAAAGTGATCGATATTTAAACTTTGAACTGGGACCCGCTTTCATAATGCCTAAAAATATTTAAAATTTTAACTTTAATATAACGAGGAGATATATTTTTATGCTAAAGTATACGAACTTTAATACTCTAACATATATTTTTAGTATTTTTCTATTTTTTTGTATTTTTGAAAATTAAAATAAAGGGATATTGCAAATTATCCACAACACGAAGGAAGCACTGACTGCATAATTTAAGAAGCCAAAATCTTAGTCGTGGTGTATTACTTAATTGAAGGAGATTAAACAATTTCCAAATGAATCTGTTTGGGAATTAGATCAAAGGTTCAAAATTTTAATGGGACAAGTAATCTTTACCATCCCTGAAGAGTAGCTTAAGGAGTGGTTTAAAGGTACGCTATTTCCACATATCAGGCTACCTTTGACACAACAAAAGATATCAACACAGGTCGAAGCTTTGGAAATTGGGATGAAGTTAGAAGCTTCAACATTCACAGATACCCATGTAGGGGTACAAAAAACTCAAAGCCAACAAGAAATTTTGCATTTGGAAATGCAAGATCTAAAGAAAGGTAAGGAATTTAGGCTAGAAATTCGATCGTAAGTATGGTGCATAAAATGTAAATCAGAAGGCCATTATAAGGAGCAATGCCCTGTGTTCAAATAGTATCTGGCTAGTGGAGCACCTAATCCATTGAATCTAGGATCGATCATACAGTGTGACATATGTAAAATTGCAGGTTAAAATCGATTGGAAGAGTGTTATTTGTTGCAAAAGTATGTTCAAACCCCGAAGTAGATATTTTGTAACTTCTATAGATCATTGGGTCATAATGAGAATAATTGTCGCAATTATGATTTGATGATGGAGAAAAATATAGGTGATTATAGAATGCAATTCGAGGGACATACACATGAGGATCAAGGATAGCATGCAGGTCGAGGAGGATGCCAAGGATGAGGATGAGGATGAGGATGAGGCATTGGTCAAGGACATGTCCAACTTATCTGTTACAACTGCGAGGAAGCAAAACACTTCGTGAGGGATTGTCAGAATATGACTGCAACCTTTAAGTATTTTAAAGCTTTTGATCATGTGATAGAAGAATGTCTGGTATTTATAGTGAAGATATAAGAGAAATGAAACCATCAGGACACACAAAATCCACATATGATGACCATTTAACCACAGGAAGATGACTCGTGCATTAACATAGTAACAAGATGTGGCACAGTGACAAGAGATTATAAATTTGAAGGAAATAATCTAATGGAGGATAAATGGGTTAGCAAGACTACAAAAAAATCACTTGGATTCAAGATGCAGAGGGAAAAGGAGACATTCATGGAGGTGAAGAAAGCTTCATGGATCCTGGAGCTTCCACATCTAAAGCGCAGCCACTGCAGAAGTTAATACTGAAGAAGGACAACGCTAAAGTCACTACTCAACTAAAATAATTTGATTCATCCATATTAAGATCATCCTTGCAGACCTACATGAATTTGTTGAGAGATCATAAGGTTTTTGAAGAACTTCAGTAGTTGATAGACCCCTGTGCTACAAAATATGAACTGCAAAGTGAGTCGTGTGTAGTAAATAAGTTACATCGATATAAGAAGAGAACGGGAAGGGAGATGAGACTAAATTTGTAGATCAAGGAATGTGATATGGATAAAGTAATCCTATATTTTGGATTTAATGCCAATGTGTTGTCTAAGAAAACTTGGGACTGAATGGGAAAATTGTAGGTGCAATGGTCGTTGATCCAATTAAGGATGGTTGACTAGTAGAAAATATTTCATATGGGAAGGTTACCTAGAATTATGGTAGATATTGAAGGAGTGTGTGTTGTTGTAGATTTCAAAGTGAATGAAATAATAGATGATAACAATCCTTATCCGACGTTGCTTGGATTGGGTTTGTATTTTGATATTGGCGTGATAATAAATTTAAATAAGAGAAATATGGTGATCGAAAATGGTAATATGAGGGTCACTGTTCCTCAAGACCCATTAGAAGGAGTGTGGTATACTGAGCCTGTCTATGATGAGTACTATGACTAATATGAATGGAATGTATTAGTTTTTCTATGCTAAGTATCCAAACGGTAATCAAAATGTGTGCATAAGGTTCTCTGAAGTTTGCAGGTGAAACAAATGGTTTTAACTTAGTCAAACAGATTTATTTGTGAGGTTAAAGCATGTAAATTGCTTATAAAACACTATAAAACAATAAATAATAGAGAATTAAACATCACATTTATCAGTATTCAACAAATTTGATGAAGCAGTTCACCCCTCCCGGGCTACATCTACTGGTCCAGCTCCTAATGGCATGTCCCTCATATATTATTGCTCAAAAATGGTAATTACATGTGAATAAAAGCCTCAAATGGTTTTTCTCTCTATAAAACCATCTTCAAAATGATTGAATTAGTTAGGAATGACTATTCATTTGCAGAAAATAGTGAATGGATGCTCAATACACTGAAAACACCCTAGTGGCCCTAGTGGCTCCTTCACCTTTCCTGGAGCTAAACCTGCACATGATGACCTCTTATGGATATGAAACCTATATCAATGTGTTCAAAATGTTGAGAATACCAAAAATTGGCTATCCATGCATCAAAATTGGTCAAAAATCCAAGGAGTTATGGCCAAAACAAGAATTTGCCCAGTGTCCCTTAAAAAACTCCAATAAATGTGGAGAAACTTAAGTTAACTGAGGTTAATTAGGCGTTTTCCACCAATTTTGGTGGCGCGCTTCCAAATTTAGCCAGGCAGTTAGTGCTAGCAATAAATTTCTGGTTTTATGGAGTGGTCACATGGCTGTACGAAGCCGCCGGAGTAGCTGTTGGGGGAACCACCCATCGTAACCATGTAGTTAAATGCTACAATGGTCGTGATCACATAGCCATGGTCTGTCGATGGATAAGGTTAACCACCGAGGTTAGCACCTGGTCCCGGTGTTATGGTCACGTATGTGGGGGCTGGCCCTTAGGGGCTGGTCCCCTTGCCACCGGCGCAGATTTTAAAACACATGTTAAATACAAAGTGCTGCTGTAAAATTTCAACAAACCACACGCAGCCCAACTGGCTGGGCACCCTACACGCATTTGATGGGTCTCGAGTTCAAACCCACCCGACTCCAAAATTTTGGATATGCCTTTTAACCTCTGACCTAGGGCCACGTGTCAGCCTCCGGGCATGCCACGTGGCGCCCACTTATAGGCCAATAAAATCATATAATAAAAATATATTTTCCAAATATATATATATATATATATATATATATATATATATATATATATATATATATATATATAATTTTATTTTTGAAAAAAATTTAGACAAAGTCCAAAATGGGTCAAAATGTCATTTTTTTGGAGTTTACTATGCTTTTTCAAACCTTAATAACTTCTGCATACGACCTCTTTTTTGCAAACCGTTCATGGCGCTAGAATCATAGCGAAGAGACCTTTCTGGTAGTTTAGGTTGCAAACATTTTTTAGCACTTTCATTTTTGAGCATTTTTGAACTATGGACATGATATCCTAATCAAACCTCCCCACTGGGAAGATTTTGGACCCCAAAAGCTCTCTGGACTACTGAACATGAAGATGAGGAGACTGTGTCCCCACGCTTCCAATATTAGTCCATGGAAATTTCCCTGATTTCATTAATTGGAGCTTTTCATGAAACGACAATTTTTTCCTTGATTACATTGACCAACTATTGCTAAATTTGACTACACATTTTTGAAACTTGCAGAACAGCAACTTAACTTTGCAGTAAACATGTTGTTTCTACATTGATCTATAATCAAAGGAAACTAAAAATTACTTTCACCTTGCATCTTGTCCTTATGGTGATGTTTTGCTGAATTAGAATTGTATTTGTGTCGATTCCTAACCAAGTTTCCTCACCATTGTACCATGCCTTTCTGAAACCAACAATGATCATTGCTTAACTTTGTGCCTTCTTTGCTTAGATGCTTTTCCCTCTCTTTGACCTTTGCACCTTCTTGCATGACACTTTGTTTTCAGCACCATTCGACACCAAAGAAGATTGTTGCAATTGCTTGTCATCTTCTTTCAAAGATAACCTGCTTTCAAACTAAAAAAACTCATTATTTACATCAGAATTTACATGAAAAGGATTATGTACAACTTCACTTTGTTTAATCATCATCAATGTCAAATTTTTACTAGCATTAACGGGCCTCTTCATCTGCCCTGCATTCACTAAAGAAAAGTCTAGTTTTTTGGGATGTTCTCTCACAATGTACTCCTTTCCATCCTTGAATAAATGATACTTGTTCTCTTTGAGATGGAAGATAGCTTTCATGTCATACAAGTAAGGACTTTCCAACACCACACCTGTAATTTCAAGCAGAACAACATCTAATTCAGCTGTGTCAATAAAATGTGTTGTTATTGAAAAGTGCAACATGCACTTCTTTGAAACCTATAAACTTGCATCCTTACAAATCCAACTACGAGGATATGGTTTCGAATGTGGAATGGTCTCAAGATTTAGTTTCTTGACTAAGTCTTCTGAAATAAGGTTTGCTTGTGACCCAATATCAAATAGTGTGTCAACCTTGGTATGTTTGGAAATGACCCTCACATGAAATAGTTCAATTCTCTTTTCTTCACTTGGAACATTTATGTGACAGTTAGAAATACTAGAACTAGGTTTATTTACAATCTCTTTCCCCTTCAAGTTATTTAGTGCCATAGCTATGATTTTTGTTTCATCTCCTGAACCTGACCCTAGGTCTTGTTCAGTTATTGCGACTGTCTTGCCTTTCTCCTTGGCTTTAGCTTTGGCTTTAAAACTTTCTAGTTTCAACTTTGGATGAAGTTTCCAACAATGTTTGCAGAAAAATTTTCCCTTCTCTTTTCTAGAATTTGCATTTCTCTTTTTCTTCCATTTTCCTTTAAACTCACTTTCCTCATTCCCGTCTAAGTTTTTTTTTTCCCCTTGCCTCTAAATGTGTGGCTTTAACACAAACCTCATCTAAGATTGTAGGGTTAAACATGAGAATGGTATGTCTTAGGTGAGTATGCAAACCTCCTATATACTTGAGTAAAGTGTCTTGGCTATGCAAATATAATCCTAGTAAAAGAGCTCTTCTTCTATTTCTTGGGTATACACTTGAACACTTTGTCCTCTCAACAGTTTAAAATTTTTCAGTCCATTATGGCTTTTTGCATGTGAACTAATGGATAAAATTGTTGTTTTATTGCAGAAATGAAATCATACCATGATAAGATAATCTTACAAAAAAAAATTATCTCCTCCTTTATATTGGCTTCCCACCAAACAAGCGCTGCACCTTCCATTCTCAATGAAGCTAGTTGGATTTTGGTGTCATCATCATGAAAATTTTGAATTCTCAAATAGACCTCTAATTGCCTAGTCCAATTATCTAGCTTTTCTGCATTAACTTCACCATCAAACATTGGCAATTGAAACTTAACATCAAGTTTAAGAAAAGGATTTTTACCTGTTTTCTTGACTTTGTGAGATTTATTTACTGAAGATGATGTATATGTTGATGAAGATGAAGATGAGGGTAATGATGGCGACTTTCCACTGTCTCCAATTCCTCCATTACGCTTCTTGGATTTATCCTCATAATTATTTCCTCCTGACGATCCCTGTCCTTCGTTGTGAAGTTTGGACCCTTCTCCTTCAAGTCTCTCATTTCTTTCTTGGTAAAGAACCCTCACCATTTCAGTCAAGTCAAGGACTGCTTTTTTAAACACCCTTTCTTCCTCCTTAGGATCGACTTCTTCAGGAATTTGACCTTCTCCTGAAGTCATGCTTATGGCTTCTTCTGCTTCTCTTTGAGGTGAGATTGAAGGTGGAGATAATGACACTCTTGCCCTCCTTGGCTGAGGACTACTTAAAGTCTCTGCCAATTGACCTTCTCGTCTCTTAAGCTTCAGCCTAGTAAGCATGAAAACTCACAACAATTGTTGCCCCAAGATGGCTCTGCACAACTTGCAAGGGTTATTATGCAAACTATTAACAAACTCTTTTGCACAAAGATTAAATAGGGAAAATACTCTAGCTTAACCTAATGCTCAACCTGAGCTCTGATACCAACTTGATCTGAATGGAATGTATTATTTTTTTTGTTCTAAGTATCCAAACAGTAATTAAAATGTGTGCATAAGGTTCTCTGAAGTTTGCAGGTGAAACAAATGCTTTTAAATTATTTAAACAGATTTCTGTGTGAGGTTAAAGCATGTAAATTTCTTATAAAACATTGTACAACAGTAAATAATAGAGAATTAAACATCACATCTAATAGTACTTAGAAAATTTGATGAAGCAGTTCAGCCCTCTTGGGCTACATCTGTTGGTCCAGCTCCCAATGGCATGTCCCTTATATCTTATTGCTAAAAAATGGTAATTACATGTGAATAAAAGCCCCAAATGGTTGTTCTCTCTATAAAAAAAGCTTCAAAATTCTTGAATTAGTTAGGAATGACTATTCATTTGCAAAAAATAGTGAATGGATGCTCAATACACTGAAAACACCCTAGTGGCCCTGGTGGCTCCTTCACCTTTCCCGAAGCTAAACCTGCACAACATGACCTCTGATGGCTCTGAAACCTGTCTCAATGTGTTTGAAATGTTGAAAATACCAAAAATTGACTATCCATGCATCAAAATTGGTCGAAAATCCGAGTTATGGCCAAAACAAGAATTTTCCCAGTGTCCCTTAAAAAACTCCACTAAATGTGGAGAAACTTGAGTTAACTGAGGTTAATTAGGCATTTTCTGCCACTTTTGGTGGTGAGATTCCAAATTTAGCTGAGAAATTAGTGCTAGAAATAAATGTAAGGTTTTATGGAGCGGTCACATGACCGTCCGAAGCTGCCGAAGTAGCCATTGGAGGAATCGCCCGTTGTAATCGTGTAGTTAAATGTTGCAACAGTCGTGGTCACATAGATGTGGTATGTGGGTGGATAAGGTTGACTACCAGGGTTAGCACCTGTTCACGGAGGTATGGTCACGTTATGCGGGGGCTGTCCCTAAGGGGCTGGCCCCCTTGCCACCGGCATTGATTTTAAAATACATGTTAAATAAAAATTGTCATTGTAAACTTTCAACGAAGCACACGCAACCCGATTGGTTGGGTTCCTTTCACACATTTGATGGGTCTCGGGTTCAAACCCGCCCGACTCCAAAATTTTGGATATGGCCTTTAACCTCTGGCCTGGGGCCACATGGCACCCTTTGATAGGCCAATAAAACCATATAATAAAAATATATTTTCCAAATATATATATATATATATATATATATATATATATATATATATATATATATATATATATATATATATATATATATATATATATATATATATATATATATATATTTGAAAAAAATTTAGACAAAGTCCAAAATGGGTCAAAATGTCTTTTTTTTTCGAGTTTACTAGGCTTTTTCAAACCTTGATAACTTCTGCATACAAACTCTGTTTTTTGAACTGTTCATGGTGTCAGAATTGCAATGACAAGACCTTTTTAGTCATTAAGGTTGCAAACATTTTTGAGAATTTTTGAACTATGGACATGATCTCCTGATTAATGACGCATATATTGACAATATCTACAAAATAAAATCTGAGGAAGATTGGATCAATCCCACTATAGATGGAAGAGTAAGTTGGGAATAGGATAGTTCCTATATCTCTGACTCTGACAAATAACTGGAAAATTGGTAGAATAGGTTGCATGAAGTCTCTACAAGACGATGTGTGAAAATCACAAGATCCCTTCACTGCATCACTTCATAGGTATGTAATTTTCCTTATTATTATGGGATAGGAGATGTAAGTGTTTTTCTTGGTGAATTTGAAAGAGAAGTACCTGAGGAACTGAGGTTCCAAGCTTTGGATGTAGCCCTGAGATCTACACCTGCTAGATGGTGGGGTACTCATAAAGAAAATATAGGAAGTTTGGACGAGTATTGAAGACTGATAAGTGCTAGGTTTGGGCCAATAGATTCCAGAGTCGAAGAAAAATATGATGGAAATTTTTATTCTCGACAGCATATTCATTGTTGCACATCATTTTGGGAAGAAGTTCTCGAACAAGAATGGGTACATATGTTTTTCCACACATTGGAAGCAATACCTATGAACTCGTATTTTGAGACAGAATTGCGACATGGAATTGAAAACTGGAAAGATTTGGTTGATGGATTCATTCTCACGTTTAGATTTGAAGATGACTATATGTGCATCGATGATGCCCTCTTGATAATCAAAGAAAAGTTATTTAAGGGCGAACTTCACTAAAATGGTCACCGCTAAATTGGTACGTGCAGTTGGGGCAGATGTTGGAATGATATAATGTGACAGCATAAGAGAATGATGAGAATCCATGGAATATTGATATTCCTGAATCAGAAGGACATTGCGAAATTTTTGGGCCATAACTGGAAACACTTGACATATCGCAACCTGCAAAGACGAAGAAGGTGAATATAGGGTCTGAAGAATAACCAAGCTTTGCGTTGATTGAAGATTATTGGGATGAAGACACATTCATCGAGATTCAAGAACTGTTGCACGAATATCAAGAGCTATTCCCCACGAAGTTTTATGAATTTAAGGGGCATAGTAGGGGACCTAGTATTTATAAGGATTCCTTTGAAGCCTTATGCGAAGCCAATAAAACAAATAACTGATAGCTTGAATCCAAAATACAAAGAAAGAGTGAAGGTGGAGTTGGATAAGATGATCAAAGATGGGATCATTAAACCAGTCAACGAATCTGAATGGGTTAGCCCCATGATCGTTCAGGAAAATATGGCAAAGGATGTTATCAGAATATGTGTGGACCTAAGGAAGTTGAATAATGCATGCTTTCATGGCCCCTTTCCCACACCATTTATAGATGAAGTGTTGGACAATATAGGAGGAGAGGAGGCCTATTCTTTCACAGATGGATTTTCATGCTACCATTCGATCAGAATTGTGCCAGAGGATAGACATAAGAGCACTTTTTCTACAGATTGGGGGTCTTATTAGTACACGGAGATGCCTTTTGCATTGAAGAATGCTCCTACCATATTTTCTAGAGTTGTAGTCGCAAATTTTAATTAGTATATACACACATTTTTGGAGGTTTAATTTGATGATTGGGCAATCTTTGGGTTATTAAAGAAACATGTTTCTAGTTTGAGATTGATGTTGGATACATGTAGTAATTATGAAATATCATTTAATTTTAGGAAGTGTATATTTTGTGTACCTTTCAGTATACTATTGGGCCATTTTGTTTGCAAGAAAGGACTCATTGTGAACCCCGTGAAGATTTTTTCTACTGTAAACTTGGAACCACCAAAAATAGTGAAGCAACTTCAGAAGACACTTGGATATACTGGCTACTACATGAATTTTGTAAATTCACATGATCCGGATTTATGCAGGAACGAAACAAAATAAAAATATAACCATAAATACAAAGATGCAGCAGAAATAACACTTCATTTCATTAATATCAAAGAACTGAAATTTGCTCACAAACAGAATGGAAATAAAACTAGCTAGGGCACTAGTAGCTATCTCTGAGAAGAGACGTGGTGGCTACAGGCCTCTGAACTGAGTTACAATGAGGATCGAGGGCCTATTTATTATTTAGACACAATCAAAAATCCTCAACAGCCAAAATCCTAACCCTAGGAGATGAAGCGCCAAAACTATGGGCCCTGTTTGGGTAAATTGGTGTTTCAACTTCCTAGGGGCGTAACTTTGGCATACGATCTTCGTTTGACACATACTATACCTCGTTAGAAAGATCTATCTAAGGAATACAAATTTTAAATGAGAAACATCATTCCATGGACCCACGTTGCTCTCCGTTTTCCCAAAAAAACGTCATTTAGGGCCTCAAAACAGCTCCGGAAGTTCAGGACCCGAAAAATTGCTAAAAATAGTAAGTTGAGCCGAAACTGAAAAAATGAAAGAGATAATGGTGGGGCCCCAAGTGGAATAGGTGGTGACCACAAATATCCACCTGGATCATTCCTCCCCCCTTAGGAAGCAATGGTCTCCATTGCGTTAAGTTCCTCCATGAGATGAGGAAATTTCTACTGAACTTGGTACCTGGTGAACCACTTTCCTTAGTGCAGGAGTTGGCCAACTTTGACAACCCGATACAGTTGGATCTTCTGTTGGCGAGTGTTCTTGATTTGCATGTCCATGATACAATATGTGGTGGCCTGTTCCATGCAGTCTAGGTTTAACTCTGTTGGTGTGAGTTGTTATGCAATGTTAGAGGTGTCTAGTAGAGGTGGGAAGTAAGGATGAAGGCGGTATACATTGAATACTGGGTGCAGACCAAGGAATGGTGGAATACTGAGCTTGAAGGGATTGTTCCCTAAATCCTTGGTGATGGTGTATGACCTGTATCGGAGCAGGCGAAGCTTGCAGTGGGGTCCAGTGAGGCGCTCCTTCTGCAAATGTAGCCATACTTTATCGCCCACCTGGAAGTTGTGTGGCACCCACTGTTGATCATGGCATTGATTGTACTTAGCATTGGCTCTGTCCAATATTTCATGAACCTATTGGCGGATGTCTTGAATGCACTCAATGAAGCTATTTTCTTTTTCAACTTCAGCCTGGACATGAGCCGAATCAGCCTGAGTAGACGCAAATGGCATGGCTATGTCAATGGGACATAGTGGCTGGAATTCCAAGCCCACCTGAAAGGGGCTATAGCCGATTGAACTATGGAGAGCCCGATTATAACTATGTTGTACATAGGGGAGGCTCTTGTCCCATGTGCGTGGATGATTTGAATTTTACATGTGCAAAATGTGTACAATAATTCTGTTGACGACCTCTGTCTGGCCATCTATTTTGGGATGGAAAGATGTGGACTTGGTGAGCTTGGTGTCTAGCATCGACCAGAGGCTAGACCAAAATGTGCCGAGGAACCGGCTATCCCGATCTGATATGATAGACTGTGGGATCCCAAAGTGCACCCACACTCATTCAAAGAAGATTTTAGCAGTGGCTTCTGCTGTGATATTATTCTTACAGGCTGCCATAATGGCCATCTTAGAGAAACTGTCGACGACCACGAAGACACAGTCATTTCCATGCTTAGTAGAAGGCAGGCCCAAAATGTAATCCATGGAGATGGATTCCCAAGGTCAACTAGGGGTAGGTAGCAGAGTATATAGGCCTTGCTTCTTGATGGTCGGTTTGGCGATGGCACAAGCAGTGCAGGATCTGATGTGCTTCTCGACATCCTTTCAAAGGTTTGGCCAATAGAAATACTTCTGCAGTATAGCTACTGTTTTCTCGACCCTAAAATGCCTAGCGACTCGACTGTTGTGTGCTTCCCATATCATCTTGGCACACTCGCTTGAAAGAACACAAAGGTGTCCCAGGTGACATAAAATTGCATCTTAGAGGTGAAAATTTGGAACCTGCGTACCCCCCAAGAGTGCCTTGTAAGTGTGGCCGAATCTGGGTTGCTCTCGTAGAGAAGCAGCCAATCAGAAGTCTCGTGCCCACAAGAGTTGAGAACGATGGTGAGCGCCATGATCGGTGGTCAGATGAGGTAGTCTGCAACATTATTGGTGCTACCCTTCTTGTACTTGATGTTCAAATGAAATTGTTGTAGATATGTGGACCGCTTCTAATGGCGAACATTCTGCAACTTCCCTTGTGTTTGTATGAACTGCAGGGGCCGGTGGTCTGCGTGGATGATTGTTTCCTTCCCCAAAATGTAATGCTTCCATTATCGACAAGCTTGCACAATGGAATACATTTCTTTGTCATAAGTGGGATACTTGCGAACTGTGTCAGACAATGTCTCGCTGTGATATGCCACTGGATGTCCCTGTTGAGTAAGAACTGCCACAATAGTATAGTTAGAGGCATATGTCTTGATCTCAAATGGTTGTTGCAAGTCTGGTAATGTGAGCACTAGGGTAGAACAGAGGCGATTTTTCAATTCTGTTAATGCCTTCTGTTGAGGTTCCGACCAAATAATTTTTCTCTCGCTCCTGCCTTGGTAACTTGACTCAAGGGCCAAGTGATATGAGAGAATCCCAACACGAACCTATGGTAGAAATTAGCAAGACCCAGAAATTTGTGAAGCTCTGTTATAGTGGTTGGGGCTGGCCAATCCTAAATGACTTGGATCTTGGTTTGATCCACATGCACCCCCCTTTCATCAATAATATATCCCAGATATTTAACCTGGGTCATGCCAAAAGTGCACTTCTCCAAATTGGCACACAACTTGTGTTGCCATAGTGTTTGGAGGACTTGTCGGATGTGGTGAAGGTGCTCTTCCCAAGTCTTGTTGAAGATCAGAATGTCATCCAAGTACACCACTACAAATGAGTTGCTGAATGGCCGCAAGATGTCTTCCATCATCCTCATGAAGGTTGTGGGAGCATTCGTCAACCCGAAAGGCATGACCAGCCATTCGAAAAGGCCTTCCTTGGCTTTGAAGGTAGTCTTCCACACATCGGAGGGTTCAATTGGTACTTGGTGATACCCAGACTTCAAGTTGATCTTGCCGAAATATTTTTCACCTTTAAGTTGGTCTAGAAGGTCATCAATCCATAGGATCGGGTACCTATTCCGGGAATTGATCTTGTTCAGTGCCCGATAGTCAATACAGAATCTCCACGTCCCATCCTTCTTCTGTACCAACACGATCGAGCTCCCAGAGGGCGATGAACTCAGTTGGATGTGACCTTTCTACAACAGCTCCTAAATCTGCCTCTTGATTTCATCGTTCTCCAGAACAAAGTGCCGATAGATCGGTCCATTGGGTAGCGGTGCACCTTGGATTAGCTCAATTGGGTGCTTGACCTAACAGTGCAGAAGAACCCCTATGGGTGAGGTGAAGATGTCCCTGTATTCCTCCACAACCTTATCCATTTATTGTTGTCATGCAGAGGAGCCCTGTCTGGAGGTCATGGCCACAGTCTTCTTCTTTCCCTGGGGACGGATCATCAGGGAAACGAATTTCCTAGTTTGGGAAATGAGCTTACTGCATTGTTTTTCAATAACCAAAGAGATAGCGGCAGGAGGTGGTACCTCTGGTATCCTATACAACTTATTTCCCAAAGTAACAATAACAGCGGGAGGCCAAGACTCATACATAGCATGATGCTTCCACAAGTATGGTTGTCCTAATGGTACATCAGAAACATCAATAGGAGCAACGTCACATAATACCTCATCCGTGAAGGGCTTGATGCTATAGGGAAGGTGGCACTACTGGTTGACACGGAGATCTCGTCCTTGGTGAAGCCACCCGATGGTGTATGGATGTGGGTGAGCTGTGGTTGACAAGCCCAACCGCTTCACGACATCTGCTGAAATGAGGTTCTTTTGGCTCCCATTGTTGAAAATGAACTGTATTGGGGAGCCCTTTACCCACATCTAGGAGTGGAAGAGACATTCCTCCTCCTCTGGATCTTCTAGTTCCTCCTTCTGGATTTTCGTAGTGGAAACAATGGCGTTGGGCTCAACATCAATAACATGTTTCCCTTTTTTATTCCCCTTGTCAGGTTCTGATTCAGATTCGGAGCATGCATTTGAATCAGAAGCCCTCATCTCGGCCACCAGCGACTGCTTGGCCTGACACTCACTTGCGTTGTGAGTGGAGCTCTTATGGAACTCACACCACTTTCCCGTGTCCTTCTTTGGCTTTGTGGTGTTGTTCTTTGCTTGTGGCTTCGAAAGTTTGTCTTGAATTGCCATGCCTTGGCTCTGTCCTTTGTTCTGTGTTTTGGGAGCACCCTTCCCTTGCTTTTTATTTGCAGATCCAAAGTCTCAATTCTTCTGCCTGAATTTCTGCTCAATCTTGGCAGTGTAACGGTATGTCATACCAAGCGAGGAGATTTCAAGGAACTCCATTTCCTTCTGAATGTATCTGTGCAGACAACTGCGATACTTTAGCACCATATGTTTCTCTAAATCTTTGATACCCAACTTGGTGCGCAGGGTATGGAACAGATTCGTCAGCTCATGCACATCTTGATCCCTTTGTTGTCGCAGCGTGGTCCATTGTATGTACTTTTCCTCATAGCTCCCCACGGGATAGTATTGTTCCTTGATGGCATCTCAGAAAGAATTCGAAGTGGGTACGGTCGAGAAAATAGAGGGTTCTGTCTCGTCGTTTTTCTCACAGTGGGTTTCCCACCAGTCCTTGACATGGGGGGAAGCTTTGAGGAGTGAAAAAATAATCTTCTCCCTATCGAGGAAGTCATGAACCGAGAAATATCCTTATAATAGATTCAACCATCTATCTACGGCATCTGCATTTATTTGACCCTCAAATATGGGAATGTCAAAATTTACTTGTACCTTAAAAGGAGTCGCACCTCCAGAGTGGCTGCTGGATGTAGATGCACCGCTGGTGGGCAGCCGTTGAAGGATCTGGGCAAAGTTATCCATCATCGCATTCCATTATTTTTCGAGGGCCTCCTCGAGCAATATTTTGATAGAACATCATGCTCCCTCATCTTTCTTTTCGTCCCCCATGGGCGTACGTCGAGGTTTGCGAGGCTGATCTTGCAAAGGTTCCACCAAATCGAGCCCTAACTCCTTATACCCCGACCTCGTTGGGGACATGCAAAGAAAGATTAAGAAAAAGTAGATGGCTCTGATACCACTGATCTAGATTTATGCAAGAACACAAAAGAATAAACATATAACCATAAATACAAATATGTAGAGGAAATAACACTTCATTTCATTAATATCAAAGAACTGAAATTTTCTCACAGACAGAATGGAAATAAAACTAGCTAGGGTGCTGGTAGCTATCTCTGAGAAGAGATGTGGCGGATACAGGCCTCTGAACTAAGTTACAATGAGGCTTGAGGGCCTATTTATTATTTAGACACAATGGGAAATCCTCAACAGCCAAAACCCTAACCCTAGGAGATGAAGCACCAAAACTATGGGCCCCATTTGGGTAAATTGGTGTTTCAACTTCCTAGGGGCGTAACTTTGGCATACGATCTTCGTTTGATGCATACCATACCTCGTTAGAAAGATATATCCAAGGAATACAAATTTTGAATGAGAAATATCTATCCATGGACCCATGTTGCTCTTCGTTTTCCCAAAAAACATCGTTTAGGGCCTCAAAACAGCTCTGGAAGTTCAGGACCCGAAAAACTGCTAAAAATAGTAATTTGACCCGAAACTGAAAAAATGAAAGAGACAATGGTGGGGCACCAAGTGGAATAGGCAAGTGACCACCAATATCCATCTGGATCATCGCATGCATAGATAACGATGCCAATGGATAATTTATTGAAGAAGGATGTTACTATCTGTTGGGATGAAGAATTCAAAAAGTGCCTCGACATACTGACGAAGAAGATGGTAATTGTGCCTATTCTAGTTTTCCAAAATTAGGATAAGGAGTTTCATGTACATGTCGATTCATATTACATAGCATTGGATTCAGTACTGGCACAACCAGGGGAATCATAAATTGGTCACCCCATAGATTTTGCAATTAGAAAATTGTCCAAGGTAGAGAAGAACTATTCTACGATAGAAAGCGAAGGGTTGGCTATGGTTTATGCATTATAGAAGTTCAGAAATTATTTGTTGGGAGCGCACTTAAATATTTTCACCAATCACTCCGCTCTAAAGTATTTGGTGAATAAGCCTGTTTTGGGAGGAAATATATGTTGATGGTTTTTTTTATTATAGAAGTATGACTTTGAAGTTGTAGTCAAGACAGGGAGATTGAATGTTGGGCCTGATCATCTGTCAAGGATAGAGACAACTGAAGTACCCACAAGAATTAAAGATAACTTGCCAAATGCATATTTATTCGTAATAAGGGTTGTAGATGATCACTTCTCGGATATTATTCAGTTTTTTACCACGTGGATGGTGCCCGCGGAGTACACTACGCAGCAGAAGAAGGAACTGGTAGTTAAGGAAACTGATTTTTCATTAATTGCAGTCCATTTTTACAAATGGGACCAGATGAAATACTGCGCATATACATCTCTAAGCATGAAAGGAAGATTATTTTAGAAGAAGCTCATGGAGGAATTATAGGAGGACATTGTACAAAAAATGCCACTGCGCAAAAGATCTTGAGAGATGGGTTATGGTGGCCCACACTACATAAGGATGCAAGAGAATATTTTAGACCTTGTGATGCATGTCAGAGAATAGGAAATCCATCTAAAAGGGATGAAATTCCATTGAATCCACAGGTGACGTTGCATGCATTTGATAAGTGGGCTATTGACTTTGTTGGACCTATCAATCCACCAAGGAAGAAGACTAGCGCAAGGTATATCATCACTCTAATAGAATATTTGACGAGGTGGACTGAGGCGCAACCAGTGAAGGATTACAGTACATATCCAACCGTGAAGTTTATATTTGATTATATTCTATCCATATTTTGGTGTCCAAATATCTTGATGAGTGACAGAGGGTCATATTTCCTACATAAGACTATTGAGGTGTCGATTGAAGATTCCAAGTCCATCATCAGAAGAGTACTCCCTATCATCCTCAGGAAAATGGGGCAGTCTAAGCTTTCAATAAGATCCTATAGAAATCACTCATAAAGGTATGAAATGTGAATAGAAATTACTGGGATCTAATAATTCCTGCGGTGTTATGGGCATACAGGGCAACCTGCAAGAAGATGATAGGGTAGACACCTTTCAGGTTGGTCTATGGACAATAAGCAGTCATGCATATGGAATATATACTGCTAAGTTTAAGAATTACGGCATTCACATACATGGAATACCACAATACAATGGAGTAAAGGATGGAGCAACTAGTTGATCTAGAAGAAGACAGGCTTATTGCAATTTTCCATTAGCAAGTGCAAAAAGAAAGGGAGAAATATTGGCATGACATACACATCAAGCAGAAGACATTTAGGGAAGGAGACCTTGTAATTTTGTATGATAGCAAGTTCATGAAGTTCCCAGCAAAGTTCAAAACACATTGTATGGGACCATATATCATCAATAACGTCTCTGATGGAGGCGCAGTTCATCTCATAAAGTTGGATGGTCATTTGATACTAGGACGAGAGAATGGGAGAAAATTGAAGATATAAAGGGATGAAAATGTCCCTGGAACTTCGTACTGACCAAATGAAAGGGAAAAGTCTTAGTGCCACCTGCAATTGAAAGTGGGCACTGGACTATAAACTACTCTGCAGAAAGGGGATTCACCGAACGAAGAGCATTGCGCGACAGTCAGGAGTATGAAGAAGTCCAGAAGAACAGCATCGAAGGAAGAGCATTGTGTGATATTTAGGTGTATTTCAAAGTCCAAAAGAACTGCGACGAGGGAGGAATTTTTGTGACACAAAAGAATGCTTTATTGAAGTTCACCATAAATATGACCTTTGGACAAAAAACGTTAACGTGGAAGGAAAGTTTCTAATAAAAGGAGTGGGGGAAGCGCATTTATTAGGCACATTTGGTTAAATCTAGTGCCATATCTCCATTAAATGAGCCAAATATGAAGAGAATCATGGGGTCTAAAGTTCAAATTTGTTATAAAATCAAGGTATCACTCCATATTTTGACCCTTTGTTTCAAGAGAATTCACATTGTGAATTTTCACCTAAGTGAGAATAGAGCAATCAACTCTATGTCTGAGAACACTTTGACGAGATTTCCAGGGAATTTATCAAGAAGGGACTAGCGAGAATCATGGAAGCTATAACACCGAGTGTCATAGGCCTGAGGTCTTTGAGAAATAAAACCACCACAGAAGCGCAACTGACAAAAAATCCGGTGAAGAGAGTATCTACGACCCCCAATACTATAAAATCCCCCATAAAGAAAATCACCAAGGATCAGCAGACAAAACAACGATAGGACAGGCAACAGAAGAATCCAATGGAAATTCATGACAGTGAGGAAGAAACCGACGTCCCAGAGGCAGAAATGGCATAAGATATTGAGGGAAAGTATGTAAAATATATCTCTTTGCTACCACCATATGTACCACCAAGGAAGTTGGGTGCTAAGTCAGTGAAAGACCCTGATAATGTGAAGTTCGGTGTATTCACACAGCTACTGCCCGAATATGTCCCTTTTGAAGGAGAACCATTGGAAAAAGTGTCACAGTTGAAGATGGAGGATTGGGACTTTAATGATAGAAAAAAGTACCCACAATTCGAGCCTAGTCAATACTTACAACAATTTTATTACCTAGATACTAAAGTCACCAGGCTGGAGCCTCACTCGTGGGCTGAACGTTTGCAACAAGCATGGTTTTTAAATATGTTGAACATGGTACACTTTGGTCGAAGTGTTATTAACACCCTCTGTGTTCGAAAATTTTTGTCTTTAATTCATGATGGATACCTCTAGCTAGGAGAGAGGATCCCAATAGATAAGATCATGATCAAAAGAATAACCACGCTGCCATACTAGGTAAACAACCTCGTTGAGGATTTCGTGAGAAGGGTCAGGATAAAGCAGTCACTGAAGACATGAGGAAGAAGTATGAGCTGGTCAATAATTCAAGGGTCTATGACATAAGCTTTATCAATGACCAAGGGGCATGCTTCTCTGCCCACATTCTTACAGGAAAAATTATGCACAAGTTGAGAGCGAATGAAGTGCCAGCAGTTGTGGTCTCTTTGGCTACACAGTGCAATAAGGGGGTTCAGTTTAACTGGGTCGGCTACTTATCCAAATAATTTTTGGAAGACTTCCAAGAAGCGCAGGAAGAAGGGAAGACGTTCCACTATGCATGGTTGCTATTGATTATTGCATTGATGGCCCAGAAGGAACCAGATGAGTCACAGTTCCCTATTGTTTAACTGGATGTGTGCAAAGCTACGAGGTATGCCTTGCTCTGGTTTACTAAGGAAATGACGTGCATAACGGAGAATAAGAATTTTTGGGTACTAATGGAGATGGAATTACGAACAGTGGTGAACTAACGTCCCAAGGTGTCACCTACCTTGTTTGAAGAATACCGGAACATCACAGAATTTAAGGCTGATTTTCACAGAACTTACATCAAGGTGCAGATCGATCTGACAGTAACATGGCATCCTTTTCCATATTTGGTTACAGAGCTTGATCTTGCAGACGTCGTAAAGAAATTATCAGTAGACTGGCTGACTCTGCCCATTGGAGGAACTATGACTTAGGTACATACCTCACAACATGTGGGTATCAGTTGAAAAGACACAACAGCAGGAAAAGATGTCGAATGAGAAGCAGAGAAGGATGGCAAAGAAACTGAAGGAGTAGAACTCGATCAGAGTGGCGAGGACCCTCCTAGCGATACAAAGCCAACTAATTCGCCATTTATTATCAAGAATAGGGTACCTATAGCATCTATTCCAAGGGCACAAAATAAGAACAAGGCAGATTGATCCAAATGCACAGAGCCCATGGTCCTCAATGAAAGGGATATTGATGAAATTGGAGAAAAAGCCTAGCATATTACAAAAGAACCCTGGAATAGGATCTAGGATCACTACAAAGTGGTATTGAAAGAAGTGTAGGAAGGTATGCAGGAAATAAAGGTGCTGGTACAAACACCAAGGCCGCAGGAACTACCAGCCAGCCAACTAGCACAAACAAGTCAACCGACGCAACCAGAGCATCGGCTAGAAACACAATTTTTTTTGTGAATTTTTCACGTACCTAGAGGAAAGCAATAATTCGAGGCATATGAAGATAGAGAACATGCCAAAGGATGGGAAAGCATCATCATGAACCTCATTGTGCTCCCTACTCCAACATTGCATGACTTTCACCAAAGAATCGTCGAAGAACTAAAAGTGCGAGAACAACGTATGTTGAAGACCAACTTAGAAGTGAAAAAGGATAGAACTATGATGATGGTAATTCTTGAGCGAGTGCTAAAGGAAAGAGAAAAGGTGTGTCATAAATAGAAACAGTTGGAAGAAGGTATTAGCAAGACTTGTAGTGAATTTTCGTACATTCAAGTCCGCATAGAGGAACCACTAGCAGCTAAGGTTGTGAAGCTCACTTTCGCAATCAAGGAATCAAAGGAAAACACTGAGAAGCTAAAATTTGAATATCAGGTCCATATTTTTGAGCTACAAATGAGGCTATAGCCAACCACATCACTAGAATTCAAATATCAGAGGGAGGTGTACCTCAAAACAGCACTGAAAGGCATTGACAACTTAATGGAAAAGAGTACATAGTTGTTGGATGATACATTGGAGATTTGGACCTTGCTATAAGAGGATCCAAACATTCTACAGATAGAGGAAGAAATACAGGAAAAATAGAAGCAGTTGGACGAGATCAGAGCAACTACGATGACCTTAGCAGTCTTCTAAAGGCTTGTTAGGATCATATAAGGGAAGAATCTTTAGAGTTAGATTGAATATCTTTCGAGAAAATAGCAGTTCATCACAGCAAGGACTCAACCATGGCAGGAAGATGTCGTCCAAATTTCACAGATAGTGGATGGAAAGATCAAGGAATTGTGCCATATGTAGAAGGATGTGCTCCAGAAGAAAGTTGGGCCAACGACAGAAAATATATTGGATAAGGTGCACCAAGAATAAAAGTAGATGGTAGAGATACTTCAGTAGTATAATGTCACCTACACAATAATTGCAGACAAGGTTTAGGGCGCACCAATTGAGTGACTCGGGACGAGTCACATGTGAGCATTGGGAGCCTATTAGGCAATGCTGAACTTGGTGCATTTTTTGGTCAAAGTAATCTGCAGCTTGAGGAGACAAGTGTGTGGAAACACATAGTTAGAGCTACCATGCAGCGTTTAAGGGCTTCGGGGCGGGTTGAAGCCCCTCATTTTGTAACGGGTAATGGGTTTTAGTATATTATTTTTTCTTCCCATGGTATGTGGACCATGGTTTTGTATGATGTAAATTTTATATAAAGCGATGTAAGTATTTGTCGAAGTCATAATGGGATATCATGGTTAAATCAAGATTGTAATTGTATATATCTTTCTATTTTTTTGGGCATAAGGGAAGGCTTTGCAACTGTATACACAGAGGCCTTGAAGAGTCTGAAGCTTTTTGTGCAGACCACATGTAAATGTGTGCACAGGTCAGAGAAGTGAATGTAATACAGAGATTTATAAAAATAATGAAGAAGATTTTTTGAAGCATCGTTGTGTTTATCTGTGTATTTTATTATTATTTTCATTGTGAAGTTATTTATATGCTTTATGTTGTGTTTTAATGATAAATGCACAGTGTGCACATGTATTGATTGATGAATGAAGTATAGACTGTTGAGTAGATAGATGCATCTGTGCAATTCCAAATAAGAATAAGTAAGAATTTTAGGAATAGATCCACACTCAAGTGTCCCTTTGGATGCAGAAACCTGGTTCTGACATCCCCCAATATTACCTCGGGTGAGAATGCGATCTATGTAGCAGGTCATTGTTGAAAGGGTCGATAAGAGAGGGTTTTGTTGGTGTGTAGCTAACTCCAAACCTGGGTCAAGCCCAAACTAGCCAACAGTTCTCTACCAAACTCATGGGATAGTCTAGTTGTTTCCATATGTAGTAATGCAACTACATTATGTTTTAATGAAATTGTCTCACTCTTATTACCAGAGGAGATGTCATAGAAAAACAAGGAAATTAAGAATGTATATGCCTTACCTGTAAAGGGATGCTCCTATGATATTAATAAAATTAAGTCTTCAAATGGGAGATATAATCTAGAGGAAGATCTAAATCCTTAGGAAAAATCGTAAAGGTATGTTGCATATGGGGAAAAGAAGGGAATTACAAGAAAAATTATAAATCCAAATTTGTTGAGTGTTGGGTGAATTAATTTCTCAAAAATTCCAACATAGACTATCAACAAATATGTTCATAAACTTCAAGATGTTACACAATATGTTCAGGGTTCAAATCATTAGTAGGATTTCTAACTTATGCTACATGATGAAAAATGAAAGGAATTCATATGAAAAAGCAAACATAGGAGATGCCTTCTGTCCATGGCAACAACACAAATCATTCTCACCTAGGTTACACTTTTTTACTTTGACGAGGCAGGGCATTAATGAAAACAAGGAGAAGTTGCAGTGTATATGTTAACCCCTCATAAATTCATCTCACTTATATCAAATAATATTTTAAACACAAACACAACTAGGGAAAAACCAAATAGATATGGTGATCGCTAGGTTGCACACAAATCACCTATTTATTGAACTAGAAATTTTAATAACTAGGAAGCTTGCAATGTGTGTCATTACCCTTAAATAAAAAATATCATTCCTACAAACAACAAAATTTTGAATAAAAAAAACATTCAATGATCAGATCAAGAATTTAATGGTGCATTCAAGGAAAATAACCTATACTTTAATCATATATTCAAAGAAAAGAAACAAGCTATGATATGCCTATCAAAATTAAGGAAAATAACTTAGCTATAATACATTAAGCAGAGAAAAGGGATGGGGAAGCGTGGGTTGAGTTGGTGGTCCCTCCCAACCATCACCACATTTCTTAGGAAACTACAAAAATCATAACCAATTCACACCGCCAATGACCTCAAACCAACATCAACAATTGCATTGATCCAAGGAAAAAATGAAAGTTACATAATCAACAACATTTTCCCAATGCCCAAACTTTGAATTACAAGGAATTAGCATCCTCCTCTTTGCAAGCTACTCTATTTGTTGGCATTATGGAAACTTGGCATTGATTTCAACTCTTGATGATGATGTGGTTTCTGTTGATGATTATTTTTGTACGATGGTGAATTGATATTACGGCATGATTGTAGGTGATATATTCATTATCTCATGTATTGACATGTTAGGTTATCACATCGCAAAAATATAGGACTTTGATACTCTTGTAGCAGATTAACAGGTCTTACTACTAGAATCATATGCTCCAATAACTCTCCTATAGGTGAGAAGGTGATCTACTAGAACTTGATTCTCCTATGATAATTTGGGCTTAAACCAATATAAATTCCCATGGTAATGAATGTAGTTGGGTTGTTAAAATTAACTTGTAAAAAATATCAAATTTACCACTGTAAAATCCTAAGGTATTTCTCCAAGTTGGTTTTATTATGTCAACATCCAAAATGTTATAGATATGTTATCACAAATTCTCTTGATGCATAAAGAGGTTGATCGATCTGATCATTTGAATGTTACTTTATTTTCTAATTGATATAGTTTAATAGCATTGAAGTGATCAAAGTTTTTATTTGTCTCACTCTTTTGTTTTGGAACAGGTTGAATGGATGTATATAGTATTTTAGTGAATCATATTGATTAATTATTATGATGAAGTGGTAGATCGATGTCTTAATAAATATTTGGTACAAATCCTTTTGAAGTGAATTAAATCTATGTTGATCTGCCCTAGAAATTTTTGGTGAATAATGTGCAGCATTCTCCTGACAATTGAGTATCCCCTGTAATATGATAATACATATGTCGATGATGTGATCTAGTGAAATTATATATGTCATGTTCAATTCCAAACACAAGTTGGATCCAATGGGTATAAAGGTGGATCAAGATGAAGATTCAATCTATAAGAAATGAGACCATAGAATGATAGTAAAATGATGTATCTTAGAGAAAATCTCTTAGTACACATAGTGGAAAAATTCTTTGTAATGATATGTTGATTTTATGTTGTGGATCATTTGAAACTTTGTACTATGTACATATATCAAACCTACATATATATTTGTGTGATCTGAGTTTCAATATATTCGAGCAATGAATAAGAGGTCACTACCTATAGTGCGAGTGGAGACTTATTCAAAGCAAATTTAGAAGAGAATTCATGATTAAAGGATAACCCATGGTATTTTTGAAGAGTTGATCACTATGTGTTTCACTAAGATAGTGTTAGAAAAAGTATGTATTACTTGTTCTTATGAGTATTGGAACAAGGTCCCTTAGGACAATAATTTTGGGCTAAATATTAGTATTTTTGTTAGTTTTGAGTCGTGCGCTCTACGCAAAGAAGAGTCAACGGGCTTTGGGGTGGGTCAAAGTCCCTTCATGATTTTTAATGTGTTAAAGGGTAAACTAGGGGTCTCAAACCATGGTTTGAGGACCATAGTATGAGCACAAGCAAAGGAATATGTAGAAGTATAGATTGAGTCAGATAAGTCAGTTAATCAAAGTTAAGAAGAATAGATGAATTGATGATATAACTCTGAATTGAATCTGTTGTAAGAGTTTGTGTCTGAAAGATTACTGTTGGTTGTGTGCATGGAGACCTTAGTCCGGTTTTGTGCGAACCTCGCTGGCTATGTGCGCGAGTAGATCTGGTGAATTGTAAGGGTTTTTATGAATTGTAAGGTTTAAGACTAATTAATAAAGGACTGTGTTGGAAATTTTTTGTACTGAATGCATCTATGATTCACTTATGTGTATGATTTATGTTTTCTGCATATGATTTATGTTGTCTGTAATTAGATCGGGTTGTGTACCTGTTTTTACTGTTGATGCGTAAGATAATTGCATAGATGTGTACTTTAAAGACTGAATATTACGTTATTAAAACAGTTAAATAATTTTTCAATGTACTATCTATGCGCACCCGCATGGTTAACATGTGCTGGTTGACCTAGGGTTTCTGGTGTGCAATACAGTCTTATTAATAAGATAGATTAGTTAATGCCCACTTCATTTAATTCTCTCTCAGGGTCTGGAAACCTAGTTCCAACACCCCCCCATACTTCTTTGGGTGAGACATTGGCCTGCAAGTAGTTCATTGCTGAAAGGGCCAGTAGTACGAGGGTTTTATTGGTTACGCAACTCTTAGCCTGGGTTAGGACCCCTCAAGCCAACAAATGGTTTTGTTGTTAGAACCGGAATAATTTTGAGAGAGATTAATATTGTGGAAACCATTAAAGATTGAATTAGAAGACTAGTTTGAGCAAAAGATACGTGAATTCACCATCAAGGAGAATAGGAGTAATAAATTGTCTACTGAAGATTAGGAATAGAGGTACATTTTCACAGAGGTCCATGAAATCTTCTTTGTGACCTTTGCACACAAATTAAAGGAGTGGTTATTAAGGTTAATGGAGTTTCAAACCTGCTGGAAGGACAATAAAATCACTCAGTGGATGCCTGAGTTGATCCAACAGTTAGAAAATACTTTTAACACCATTTCTCGCACTATAGACCATTGGGTTGACAACATTCTAGGTGGATTTGTGACAAAGTTTGCAGTTGATCAGTTTGTGTCATATTCTAAAGTAGAAAGGAGGTTCTTTAAAGTACCAAGAGTTAAGTTCATACGCTCTCTACCTTTGTTTATTAAGATGTTATTGTGCGAAAAGGGTGTTCTATGTAGTCAGACGAAGTGAATGACCCCAAATGAGCTGGAAATCACTACGCGCAGTGGAATGTACATTCGGGTTAACCAAAGAGGTGACAGATCAGTATACAACCCTTTAAGAAACATGCCTAATAGTGATACAGAGAATGGTGAAGCTACACGCGCGACAGGTAACCCTCCATCCACCCCACAGTCGAACTTGCGCAGGGGTATGTGATCTGCTACTCCACCTCCAACACCGCCATGAGGCGATATGGCTGCACAAATCAAGCTACCCACCATCAAGGGTGTGGGAGATGAAGACATGGATAGGTTCATTGCAGATGCAATATGTACTATGCAAAATGTCAACACCGATGTTGCCAAGAGGGTGTATCTAGCTATGGCATTTGAGGGTCATGCACTGGATTGGTTTATGGGATATGTGGCTCAAAACGTTGACCCTACTGTCGATGAGATCAAGAAATATTTGAAGAAATAATTCAGAAAACCAAAGTCCTATTCGCAATTTGTAACATAGCTAAAATAAATCCAAAAAGAGACAAACGAATCTGTCTGGGAGGAAGATCAACAATTGAAGTGCACTATCAGCGATGGAGGATTTATCTACGATGATAAGAAGCATAAATAATGGCTTATTTCGATGCTCCTATTGCATCTATGTGACCCTCTGAGTTGGCACAAAATTGATTCTCCGATTGAAGCTCTTGAATTTTCCATGAAGATGGAAGTTGTGCCCAGAACTGATGACCAATTCGAAACTCTACAAATCTAGAATCAGTTAGAGGCGATGCATTTGGAAATTAAAAATTTGTGCAGGGACATGGGGAAAGAAGCTTGCATAGAGGTATGGTGTATATGCTATAAAGGTTTTGGTCACACAAAATATCAGTGTCTCGTGCTTCAGGATTACATGCAAGCAGGAGGGCCAAATCCGTTGCGACCCATGGATGCTTTAGGACCAAGCGGTACTCCCACATTATGGTGCACTAACCGTCAAGTGGATGGATGGCATGACACAAACCATTTCCCTCGATTAGGAAGTTATGTACCAGAACTGAAGCAACAATGGTGTAGGTTTTTCTCTTCTGTCAGCCACGATGAGCATCACTGCCACACATTCGATTTATTGATAGAAAATTCCAACCTCTATAGAGTGCAAGCCAACCCATCCTCACCAACGTCCCCCTTTGGGCATGGTGGATCTCCAACTAGAGGAATGGGAGGAGGGAGAGTTGGAGGTGCAGGTCGCGAAAGAGGACAACTGATCTGCTACAATTGTGGAGATGTGGGGCACTTTGCACGTGACTGTCCAAACCCTGTGAGTCAGTATTGTAGGTATTCTAGATAGTTTCCTCATATTATTGAATATTTTCCTATTTTGATTGCTAGAATGCATGAGAAGCAACAACAGATGCCTACATAGAATATACAAATTGTTAGAGCTGAGCTGTGGGAAGATGATCCAAGTGTAAACATAATTACATGAAGTGGTGCTACCACTGGAGAAGAAGAGGGAAAGAAGGATGATGCAAAACCTTGGATCAAGAAGGATTATGAAAAGAAGGAAGGATTCAACCTACAGAAGGAGAAGGAGACTTTTGTAGAAGCTATAAAGGATTTTGTTGTTGTGGGTGCTTCCACATCCAAGTCAGTCACAGAAGAAAGGATCGATGACGAAGTTAAACCCTTCTTGTAAGCATGCATCAAGCTATTGTGTAACCAAAAAGTAGTAGACATCCTTCAAGCTCTAATATATAGCTACGCAGATAAGGAATTTCCTCAAACCAAGAGAAAGCTTGTAAACAAGATCTACAAGAATAAGAAGAGAACCGGTCAAGAGATGCACATGTCTGTGCAGATTGGGGAATATGAGATGGATCAATTCATCCTGGACTTGGGATCTGATGCGAATGTACTACCTAAGCATACCTGGCAGAAGATGGGCGAACCAAATCTAGAATGTTCCACTATTCAACTGTGCATGGCCAATCAATAGAAGGTTATCCCATTGGGAAGACTCCCACAGGTTCTAGTAGATATTTTTGGAGTCAAGGTACGCGTAGACTTTGAAGTAATACAATTTTTTTGATGATACAGACATCTACCCTGTGTTGTTAGGGTGGGCTATCGACATGGGGGACATCATCAACTTGACAGAAGTATGATCTTTGAAAATAATGGTACTCGAGCTATAGTACCTTTGGATCTTGCAGAAGAGAAGAGATATACAGAACTAGTGCATGCAGAAGACGATGTCAACCACAGCTACAAATTGACTGCATGAGATGAGGATTGGATCAAACCAACTGCTGATGGGATGTTGAATAGGGAAAAGTATAGCTCATGCTTCTCTGATTCAGATGAGGAAATGGAAACTGGTAGAATCACTGGCATGATGTTTCTGTGTTGTGCTACCTCAAAGTCACTAAAAATTTATGTTGAATCTCTTCATAGGTACAAAAATTTCCCTATTTTGCTGGTTCTGGTAATGTTGTTTTATTTTTGGAAGAAATGGAAAAGGTTTTCCTCGAGGATCGAAGGTTCTGGGCACTCAATCTTTCCATGCATGCAACTCCAGCACGTTGGTGGGAGACGCACAAAGGGAAACTTGAATCCTGGGAAGAATTTTCCTATATGATGTGGTTGCACTTCACCCATCGAGTAACCAAGTTGGATGAAGTATACACAGGAAAGGAAGACCCACGCTCGCACTTGGATAAATGGACAACTACTTGGGGTGATGAACCTGAGCCAAAATGGGTGCATATTTTTATCCATACTCTAGGAAAGCTACCCACCAATTGGTACTTGGAAACAGAGTTACGCCAAGGGATGACTGGTTGGGACTCATTAAAGGAAATTTTTATCCTCACTTTTAGATTTTCTAGTGGGTTTGAAGGCATTAGCCAGGTATTGCATGGAATCCAAGGCGCTGTCTTTGACACGACCAAACCTGCAATAGAGTTTCAACCACCTGCATGGGATGCATAGATGCAAGATATTTCCAACTGCAAAAAAAATTCAGTAGAATATAATGATGAAGATACAAGAAATGTCAATATCCCTGAATATGAGGGGGAGCACGCAATTGAAGGCCCCTTGTTAGGATTGATGGATGTGACTAAGCCCTTAAAACTTAAGAAAGTGAACATTGGGACGGAGGAACAAGCCAAGTTGGCAAAAATAGGAGATTATTGGGATGATGACACAGTGCGAAAGATTGCAGATCTGTTGACAGAATATAAGGACCTATTTATCACAAAGTTTTATGAGCTAAAAGGAATTGTAGGAGACTTGGGAATCATGAAAATCACCCTGAAACCTAATGTGCGCCCCATCAAGCAACAACCATACCGGTTTAATCTGAAATATAAGAAGAAATTGAAAGAATAATTGGAGAAAATGGTTGCTACAGGAATAATTGAACCCGTGGAAGAGTCTGAGTGGGTAAGCCCAATGGTTGTTCAGGAAAATAAGACTAAGTGAGAAATAAGGATTTGCATGGACCGACGCAAACTGAATTATGCATGCATACATGATCCCTTCCCTACACCATTTTTAGAGAAGATATTGGACAATGTTGGAGGACAAGAGGCCTACTCTTTCACTAATGGATTTTCAGGGTACCATCAGATCAAGATTTCACTAGAATACCAAAGTAAGACCACATTTGCAATAGAATGGGGATCCTTCCAATACACATTCATGCCCTTTGGATTGAAGAATGCACCTGTTATATTCTCGTGTGTAGTAGTTGTTGTATTCAAGGATTTCATGCACAAGTTTCTGGATGTGTAATTTGATGATTGGACTCTGTTTGGGCTTCTAAAGAAGCATGTTTCCAACCTGTGCATGATGCTCGACACTTGCAGGAAGCATCAGATCGCCCTTAAATTGAAGAAGTGTATATTTTATGTTCCTTTTGGGATATTGTTGGGACATATTGTTTGTGAGAAAGGGTTGATGGTAGATCCAACCAATATTGCAGTTATTGTAAATTTAGAGGTTCCTGCCAATATAAAATAGTCACGCTCTATTTTGGGACACACAGGGTATTATAGGAAATTCATTCAGGGGTACCTGCTGAACACTCCACCCATGGAAAAATTGCTGAAGAAATATGCGTCCTTTTGTTGGGATGAGGAATGTCAAAAGAGCTTTGAGCTGCTTAAGGAAAAGATGTTTATTGCACCTACTTTAGTATTCCATAACTAGTCCAAGGTCTTTCATGTGCATGTTGATGCATCTGACATTGCACTTGGAGTTGTCTTATAACAGCCAGGAGGAGGAGATATTGATCACCCCATTTCCTTTGCAAGTAGAAAGCTCTCCAGTGCAGAATGCAACTATTCGACCACAAAAAGGGAAGGGTTGGCTATGGTCTATGCTCTGCAGAAATATAGGCATTATATGTTAGGAGAGCACTTCAATATGTTCACTGACCACTTTGCTTTGAAGTACCTAGTCAACAAGCCTATGTTGGGGGGAATATTTGTAGATGGCTACTCCTATTCCAAGAATATGATTCTAAAATCATTTTTAAGCCTAGTAGATTGAATGTTGGACCTAATCACTTATCACACACTGAGAATGGCAAACAACTGACAAGTTTGGAGGATGGATTTCCTGATGCACGGATCTTTTCCATTAAAGTGGTCAATGAACACTTTGCAGATATCATTCACTTTATAGCTACTGGTAGTGCGCCTGCTGAATACTCGGTGCAACAAAAGAAGGAGTTGGTTTCGCGTGCAACTGACTTTACATTGATTGCTGGTAAACTGTACAAGTTGGGTGTTGATGAAGTTTTAAGAAGGTATGTCTTAGAACATGAAAGACAAGACATATTAGATGAATCTCATGGGGGAGTGGCAGGAGGCCACTATGCACGGAAAGCCATTGCGCAAAAGGTTATGCGCGCTAGATTATGGTGGGCCACACTACACAGCGATGCACATGCATATTGTCAAGCTTGTGATGCATTCCAAAGAATAGGGAAGCCATCACGTAGAGATGAGATTCCATTGCAGCTGCAAATGGCTCTACAAGCTTTTGATAAATGGGCCATATACTTTGTTGGACCTATTAATCCTCCTAGAAAAAAGACAGGCGCGCACTACATCATCACTGCAACAGACTATTTAATTAGACGGGTAGAATCTAAGCTAGTAAAAGATTTTACTGTAGATACTGTTGCGCAATTTATTTTTGAAATTATCTTGTCTAGATTTGGGTGCCCAAAGATATTGATGAGTGATCGGGGTACACACTTTGTTAATGAAACCATTAAAGATTTTACAGAATAATTTAAGATGCATCACCATAAGAGTACTCCCTATCACCCTCATGCAAATGGTGTAGTATAATCCTTTAACAAGATCTTGGAGAATGCGCTTACCAAGATCTGCAATTCAAACTAGAACAATTGGGACGTGCACATACCTGTTGTCTTATGGGCTTATCGGACCACATGCAAGAATTTGACTGCTAAAATACAATTCATGATGGTTTATGGCCAAGAAGCTATCATGTCTATGGAATACATTATTCCAAGCCTATGCATCGCAACACTAACTAATATGGCTGAACCATAAATCATGGAGGAACGTCTATCACAATTGGTTGCATTAGAGGAGGATTGGTTTATTGCCAACTTTCATCAGCAAGTATAGAAGGCATGCAAGAAGGCCTGACATGATAGGCACATCTAGAAGAAGGCATTCAAGGAAGAAGATCTAGTTTTATTGTACGAAAATCAGTTTTCAATCCACCCCGGGAAGTTCGAAATGTGTTGGTTAGGGCCATATATTGTGAACAAAATCATTAATGGAGGTGCGGTATGCTTGGCCATGTTGCATGGTGAGAGTCTACTAGGGTATGTCAATGAAAGCCGACTGGAGTCGTATAGGGATAACCTTGTGCCTACCAAATGACTATATGGCTGGAGAAAAATAATCCACTCGTTTTCATGTTGCGCGGAAGGCTTGCACAGGGAGGCGCGACATGAGCGCAGAGGTTGTGTGCGGTGGGAAAATTTGGTCGTTGGAATACTAACTCTAGGTGAAAAATCAACTTTACTGTTGGATGGAGAAACTTTTCTACAATTAACAATAATATATTACAGGATTTTTGACCTATTTTATGGGGATAAGGTGCCATTAATGAAGTTCTAACCATTTTTACCATGGATCACCTATAAATATGAGGGAGCGGGTCGTATTCTGTTCTTTTTTTATTTGAGTGAATTGTGCTCTGAGATTATTAGTGTGCACTGTATGTCTACCCATGAGAGTCCTACATCCGACGTAAGCAATCCGAAGTTTATATTCAAGCCTAGGATGATGGCCACCAACCCCACTTCCGAGAGTGTGCAATCTGAAGAGAAATATGTGCCAATTACAGCATCTACTGACCGAGGCTCTAAAGAAGTTCATGAAGTTATCCCTGAGGTTCATGAAGTTGTATCAATGCCTACTAAGGGAAAGGATAAGATGACTAAGGGGTCATTGTCGAAGTCATAGACATCCCCCAGGCAGATTACATCCCTGTGCCAGGCGTCAAAGCACAAATCTCCTATGGGTGATCCAACGAAGCAACCTATGACCACAACTGAGGAGTTTGCACTCTTTTTCGATCCCATCTCATGGCTCCCGAAGTATGTGAAGTCACACAGACCCTCTATTAAAGCCCCAGAAGATTTGGATATGGTGTGTGCCTACCTGCAGATGCCATTGATCCCTAAGGTGGTCACGTTGTAGGGGGGTATGTTTGGAAAGATCCCAGCTATGAAATTTGATGACTATGATCTGGCTAATGAGAATACCTTCCTAGAATTGGTGTCAAAGTACTACCTCGAACGGGTTTTGTATGGTGTAGTAAAGGTAGAGCTTGTTATCACTCAAAAAATTCAAACATCATTTTGACAAGGTTACATAGGTTCATGGGTCAAAATAGGGTTGTAGGAGTCATTTTTAAGTTTTATCAAGGGAAATATTATTTTTTTATGGTTTGAGTTTACCCTAAGGTCTAAACCCACTCATGTTCAAACTCCTTCATGTTAAATCATTCATCATTTTCTGATTCATTTCATTTTCCAAAGTTTTTTACCAAAACTGCCTAATTAGCCAAGAAATCACAGTTTTGTAGTGCATAGCACTGTAAAAAGTCACTTTTCTCTAAGAAATTGTTGATAGTTTCGTAGCGAAAATAGTCAAATTAACACTAGAGGCGCTACGAAAGTGCAGTTTTCTGTCTGTCTTGTCAATCGATTTGTTAGGTGTTAGAAAACATTGGGAAAGGGCAAGATAGATTCTTTTCGAGTCATGGAGTGATGAAATCAAGGTACATACCCACGTTTTTAGTCATCATGGTAAGTTAGGGTAATGAATAAGTCATCATTGAGTCATGAGAAGACATTTAAACTTCAACTCTTTTCCTAATTTAGCCATTATTATTTCTCATTCCTCTATGCGTAATATCTGAGCTCTAGAGAGTTATTGTATCAAGCCAAACTTGTGGTTGGTTTCTTCAAAGGTTTATTTTAAATCTTAGCAAGCGAGCCCGCAAATTCATCAAGAGAGGTTGAACATCATCAAGAGAGGCTGAGAAATTCTCTGAGAAACTATGGCAGAGAAATGAAAAATACACAAGGGTGGAAAATTTTTGAGATATGAACCTAAAGACATGAAAGCAATCACTGAAGATGCAGCAGTAATGGAAGCCTTCAGAAATGCAGGTTGCCTAGAGTTTTGTGAGAAATTGCAGGGATTTCATACATAGGTATCCAAGGAGTTTGCTTTGAATTTCAATGGAACAACCACTAAAGTGGGAATGCTAAATTTTTCCATCACACCAAAGGTTATTTTTGTTGCTACAGAAATTCCAAGAGGTTAAGAAACCTATTTCAAAGGTTTCAAGTTTAACATTGAGCAGTGTAAGGAGTTCATGAAGCTTGAGCACACTGAGATGGATCTCAACAATGTTGTTCCAAGAAACTACATTAAAGACAAGTATTCAAAATTGTTTCTCATCATCCAAAAGTACATTACCTATGAAGTTAGATATCACAAAGTCTACTCATACCATTTCAAATTACCTCTGCACTTCACTGGTAAGATTTCCCTTGACCTACCTTTCTATCAGCATAGAAGTTTTTCAAAGATGGCTAATAAGGTCCAAGAAAAGTCTGAGGGGACTGAGACATCATTATTTCATCATGGCTTAATGAAATTATTAGTTTTAGATGAACTTAAAAGTTTAGGTAGAGATTTGTACTCATTCTTATTTGTTAGTGGTTTTGAATTAGGTTCTCTAACTCCTTCAAAAACTCCTAAAACTAAGAAAATTCCATCACCACTAGTAGCAGAGCAGAGCCAACCTTTGGTTGCAAAACCAAATGAACCTGCAAGAGAAAAGCCAAGTAAGCAAACTATGAAGGAGCCAGAGAAAATGCAGAGTCTTGACACACCAAATGCCCCACCTGCAAAACATAAATAAAAGGTGGTCAAGCCTGCAAAACAAAAACAAATTATTAGCAAACAAGGGACCAAAAGAATGGCCAGAAGCCAAACAATGGTTTTGGAAGAGAATACAATGGCTGCAGAAGATAGAGCAGAAGCTAAGGGGAATATAGAGGATATTCTACATTCCATTGACATAGAGGAAACACCTATTTTCCAAGCTGAATTTATAGAGGAAGGTGGGCAGAAGTTAAAGAAGGAAAAATCTACAAAGAAATTAGAGTTTGAGGGAGAATATGCAGGTTTCATTTTCCAAGCAAGAAATCCTATGACAAGGTATGTTATGAAATTGATAGATAGTGGCAAAGAAGTTCAAGTACCTACTGATACAGCTCAACCACCTCAAGAGATTATTGACCTCTCATCACCCACATCAAAGGATATTGTCAGCAAATCAAAAAAGGGAAAAGTGAATGTGATAGAAGAAAACAAAGTTGCGGCTCCTTGAAGAGAAATTGAAATTTGAAAATCAGGAAATTATTGTCATGAAAAAAGAAGCTAGGAAACACAGTGTTGAGAAAATTCAATTTGAAAAGATGAAGGCAGTTTGGGAAGAACAGGTAGAAACTGTTTCAAAAACCTTAAACAACACACAGCAGCTTGTCAAGTGGACAATTCCAACAAGGTTAGAAGCCAAGCATGTCAGAAAGGTGAACACTCATCTAAAATCCACCAACAGAAGAATTAAAGACCAGGTCAAGGACCTACAGGAGCAAGTTGAACTGATACATGAAGAATTAGAGAAAAAAGGGCTTAAAATGACAGTGATTGAAGAACCAATAGCCCAACCAATTATAAATGAGGAAGAGATGCCTCAAGGAGCCGAAAGTGAGTTGTTTTATGGTTAATGGAGGATGAAGACATTTTATTTACATGTTTTTGACACTTACAGATTTCATTTTACAAAATTATGCAAAAAACTGCATTTTCAGCACTTTTCAACAGTTTCATAGCGCCTCGAGGCTTGAAGGGCAGAAAAGTGCTACGAAACTACTGTAGCTATGTTTTTAATTTTTGACCATTTTTGGAGGTAGATATGAAATTGGTATGAAGGATGTGTTTGATGATGATGAACCTCATGCAAAAAGAAAGAATCAAAAATTTTGAGGATAAAGGCTTGTTTTGCTGCGCTGCGAAAGTGCACTATGAAACTACCTTAATTTCATAGCGCACTGTATTTTATCCTTTTTAGCAGGTTTTGGAGTAGTTTTTGGACAGCTGGAGGTTATGGAAGAATTAAATACCATGTCAAGAAATTATTAAACACTCAAGGACCACGAATTCAAGACTAAATGACAACCAAAATATTCGAAGAAGAAGAAGACCATTTGCCTAAAAAATAGGGTTTTGTTTCCTAGTTTTGAGGAGTTCAGTTAAGTGGTCACAAAGTGATGAATCCCATCATCTAAATTTGACCATATGATAGCATACTTGTCAAATATGTAATTTCTTTTAGTAGATAACGTTGTTAAAGATAATAATGAAGAGATTGAGTCCTAGTTGAAATAGGATTGTCAAGTAGGTTAGGTGTTTGTTTGTCATAAATTTGATGTTTTACAGTTATGCAAGGTGTCCGTAGGAAAAAATTCAATGTATCTAGCCTGGAGGCAGATCATCTCATGATGTAACAACTCTATTAAAGGCCAGTGAGTCGAATTTTTCAAGGGTTGGAGATTTTTGGCAAAATTGCAGCTTATTGTAAATTGACTATTTCGGCAATACAGAGATCTGTTACTTGACCAACTTGAGATTTTGAAGGAGTTTTTAGTGCTTTCATATTCTATTTGTACCTCTTATGTATCTTAATTGCAGTGGTTTTCAATTATATTACTCAGAATTCATCTATAAGATGCTCTGACTTCCTTTAGAAGTGAATTGACTGTGTATTTTCATGTTTCATGTGTGTGTGTCCTATTACTAAAAACTCTGACCTACCTCAACTTCCATGTCAAGTAAAATCACTGAACCATTGAAAGTTTTGACTCCATAAGCCCAATTTCTACATGCTGATGTTATTTTCAACCTACATTCACTATAACCAGTTTATTTCCTAAATAGAGTTAGCCATCTATATCTTTACTCCATATCATTAACCCTTGAGAGAACCCTCTTAGATTGAGGAGGTTAAGCCTCAATAAAAATATTGGTTTGAAACATTTGCATGAGATTTCCTGATTAGCAGCCTATCAGGTCCAATTTTGTGATAACAAAGCCCATGCCTTGGGCGCGTGGGTTGAGCAATTTCGGAATGCTCAACTTGTTGAGGATTCCTCACTTTGGACGATACCCCATCACGAATGTATATTTGCACCAACTATTGGCATTGGTTCACAATGGGTGTCTGTGGATTGAGAAATGAATTCCCATAAATGCTGCGTTGATCGACTGGATCACTGACCTGCCACAGAAGGGACCTAACCCTATGGAAAATTATGGAAAGAGTCAGGAGCAGAAAGTCACCATGAAGGTGAAGAATGACTATAAGGTAGGGCATGATACCAGGGGATTCCTAGTGTAGTAGATTAAAGATCCAACGGTACGCCTCGGTACCTTTGTGCTGGCTTACAAAATTATGTGCAAGTGCAGGCCTAAGGTGGTCCTCGCGCATGTCATCGCACTAATAGGGCAGTGCAAGAAGGGCATATGCTACAACTGGTCCGAGTTCCTCTGCACTGAATTCCTGAGGAAGTGCACGAGGTGTAGGAGGGTAAGAATTTCTGCTATTCATGGTTGCTCCTATTCATTGCTCTGGTGTGTGGGAAATGCTAAAGAATGCAGTCCTCCCAGATGTCGAGCTTGGTGTGTTTGAAGGGGCAGGATACGCCAACTTGTGGGATTCCACGGACCCTAAATTTTTCATGGATAATAAGATCTTTTGGGTATTATTCGAAGGACTATTGGTTGCAGAAATCCACTCATGCCCCCAGCTGTACCCAATTGCATATGACAAGTATAAGTTCATTGCAGACTTTGATGTGTCGATGCATAGTGTAAAGATCCGGGCGTGGAAGGATAGGGTGTGGTGCAACCTTCCATACATGGTGACAAATTCTGAAATTGACCAAGTCATTCAGTCTTTTCCAATAGCATGGAAAATCAGGCTAGGCTCTGTGAAGCCTGTCACAATGTCAACAGCCGAAAAAGAGACAAAATATTTATCCAAACAGAAAGAAGAAGAGAAAGAAGCAGAGAAATAATCATAGAAAGAAGCAGAGAAGGAACCTAAGGTGGAGCTCGAAGTTGATCTCGGTGGCACAGATGGAAATAATGACACTGGAGAAGAGTCCCCCAAAGGCACCAAGCGAGGAGCTGAAACTCCCAAGGGTGCATGCAAGAAAATAAAAGGGTCTAATACGGGAGGTGTGGATGATGCCACCCTCACAGAGGATGACCTTGATAAATTGCAGATGCAGTCACATCTGCATTGTAATATTCCCAAATGGGGAAAAGCAGCAATATAGCACATAAACATGGAAATATGCAGAAATATTAATAGATAAATACATGAGACAACCATATATCCATACCATTATGATTATAACAGAAAAATAGGTACATATACTTGAGGAAAAGGTCACTCAAGTTGGGCAAACAAACCTCCCATGAAAGCATACACCTAGATCTGAAATGTTGTTAATACAATAAAAGATGGAATGTCAAAACTGCACTGTCTATGAGTGGATAGCTACAGATGAAAATGGAATTACATGTATATGCTACTACAATGCTCCAATAGTGCAAGGAATATAGATCCAAGACCCAAAACATATTTGCAGGACAACCTAGAAAAGGTTTCCGGAAATACACATTGTACAAAATATTTCAGATATGGCCCTAAGGATGAATCACTACAACTGAATCACTGATATGAGATGGCTAACATGATATATAATATGGCTGATCCTCCTCCAATATATCTCCTAAATGAAGGGTTGATCCCCTCAAAGGAAAGACAACTCCTCCAACTAGGGCAATAAGCCCACTGCTGCAGCTACTCTCTAAAATACCACAGTTCTTAAGGGAAACTGCCAAGTTGCTTATGGTAGCTACTTGGCCTCCTACCAAATATAGAAATGATTCTCCAATGACTTCGTCACAAGAATCCTAGATGAAAGGATGATCCCTCCAATGGAAAACTAGCTCAGAAATGGGGTTTTACAACACTCCACTGTTACACCCTACAACACAACACAATTCTAAACAGAAACTGTGCTATATATAAGACCAAAGCTTGGAAAAATGCTAGACAGTGGTAATGCAGCTTAAGATAACCTCTCCTGAGTAGGAACTCTAATTCCCCCGAGGATGAGGGTGGGATTTCCGCTTAGAAACAACCTTGTGCTAAATAGCACTCCAGACCCTGCTAAACAACAAAAGCATGCACAGAAATGTTACATGAAAAATATAGATCTAAAAAGATCAAAATCAATAATAAAAATCCATCCCTCTCATGTTTCCATCCTCTTCCTTTCATGCTTGGTCAGCATCCTCGCCCTGGGTCCCACTCAATAATGGAGCTACTCTCATGGATACACTCCTAAATGACTGCATTGTCCTCCATTAATCCTCCATAATCTCCATAACAACACTGTTGATCTGGTCAACATTGACCTAGTCCACATGCTCTAGCCCCTGTTCACACCTTAGGGTGCTTTATTAAGATGAAATGATTATCCACTTTCACATGAGAAGTGGTTTTGTTCTTCATAAAGCTATTTATGGGTCTCCCTACCCACTTATTCACCTATCTAAGTGACAAAACAAAATTTTAATATTCCAATTAATTTTGGAATATTACAGCCCTCCCCTCCAAAATGTTGCTTGTCCTCAAGAAACTGCAAGGATACTGTAGAACCTCCAATGGATATGTCTCCTCCCAAGAATACAAATCATCCTTTGGTAGATAAACCAATTAGTTCTCATCATGAGAAAGTGGGAGATATATGGAAAAAGTTATATGATTTCCATTGGCCTCCACAAGGCATGAGAGATGGTAAATGTTGGGTGCCTCAACCCCAATGAGAAACTCCAATCTCCATGCTATCATCCAAACAAAGTGAGCCATCCTTGGTAGCTCATAGAAACAATCACCAATCCCCTACTTCTGCAATGTATAGGGGTTGTATGGCTGAAAATGAGAGATCAAGTTATTCAACTCATGTTGTCTCTCTCTCTCCATTTATGATAAATTTGGAGTTGTTGATCTTGGGCTGAAATAATATGGTCATTAAGAAGCCAAAAGGTACTTGGAATCTCATGATCCCACTCCTTGGTTCTAGGAACCTCTCTTGCCCAATCCATCCCACATATAGTGAATAGAGTGTCATCACCATATGAGCTCCAAAGGAAACATGGACTGAGTGTCACATGACATATTGGATGGTGACAATAGTCCCTCAAGTGAGACCAACATTGTTCTGCTTCTTGTTGTCTCCAAACATGATATGATAAGTGACCATCCAACCACTTACTTATTTCCATAAGCTTCTCAAAATCTTGAAAATAGTAGAGTACATTAGGTGAATATAACCAAGCAAAATGTGTCTTGCCCAAAGTACTCTATAAAGTGGTCATCCCTATCACTGAATGTAGTCCCAAAAGGAACATAAAATCCACAAAGAGGCTTGCTCTCTTGTAGAGCAATGTGCTGCAAATGTATGGTAAAGTAATGTACAAACATTGTTAGTTGATCAATAAGCATCAAAACACAATATTTACCATATATTGTAGACAAGTTGGTGAAGAGGTCCTTAGATGAACCTTCACGTCTCTTCATCAAAATGGGAAGTGACTGAAACAAACTTGCAAGGTGGTTGCTTTCCTTCTCATACATTAAACAAGCTACATATATCTTGATATGTTGGTGCACATATTCTTTGATATCCTCCCCATAGAATCCCTCCATGATGATGAGATAGGACTCAATGGAATCCTCATGCCCTGAAAAGAGTGCCTCATATGCTGCATGCAGAATCCCCTCCTTGAGATTGGAGTCTTTAGTTAAGTAGATCTCATCATGGAAATAAATGACTCCAACAACCACTCTATACCTACCATCTATCACTTGCCCATCAAGAACATTACATGTGAAGAGGTTCTTGGAATACTCTGCCAATAATTGGGACTCTCAATATGGATCCATCCTCCTCAATAGTAGCAGTGTTGTTGAGATCTGAAATGAAGCACCTATCACATCATATCTCTCCTCTTTGACATGTTTAATTCCAAAGCTACATGTTGGAGTACTGCTACCCCACCTTTCCTGCCTCCTTTGCAGCTGATCTTTCCCAAGACAGGATTGAAGTACATGGAGATCAACCTCCTCTTGGAAGGTATTTCCCATCCAAAACTTCCATAGTTTGGCCAATGCATGAAAGAGTGTCAATAACCTCTTGTAATATTCAGAAATATCCCTCATGTGTGGAAGTATCATTTGTTGCTCCAAGGTTATGGAGTAGCCCTTTGACACCATTCTTGTGCCATCACAGATTCCTGAATCACCATCTGTCAACACAAATAGATGAGTGGGAAATCGAAATGTCCAAATCAGAAAATTTCTCCTCCCTGCTTTGAAACCATCAAAGGTTCTCTGTGCTATGCTAGCTCCTCCCAAGGCTCCTTCCTTAGCCAAATATATCAATGTTGCACCATGTTGAGAGAAATATTTGTTCATCTTCCAATTAAGGGGTCTCCCTGGTGGAACACCTCCATGTAATGAAACATCAAGGCCCAGAGCAGGCTGTATATGTGAGTGGACTGACGTTACCTCACTTAGCAAATCATCCTCCTGCTTTTGTGTATTAACCTCCTGAAAAGGATGGGTGTGTATGTCCATAATCACTTGATGTTGGCCCTCCTTCTCACATTCTCCTACCTTCTGCAAGAACTGACAGTCTAAGGTGTCTTCCTCTAGTGTAATCAACTATTGCACACCCAAAATCTCATTGGTGTCAAAATTCATGATCACAAGGAAATGATCTATCATGGTGTATGCCCCCAAAACTGTGCTCAATGTTGGAACACACTTCCTCCATTGTTTTGTCTCCTTGCTTATCAACATAGACACATGCTGCTCATGATCTTAATATGTAAGATCCTTTAGATCTTAATATGTAAGATCCTTTAGAGCTTCTTGCAAAGATACAAGAGCTCCTGAGTCCTCTAGTTAAAGTTGTTGGCTCCTTTTGATTTACAAGAATGGCAAGAATAAACGTTGCAGGGGGCCACATCAGAAGCACTTTGGAATCCTAGGATCTAGCCTTCCTGGATTCAAAGAGGGATATCTCTATTAAGTGTTTTCAAAGGATATATCTTTATGCTTTGTTAAGATATTAGGCTAGTTATGAAGCTCTGAGAACTCATTTTGGTTTTAGTTGGGTATTATTAACTGAGAAGGTAATTTGAAGGGTGAAGGTGAGAGTAGATTGATAGAATGTTTCAGCTGGACAGAAAGGTCATGAGACAGTATTAATCCATTGGGTTATGGAGTCACAAAAAGGATTTAATTGTACAACAATTCTTCAAGGGTTTCCATAGGGAAAGTCATCTAGATTAAAGGATATTTTTAAATTAAGTTGTGGAATGGAACATTAAATTGTTTTTGAAAGAAGAAAAGCTATAGTCAATTAAGAATATCGTAGCTCCACTAAACAAGAAAAGCCTTTCAAAGTAACTATTTGAAGAAAGCCAAAGGACAGGGCAAACCATAGACTTCTTTGGGCAGACTCTTATTAAAGCAAACATTTAAGACAACAATCCAATAATCCTAAAACTACTTTCAGAAAAAAAAAAAAAAAAACATATAAGATAACAAAGAGAACAGCCTAAGGTCAAACAGAAATAATCTAATATGCTTTTGGCATACTCTCAAGGGATCTTCCAAAGCAAAATTTGAAGGCAGGCCAAAGGACAGGGCATACCATAGACTTCCCTGGTTTAGACTCTACTTAGAAAACTTTGAAGAAGATCTTTAAAAACAATATTTCAAGTTGTACTCATATAGACATGGGCTCACCAACATTTCTCCCTAGTTATACTCTATTGAATCATTCTTAAAACAACAACCTGGATAAAAATGGAGGGCAATTTAGAATCCTCCAATCAGACCTTAGCAGAAGAAAACATAAAGATAAAGCTTTCATACATAAATAGGTTACTTTGACAGTAAAACCTAATCTAAATTTTATGTTCTTTATCAGAGAAAATGGATAGCATGTGATACATAAGAAGAAACAAATACAAAGAGGAAAAACATCACCATTAACATAGACTAGGATCCTGTGAATCAACTTGTTTTATTGATGTTCAAACCAGTTACATACTCCAAGTACAACAAGTCTTTACAACTCAATAATTCTCTATCCAGCCTAGTATTATTCAACTTCTCAGTAGCTCTTCAACAACAATCAACTACGACCCAACACTCAATAATAATCCAACCCCTTACAATGAGTTCCTCATACAATATTTATAGATAAATGAGGAGGTGGGGTGAAAGAAGGGGTCTCTAAATGTTCATTTATGACAGAGTAAATATTTTTGACCTTTGAGACCATGCAAGGCCCAAGGAAAAAATATATTTAAGAGTCTAACTCTACATAATGAATATCACATTAACTTTTGAACAACTTAGTTGCATTTGTTGAATTTTAGGCTTAAATAGTAGGCTTGTAATAACTTCTGAGCTATCTCTTGGAAATATCTCTGACTGTAATAACTTTTGTATGCATCCTTTGAGAAAAAATGTGCTTGTAGGTGGCATTTTTAGTCTTTGGTGAAGTAACTGCTTCATTGATTTTATCATTCAAAGCATGTTTTGGGCTAATTTGTCTTGATCTATTTCTTTAAACTCTGTTTTGAAGCTTGATTTTGCTTTAGCCTTTATAATCACCTTTATTGTATTTTTCATTTATTGACAGTTTTAAACTTTAATCATTTGTCCTTAATTTTGTCTTTATCCTTAATCTTTGATTAGGCCTTTATTCTCTTTGTTTCTTCATTCTTCACTGATCTTTTCTATCTGTCTGTATGCAGAGTTTCTTATGTATCGGAGGGTCTCTTTGACTAAATCAATGGTCCAAAATCACTGATTTGAACCTTGAAATCAAACCCTGGATCCCTTTTTCCTGCTTATCTGGCCTCGAGGATCTTCATCCAGAGGCCTTCCCACTTTTTTGACTATGGGATGGCCTTTTAGCTTCTGCTGCTATTAAACATGCAACAACAAACAAACATTAATAAAACCTGCATTGTGGATAAAACTGCTTTCGGGGGATTTTCTTAGCATTGGAGTGACATTCGGAGGGAGGAATATGCAAAAAAGGGGTTCCATGGGCGGAACCAGGAGAAACAGTGGACCAGTTTGAATATTGGCACGAAAAGGGCAAAGGCGGTTTTGCAGAAAACTGGGTGTTTTTCGCGTGGACTCTCGGTGGTAGGTGGTTTCTGCCTAAACAGACACGATACCATAGAATGGATGACACCTGTCCACGGGAAAACTGCCCATTTCATGTGGAAATGGGGCGTTAACCCGTTATGACAAAATGTGCACAATACTGATCATAGATCGTCGGATCTGGGGGAGCCAGATCGACGGTAGGGGATGGGCGTGATTGATGGAGATGATCGATGGACGGGACAATGGGTGATGTCATCTTTTTTGTCATGAAGCAAAACGTTATCGAGTCGGTTCGAAAGCCTTGGGATCAACGACGACCGTTAGATCTAGAGGATATCTACGGTCGAGATCCATTTGTGGGAGTGAAGGGATAATTATGGGTGGTCGGAAGAAAGGGTGATGGGGGTAGGTGATCACCATTGGATCAAAGGTGATCAACAGTTGAGATTTCACTAAGGGAAAACATGGCGCGATGGAATGAAAATAAGAAATGAAGGGAGCTTAATGGGGCAGAGAAGGGTTCTGTGGGAAGAATGGGATCAGGGATAAAAGTAAGAGGGGTTTAGGCTTATCCCATGGCCGCGGGCTTTGGTCATATGAGGGAAATGGGGCTAAGGCTTAAGCAAAAAAAGGGCTTAAGGCCTTATTTTTTAGAGGGTAAAAAATAGGCCTAAAAAAAGAGGTTTTGAGCCTTTTTGAAGGTTGCGATAGGGTAAAAACTGTGGTTAAAACACCTTATAAAGAGATTTTCACAAAGTTCTTGAAGGAGTTTGACAAATGGAGGTGTTTTTAGGGGGTTTTTGAAGGGGAAAATGACTGTTTAGAATAGGAGTGACAATAAGTGAAATGAGGGGAAAAGTCATGAAAGGGTAAATGGTGAAAATAGCCTGAAAACAATTTCTTTTTGAATCAGCAGGTTTACGTGGAATGGATTTTGTTGTGTAACCAGCTCCAAAAATAGAAGAAAAGAGATATCAATGCCTTAGAAATGAGCCACTTCGAGGGGGCAACCTCCAATACATTACATAAATGAACAATTATTGGATGACAATTATTAACTCCTTTCTGTATAGGAGTCCATGGGGCCATAATGTAATCCTAGTGGGCCACAATGTAATCCTAGCCGACTTAATAATAATAATTTAAGGCCACAATAATAAAAATATGGGGGTTACAAGGGTACAATAATAACAATAAGGGGGTTACACTTAACAACAATAAGGGACTATACTGGAAATATAGGTACCTAACATGCCCCTCTCCTTCAAAAAAGTGTTGTCCTCAACGCTTGAGTAGCTCTGTGTGCTTCTGTATAAAATTCTCATCCTCCCATGTAGAATCTTCAGTGGGTAAGTTCTTCCACTTGATGAGATACTCTGAAATTGATCGATTCCGTAGTTGTCGAGTTCTTGTTTCCATGACCGCTTATGGTTCCAATATGATTTTTCCTTCCTCATCAAGTTCTGGCAATATTGTTTGAACTGGAATATTTTCACCTATAACCTTCTTTAAGCACGAAACATGGAAAACTGGATGTACTCGCGAAGAAGCAAGAAGCTCCAATTTGTATGCCATAGTACCAATCTTTTGCAACACCTTGTAAGGACCATAGTACTTTGGCGATAATTTATTATCCTTCTTAGCTTGCTCGAGGGACATTTGTTTATATGGTTGTAGCCGTAAAAATACCCAATCTCCTACATCAAAACTTCTCTCGCTGCGATGTTGATCTGCCTGTTGTTTCATTCGATTTTGTGCCAAATTCAGGTTATCCTTTAAGAGTTGGAGAACTTCTTGCTGATGCTCGATGTGATCTTCCACTGCTTGAACCTTCGAATTTTCCTTTAAAGATGATGTGATCGATGGTGGATTATATCCATAAAGTGCCATAAATGGGGTCATTTTTGCTGCAGTATGGAAGGAAGTGTTATACCACCATTCAACGAGAGGTAACCACTTGACCCATTGTGTTTGTTTATCAGATACAAAACAACAAATATATCCTTCCAAACATTTATTTACTATCTCAGTTTGACCATCAGATTGAGGATGATAAGATGAGCTATGAGCTAATTGAGTACCCAAACAAGAAAATAACTCCGTCCAAAAATTTCCCGTAAAAATGGGATCTCTATCGCTCACAATAACCCTTGGGCTTCCATGTAACTTTTGAATTCTGTCCACAAATGTAGTAGCAACTGTACTTGCTTTAAATGGATGAGATAATGCACAAAAGTGTGCATACTTGGTAAGTCTATCAACTACCACCATGATGACATTATTGCCTTCGGACTTCGGTAAACCCGTGATAAAATCCATTGAAATCTCCTCCCAACGTTGACTTGGAATGGATAAAGGTTGTAGAAGTCCCGGGGTCTTAATTGTCTCCACTTTATTCTGCTGGCAAACCAAACATTCCGCCACAAACTTTTGAATATCAGATTTAAGGCCATCCCAAAAAAAATCTTTCTTCACCCCGTGGTAAGTTTTTAAAAATCCTGAGTGTCCTCCTAAAGGAGAAGTGTGCAATTCCAGAAGAATCTTTTGTTTCAGTTGGGAATTCTTACAAAGATATAAGCGATCTTTGTACCATAAGGAATCATTTTTCCAACTAAATGTATCAGATGTACTGGGATCTTGCTGCAACTTTTGAATGAGTGTCCATACATCTTTGTCCTTCTTCCATTCATCTCTTGCTTCGGTTATCCAATCCGAACACATTCGCCATGATCCATCCTTCTTGTGTACCAATACTATAGGAGCAGAGAAAGAACTTTGACTAGGTTGAATTATACCCACCTCTAACATTTCTGCAATCATACGTTCAATTTCGCTCTTTTGGAAGTAAGGATATCTATAAGGCCTGATGTTTGGAGGAACACTTCCTGGAATCAAATGAATAGCATGATCATGATCACGAATAGGTGGGAGTCCTTTGGGAGTTTCAAACACCTTGGAATGATTGTCCAAGACTTGTTGGAGATCTGTAGAAATAGATGATTTTGATGTCTGAACTTCTAGTGAGCATAATTGTGCAATTACGCCTCGTTGTTCTTTCTTTAGAAGCTTTGTCATGACATTAGAGCTTATTATCCTTCCTGGCTTCCCTTCAATACCCCGTAATTCGACTTCCTTTCCTTCTGAAAAAAATTTCAAGAAAAGTTCTTGAAAATTAAAAGCTACCATCCCCAAAGATTGTAACCATTGTACTCCTAGTACAACATCAGCACCTCCCATAGGAATGGAAAGCATTCGACTTGTCAACACATATTCCCCCATGGTTAGCTTGATATTATGGCATTTTCCAGAGCAATTCATAGTTCCTCCATTTGCAACCATCACTTGACATTCTGGTGCTGGGTATAGGAAACAATTTAATTCCTTGGCTACCTTACAATGAATAAAATTATGGGTGCTACCTGAATCAATCAACACTATTACCCTTTTCTTCTTGATCCGTCCTACTATCTTGAGAGTTTGAGGAGTGGTAATTCCTGCCAGTGCATTACATGATATGGTTGGATTCATTTCTTCCTCTTCTATGGCTGGTTCCTGGTGTATATCCTCTTCTTTTTCATTTTCTTCTTCTTCTTCACAATCTATGTAAAATAATTTCTTTTCAACACACTTATGACCTTTAGTGTATTTTCTATCACAACTGTAGCAAAGCCCTTTTGCTCTTTTTTCTTCCAATTGTTGTGGTGTCAACCTTGTAGGTTGTGGAAATCTAGGCGTAGCAACACTTCCTTCTTTATAGAATTGAGTGGTAGGCTTCCTTGTCGCCATAATTTTACATTCAACTTTTCTTGCCAACCCGAATGCCTTCTCCAATGAATCAGGTTCCAAAACGCGAACTTCATGTTGGATGTTATCCTTTAAAGTGCCTATGAAGAGATCAATCCTGTGTTCCTCTGGAATATCAGTTACCCTTATATTCAATTTTTGGAAGTCCTCAATGTGCTGCCCCACTAAACCCTTTGTTTGAGATTTATCAATTGGCTAAAGAAGGTGTTGCTCTTTGTATCCTCATAATGTGCTATCATTTCCTCCGTAAAAATTGACCAAGTGACAATTTTTTTACGGGAGTAAAGCCATTGATACCATACAAATGTATTTTGTTCTAAATGTAAAGTTGCAATGCGTACCTTTTGTGTGTTTTGTACGTTATGGAGATCAAAATATTGCTCCATCTGTAGTATCCATGTTACAGGATCCTTTCCATTAAACTTCCTCATATCCATCTTTGGAATATGGTGGTTCTTCCCGCCAACATTAGAGTTTATGAAATCACAATTAACATTTATTTTTTTCTCATCATGAGGTTCTTCTACTATCTTTTCACCATTAGGAAACCTTTCTTGTATAAACTTTGTCAAACCTTCAATGTCTGCTTTTAGAAAATTCTTCATGTTTTCCATTTTCTCATCGATCTTAGCTTCCATGTCATCAATCTTAGCTTCCATGCCCACTTCCATGCCATCCATCTTAGCTTCCAAACCATTCATCTTAGCTTCCACGCCTTTCTTCAAATCATCCATCTTAGTTTCCATGCCTTTCTTCAAAACTTCCATTTCATTTTTTGTTGTTTTTTGCGAGAGCGAAATTTGTTGTTGCACTTGCTCTTGTAATTTTGATAGATCATGTTGCAATTATTCATCTTCATGAGTCATGGTAGAGCCTTCTGAAGGCTTAATGGGTGTTGAATTCTTTTTAGGCACCATTTTAGAATCCAATATTGATACCTTTTAATTGCTTTGAGGAGCTCAATATCGAAATTGAATTATCTCTGTAATTGAAAATCTTAAATATCTGAAATTCAGCTCTGTAGTAGCCCTCTGAAGCTTCTTTCAAATGCCACAGGTCTGATCTAATTTGGAGGTGTCAAGAACCTCAGAGAATAAATCTCTGGAAATTAGATCAGTGCTTTGTTTTGTACCTTGACATTCCTCTTTGACTTAATGATTTTGTTGCTCTGTGGAGATAATCTGCAGTATCATAACAAGACTGATTTTTCACCCAAACTTCTACCTACACAACATAATCTCCTAACATTTTTTCATAGTAGGTGCATTTAGACTTGAAAACCCTTGTAACATCAATATTTTCTTTTATTTAAAAGCAGGAAACTATCTACTTCTACCCTTATATCATCCATGAGTTCAGATTAAACTGATGAAATCATCATTCCTCTACCTATTCTAATTATTTGTCAAGATTAAACTGTTTGACATATTTTCATTCTCTAATCTAAAGCAAAAAATTTAAACATAAACAAATCAGGATTAGACAGTCTGATTTGTTATGGGGCTATGGCGTTTTGTACACGCTGCAAATAGACTTTATTTGCAGAAATTTAAAACAAAATTGTGAAGGCTTAAGATCTGGAATTGATAAGCATCCTTCTTTCTTTCTTTGGTTCAGATTTTGAGCTTGTTAGAACCATTTTATTTCCTTCCTAATCTATTCACTGATAAGCCAAGTTTACACAGTTTGGAAAATCTTCATTCACTAACATATCAGCAATAAATTTAAACTTATTCAATCAATATTAGGATGTATGATTGAATAACATTTCTTCTTTCAAAGTAGTGGCATTTGGACTTGCACACTTTTATATTTTACACACTTTCAGATTTTTCTCTTTTTTTGGTATGGGGTTGTACGTTTTCTTTTTCTATCTTATTTTCTCCTTTTGTTTTGTTTTTTGTGTTTCATTTTTCTACCTTTTATCCTTAAGCAATGTTATTTACAGTGGACAAAGCTTTGAACTAAATTTCAACAAAAATAATGTTTAAGCATCCTGCCATTGACAGGACCTCCAAAAAGTTATGTTCCATCCATCTCTTGAAGGAAGAATGCATTGTTACCTATAGAAGAATGAATGAGATAAGGGCCTTTCCATAAATTTTCGAACTTTCCATATTTGCCCTTATCTTCTCTCTTAGAATCCCATTTGAGTACTTTGTCACCAATTTTAAAATCATTTGCCATTATTCTTTTGTCAAACAACATCTTGATGTTTTCTTGTACTTGTTGTGCTCTATTGTAGACCTCCTCTCTATTTTTCTGCAACTGGACAGTCTGATTTATTCTTCTCATCATATCATCTTCTTCAGATTGTACTTCTTGGATCAAATTCATGACTGGCCCTCCTAAATTGGTTGGAAATATTACATCTACCCCATAAACTAGATGATAAGGGGACATCCCAATTGACTTTTTAGTGGGCAATCTGTCTGCCCATAGTGCATGTACTAGCTTGTTGTGCAATGATTTTTTATTTTCTTCTAGAAACTTCTTTATGATGTTTACCAAAATCTTGTTTGAGGATTCTGCCAACCCATTACCCTGAGGGTAATAAGTTGTGGAATGGCCCAATGTAATCTGATATTTATGACAGAAATCAACCATCTTTTTGGATCCAAATGCAACAACATTGTCAGTAATAATTTTCCTAGGATAGCCAAATCTAGACAAGATATGATTTTCAAATAAATAAATGATGACTGAGTCTGTGGCATTCCTAGAAGGGATGGTATCTATCCATTTGGTGAAGTAATCTGTTGCTAGGGAAAATTTTAAGGATGGAAAATTATCTTGAAGTTTAAAACATTGGCGAATGTCACTAATCCCTAATATGAAAACTATAGAATATTTGTTGATATATTTGTAAAATTATTCAAATTTATAATGATTTTATATATAGCCTTTATATAATGTTGGAAATTTTTAAGGTAAAATAATTCTATATTGTAAAATTTGGGCGAATCATTTTTAGAAAAAATGGAAATTGGCGAATCTTTTTTTTGGAAAAATCATGGAAAATTAGCCCACCTGCGAATATTAGCCCCTAAAATTTTCCATGTTTGTTGCTGTGAGGATCCATTTGTGTTGGGCATATGAGGTAGGATGGATTTCCCTAATGAAGTCTAGCCCCCACTGTTGAAAAGGAGCTTCAACAATAATAGGATGTAGAGGTAAGGGAAGCAATTTTCTTTTACCTTCAAAGATTTGACATTTATGATAGGCAATTATCATTTTATGGACATCTTGAAAGAGGGTGGGCCAATAATAACCAGCTCTAAGGATTTTGTTGATAGTAATTTTATAATAGAGGTGGCCTCCACATTCCCCTTCATGAAACTCATGCTTGATTTTAGCTGCATCATTCTCAGGCAAACATTTAAGCAATAATCCACTAGCTTTTTTCCAATATAGACATTTATCTAAAATGAAGTAATTTACATCTTTCAACTTTAAGAATCTTTCCTTTGTTTTAGACAAACCAAAAGGGACATTAAGATTAAGAAGCACATACAAAATATCAGCATACCAAGATGAATTTAGAAAATAATTTTCAATGAGTGGAGTTTCAAACTCCTCCTGTTCATCTAATGCATTAAACATGTTTATATCAAGTGCTTGTAAGTTTGATTTAGCCATTAGTTTTTCTAGTCCTTTACCTTTCATGAGCTTAGTGGGCTTAATCTCTAAATCATATTCTAGTATTACGGCAATCCACTTTCCCCTTTTGTCATCAGGATCCTGTGTCAAGATATCTTTCACCACTGAATGAGGCACAAATGCAATGATGTATGAGTGTAAAATGTAAACTCTGAAATCCTTTAAGGCTTTGACTAAGGCAAAAACCTCTTTTTCCATTATATTGTACTTCAGAGGTACATCTCTTACTGCCGTGCTGAAAAATTCAATGGGCTGCTCTTCTCCATTTATGTTTTTCTGTAATAGGACAACAGCCACAGTATGTTCTGATGCAAAGGAGAATATGGAGAAGTCTTTGGTAAAATCAGGAATAATAAGGACTAGTGTTTGGGTAAGTTCTTTTTTTACCAGTTCAAAGAATCTGTTTTCTTCTAAGGTCCATTTAACTCCTATGTCTTTTTTAAGCATGTTTGTAATATTTATAAGGAGTTCAGCTAGGTTGGGTATGAATCTTCTCAAGAAATTAATCTTCTCAATGAAAGATTGAAGTTCTTTGATATTTCTAGGATGATTGATTTGCAATATACCTTCAATCCTTTTTGGGTCTATCTTTATCCCCTCTTCAAATATGATATTACCAAGAAGTTTACCTTCTTGGAGACCAAACAATGTTTTTTTTGGGTTTAAGGATAGACCAAATTTTCTGCATTTCTCAAAGACTTTTCTTAGGTGTATTAGGTGTTCTTCATCTATTTTAGAATAGATTGTGATGTCATATAAATAAATCACAATGAAGAAACCTATTTCTTCTGAGAAATCAATATCCATCGCTCTCTGAAATGTGGCACCAGCATTCATTAAACCAAAAGGCATTTTCACATACATGAAAGTGCCCCAAGGTGTGGTAAAAGTTGTTTTAAGTTGATCATCAGGGTGTACCAATACTTGGTTGTATCCTGAGAAGCCATCTAGCTAAGAAATTATTTTTGAACCTACTACCCTTTGTAAGATTTTATCCATTTTGGGCAAGGGATAGTTTTCCTTTAAGGAGGCTTTGTTTAAGTTTCTAAAGTCTATACAAAGCCTTACCTCTCCTATTTTCTTCCTAACCGATACAAGATTGGATACCCATTCTGAGTATCTCACAGGGACTATAATTATAGCATCATACATTTTTTTAATTTCTTTCTCAACCAGAGGTAATTGAACAGGGTTTATTCTACGAATTTTTTGCCTAAAAGGTCTCTGGTTTTCTTTGAGGGGTGTCTTATGATGAATTATTTCTATATCATATGATTTTAAATCTTCATAACTCCAAGCAAATACATCAGAAAATTCTCTAAACAGCTCAAGATATTTCAATTTAATGTGAGTTGGCAGGGTTTTGGATAATTTGATCATTTTAGGCCTTTCTTCACTGCCTATATTAAATTCTTCAACATTAGCTTCAGTGGGCTCTATTTTTGGCTTTTTGGCAATATCATTAAAGTCAAACAATTCTTCTAGAGGCACTAGTCTTTTTGGCAAGTTTTCATCGTTAGACTGTAGCACTTCTAGATCTTCCTTTTCTAAATCAGTGCATATCTCTATTTTATGTTTGAATCCTTTGGTTAACAGATTTATATCAACATTTTTAGGAGGTTCTTCTTTGTAAGGTTGTTCTTCAGTAGAGCAGTCTTTTTCATACTCTGAATCTGAATCTGGCATTCTAAATTCATTTCTGGACTGCAGGAAGTCTTCTATTTGTTTATCTCCTTCAAAAAATTGCTAGTATTTTTCATTATCAGGGACTATTGGTCTGTATTTGACTTGTACTGTGTATTTTTTGCTTTTATAGGGTTTCAGACATGTAGTGGCAGCAAAGGCTAAACCATTGGCAAGAATGTTTTGGTGTCCGGGGACAAAAGTGAGTTCAAATTCTGCAAATGATTTCAAGAGATCCATGGCATCATCTCTATAATATCTTAGTCTTGGATGTTTAGCAGTGTATTCTCCATTTACTTGCCTAATTATCAGTTCTGAATCTCCATGGATAGATATCCTCTTGGCTCCCAATTTTTTCAGTAAATGTAGTCCTAAGAGGAGTGCTTCCTACTCTGCTATGTTATTAGTGCATTGGAAATTTAGTCTGTATGAATGGCCTTCGACATGGTTATTTTATGTGTTATGCACCCATATGCCTGCTCCTGCACTAGTTTTGCTACAAGACCCATAAAAAATCATACTCCAAAGAGGTTCATGCATCTCTATCCTCTTTGGTCTATTTGTCATCGCTTCCACTGTGTTTTTCTTTAGGGTCTGCACTATGTTTAGTTTTGTCTTGTTCTTCATGGTTTTCATTGCATGGAGGATTCTCTATTTGTTTTTTATGGAAAGAACTATGTTGGTGATTGATTTTCTTATGACCTTTATTGTGTTTGCTGTGATTTTCTAAATTAGAAAACTGTTTCTGTAATTCCTCCTTCTTTTCTTGTTCTTCTATGGATGCCACTATGTTGGCTGATGTTCCATATTCTAACCTTTGCTCATTAGGAATTTCATCATTGTAAAGAATGAATGAGTCAAGGTCTGTATGTATAGAATAAAGTGGGGAGTTATCTGGTCTTTCTTGACTACTCACCATGTACTTCATGTGTGTCTCCCTATATAGTCTTCTAGGTTGACTGAAGACAGGGATGGTGGCATAAGTCATATCTATTTGCATAGTGCCTTGAAGTATAGCACTCTAAGATCTTGAAAGGAGCATGCCATACTTGAGAGGTATATCAGCCACTACTATGTCCATCACTAAGCTTTTGGCTGGGATTTGAGCTAAGTTGACACAAAGATATTTTATTAAGCCTAGGCATTTGACTTTGCTAGAGTCAAAGGAATATAAATATTTGTATGGCCTAGTTACCTCAAGGCCTAATATTTCCATTATTACTTTGGGCATGAGGTTGTGTGATGATCTTGAATCAAGCATGGAATTGTGCAAAATGTTATCATGGATGTTTAGATTGACATAAAATGGGGGAACACCTCCTTCTTGAAATTTCCCTTCCACTTTTGGTCCAAACAGAAGCTCGGGTTTGTCATCATTTAAGTTAACAGAAACATTGTTGTATCCTATGTTCAAAGCTCTTAACACTTGAGATTTATATACATCTTCAGTGACTAACTCTGTGAGAGGAATAGAGATTTTAATTTTTGCAATTTCACTCTCTATGCTAAAAGGAGTCTGATTTTTGGAAATGTTCAATTCAGCCTTTTTAGTCACTGTTTTCTCAGTAAAATCAGCTTGCTGGTTTTTATTATGGACAGCAATTAGAATGGTTTTATCAGGAGCATTAGCTGAGGTGCTAGTGCTACAGAGGCCACCATTATGTTTGCTAGGAATTTGGGTGCTCTTTCCTTTGTTTTTATTAGAATCTTCAGCCACTGTTTTATGGTTTTCTGTTGGGTTTTTGGAAATGTTTACAGGGTTGTTTTTAGAAGAGATTTCAGAGGTCTTTTTCTTGGAAACCTCTTGGTTCTTTTTACTTATTAATTCATATTGTTTATGTACTTCTATTATAGCATTTTCAAAGCATTTTTGATAATCTGTAGACTCTAGGATTTCTTCTTCATAAGGTGTATATATGACTTGTCCTTTCCTAGTGAGGAAAACAATATCCTTATCATTTGTTTCCAACATGTTTATGTGACTTTCCTCTGCTTATTCTACTATTCCTTCCTCCTCATCAGCATAATTTTCTTGAAAGGGAGGTCTGATCTGCTGATCAGAACCTCTTTGTCTTATTTGAGGGGGGTTCCTTCTAAAATTCTGATTTTGATTTTGGGCTTGGTTCCTGTTTTGAGGAGTTGTTTGATTTTCTCTAGGACAAGCTCTCTCATTTACATTCATCCTTTCCATCATCCTTTCCATAGTTTTTACTAAGTTATCAAGTTTTGAATTAGATGTGGAAGGTGTAGCCTCATCTCTATATGTCACCCTTTTCTCACTTTTCATCCTAGCTCTTTTGGCAAGTAAATTTTCCTCTACACTTACTGCCCCTCTCTGCATATCTTCTAAGGTGAGGGGTTCTCTTTCTCTCAATTGGTAGACCATTTCAAGGTCAAATCCATCAGGAAATTTCATTAGAGCTAGGCCTTGTGGTGGTTTCATATGGATAGGTAGGGCATTGTACACACTATTAAATCTAGTGCAGTACTCCTGTACTCCTTCTCCAGCTTAATGTTCTCATATTCTGATAGAATTTGGAGAGTGTTCTTCTTAACTTCCCATTTGTTTAAGAATAACTGATGAAAAGTAGGGAGGTCATTTATACTATTAGGGGTTAAGCCTTTAAACCATTTTCTTGCTTCTCCCCCTAAGCTTTGAGCAAACATCCTAAGTTTCACAATTTCATCATCTATTTCTTGTTTGTCAAAGTATTCATTCATTCTATCCACATGTTTTTGAGCTGTGGTAGAACCACTAGCATCATATAAACAAATTTTGGACTGATAATCCTATGGTAGAATGGCTAAGGTAAAGTAAGGACTAAGGGAGCATACCATGTTGCCATGATATGTAGTTGTGGAAGCAATGGGGGGTTTACAAGTGGAGGATTTATGATAGGAGGTGAATGATGAACTAAAGTGGTTTTAACTATGGATGTGTGGGTGGGTGAAACAGAAGTACTAGGACTCAGCTAAGTACTATTGAGTAGATTTAGGATGAGAGAAGCCAAAATTGTGAATTAAATGGATATCAGGAGGAGTGTATGGGGAGGCTTCTTTACTGCTAGTGTGCTGTGAATTTTCAAGCTCAAAGCCTATTTGGTCTATACCACTTAGTGACTTAGTTCTAGATGAGTTTCTTATGATGGGTAAGTCAACTTGGGTATTTTGCAGAGCTATAAGATTTTTAAGGATGGAGTTTTCTCTATGAATTGGTCTGACAATAGTTGGTTTTTTGGATGTAGGAGACTTCCTAAGGATGCTTTCAGGATTATCAACTATTTCAGGAGGATTTGGGTTAGGATAGGATCTAGTATGAATTCTCTTAGAAGCCAGGATTTAGACCCAAGGATAAGAAAATTTCAGCCAGGTATGACAGTCATTTGAAGGCAAACTAATCTATGTAAAAGAACTTCAATCCTCAAAGTTTTCTTAACTAGTTTTTGTCATGTTCTAATGATAAAATAAGTTTACCAGTGGAGTTTATGGAAAATCAAGGGGAATTAACATGCCTACTGAAAACCAATGGAGTCACCAGGTGGAAGATTTTTACTTGTTTTATAGGATTGGTTGTTGTCCACCATCAACAATCAGAAACCACTCTTGGCATATACTTGATTCATTTTTAAGAATGGGATTTTATGAGTTGTGAAGCTATCTATTACTCAATACACCCCAGTATGGTCGCCACTATTGTGGCTCCCTGTGATTTACAAGAATGGCAAGAATAAACGCTGCAGGGGGGCACATCAGAACCACTTTGGAATCCTAGGACCTAGCCTTCCTAGATTCAGAGAGGGATCTCTCTATTAATTGTTTTAAAAGGATATATCTTTATGCTTTGTTAATATATTAGGCTAGTTATGAAGCTATGACAACTTGTTTTGGTTTTGGTTAGGTATTATTAACTGATAAGGTCATTTGAAGGGTGAAGCTGAGAGTAGATTGAAAGAATGTTTCAACTGGACAGATAGGTCATGAGACAGTATTAATCCATTGGGTTATGGAGTCACAAAAAGGATTTAATTGTACAAAAATTCTTCAAGGGTTTCCATAGGGAAAGTCATCTAGATTAAAGAATCTTTTTAAATTAATTTGTAGAATGGAACATTAAATTTTTTGTGAAAGAAGCAAAGCTATAGTCAATTAAGAATCTCCTAGCTCCACTAAACAAGAAAATCCTTTCAAAGTAACTATTTGAAGAAAGCCAATGTACAGGAAAAACCATAGAATTATTTGGGCAGACTCTTATTAAAGAAAATTTTTAAGACAACAATCTAGTAATCCTAAGACTACTTTTAGAAAAAATAAAACATATAAGATAACAAAGAGAACAGCCTAAGATCAAACAAAAATAATATAATCTTCTTTTGGCATACTCTCAAGGGATCTTTCAAAGAAACTTTTGAAGGCAGACCAGAGGATAGGGCATACCATAGAATTCCCTGGTTTAGACTCTACTTAGAAAAATTTGAAGAAGATCTTTAAAAACAATATCTCAAGTTGTACTCAGACAGACATGGGATCACCAACATTTCTCCCTGGTTATCCTCTATTGAATCATTCTTAAAACAACAAGCTGGATAAAATTGGAGGGCAATTAAGAATCCTCCAATCATACCTTAGCAGAAGAAAACATAAAGATAAAGCTTTCAGACAGAAATAGGGTACTTTGACAGTAAATCCTAATCTAATTTTTTTGTTCTTTATCAGATAAAATGGACAGGATGTGATACATAAGAAGAAACAAATACAGAGAGGAAAAACATCACCATTAACATAGAATAGGATCCTGTGAATCAACTTGTTTTATTGATGTTCAAACCAGTTACATACTCCAAGTCCAGTAGGTCTTTACAGCTCAAAACTTCTCTATCCAGCCTAGTATTCTTCAACTGCTCAACAGCTCTTCAACAACAATCAACTACGACCCAACACTCAATAATAATCCAACCCCTTACAATGAGTTCCTCATACAATATTTATAGATAAATGAGGAGGTGGGGTGAAAGAAGGGGTCTCTAAATGTTCATTTATAACAGAGTAAATGTTTTTGACCTTTGAGACCATGCAAGGCCCAAGGCAAAAATGTATTTAAGAGTCTAACTCTACATAATGAATATCACATTAACTTTTGAACAACTTAGTTGCATTTGTTGAATTTTAGGCTTAAATAGTAGGCTTGTAATTACTTTTGAGCTATCTCTTTGAAATATCTCTGACTGTAATAACTTCTGTATGCATCCTTTGAGGAAAAATGTACTTGTAGGTGGCATTTTTAGTGTTTGATGAAGTAACTACTTCATTGATTTTATCATTCGAAGGATGTTTTGGGCTAATTTGTCGTGGTCTGTTTCTTTAAACTCTGTTTTGAGGCTTGATTTTTCTTTGGCCTTTATAATCACCTTTATTGTATTTTTGAATTTATTGACAGTTTTCAACTTTAATCATTTGTCCTTAATTTTGTCTTTATCCTTAATCTTTGATTAGGCCTTTATTCTCTTTGTTTCTTCATTCTTTACTGATATTTTTTGTTTGTCTGTATGCAAAGTTTTTTATGTATCGGAGGGTCTCTTTGACTGAATCAATGGTCCAGAATCACTGATTTGAACCTCGGAATCAAACCCTGGATCCCTTTTTCCTGCTTATCTAGCCTCGAGGATCGTCATCCAGAGGCCTTGCCACTTTTTTTACTATGGGATGGCCTTTTAGCTTCAGCCACCATTAAACTTGCAACAACAAACAAACATTAATAAAACCTGCATTGTGGATAAAACTGCTTTCGGTGGCTTTTCGGGTTGTTGGAGAAAAATTCGGAGGGAGGAAGATGCACAGAAGGGGTTCCATGGGCGGAACAGAAACAGTGGACCAGTTTGAATATTGGCGTGAGAAGGGCAAAGGCGATTTTGTAGAAAAATGGGTGGTTTTCACGTGGAATCTGGGTGGTAAGTGGTTTCTACCCAAACGAATGCGATACCATAGAATGGATGACACATGTCCACGGGAAAACTGCCCATTTCGCGTGGAAATGGGGCGTTAACCCGTTATGACAAAATGCACGCGATACCGATCATAGACCATCGGATCTGGGGGAGCCAGATCGACAGTAGGGGATGGGTGTGATTGGAGGAGATGATCGACGAACGGAACAGTAGGTGATATCATCTCTTTTTTCGGGAAGCAAAATGTTATCAGGCCAGGTCAAAAGCCTTGGGATGAATGACGACCGTTAGATCTGGAGGATCTATGGTCAAGATCCATTTGTGGGAGTGAAGGGATAATGATGGGTGGTCGGAAGAAAGGGTGATGGGGGTAGGTGATCACCATTGGATCGAAGGTGATCAACGGTTTAGACTTCATCAAGGGAAAACATGGCGCGGTGGAATGAAAATAAGAAATGAAGAGAACTTAATGGGGTGGAGAAGGGTTATGTGGGAAGAATGGGACAAGGGTTAAAAATAAGAGGGGTTTAGGCTAAGCCCATGGTCATGGGCTTTGGTCATATGAGGGAAACGGGGCTGAGGCTTAAGCCAAAAAAGGGCTTAAGGCCTTATTTTTCAGAGGGTAAAAATAGGCCTAAAAACAGAGGTTTTGAGCCTTTTTGAAGGTTGCGATAGGGTAAAAAATTTGGTTAAACACCTTATAAAGAGATTTTCACAAATTTCTTGAAGGAGTTTGACAAATGGAGGTGTTTTTAGGGGATTTTTGAAGGGGAAAATGACTGTTTAGAATAGGTGTGAAAATAAGTGAAATGAAGGGAAAATTCATGAAAGGGTAAATGGTGAAAATAGCCTGAAAACAGTTTCTTTTTGAATCAGCAGGTTTACTTGGAATGGATTTGAATGAAGATTTTAGTGAATGGATAGCTTAAAGATAATGAACTCAGTGAGATTTCAAAAACTCACAAGATTTTCATGAAATCTTGTTTTTTAGAAATCTAAGGAGATATTTAGCCATCATTGGATATAACAAATTTTACTGATGGCTAACAGAAGCAATTGCTTCATCTCCATCTCCAAATAATGGTGGATCTCCTCATGTTGTTACAGTGCTAGAGGCTCTTTCCAGTCCTTCTTCTTCCTTCTCCTCATTATTGGATAATACCTCATCATTAAGAGACCCTTTGGCTTGATCCCCTCTTAAAGGAGGAATCCTCATGTCTTCTTCTTGAGAAGAAATTTCTTGCTGAAGTGCAGTTTTTGCCCTTGGCAAAGCATGTTGGAGATCTTTAACCCCCTCAACAATGTTTTGATATGGATTTAGTTTCATGGATCCTTCCAACTCATGCAAAGGTTTTGATTTCTTGGGCTTGGTTAGATCTCCCAAGGAAGTTTCAAAATGTTTTAGATCAAATCTTTTCACTAACCTCCTAGTGAACTTTGTATAAGTAGATATATTTGCATTATTTAATGAAGAAGATTCATAAAACCACCAGGCATAAGCCTTACCTTCAGGATGTAACGCTGCTACTCTAATGGCCTCCTCTTCTGAAACTTGATGCAGCTAGAAATATGGGTCTACCTTCTTTACCCAAGCCTTGGCTGTGCTCTTGGGTGACCCATCAAAAGTAGGTAGAAAGAATCTACCCAAAGTGCGTTGCATGCACCCTCTTCTTCTATTGTGGTTATTGGGTCTTCTATCTTCTTTGATTTGACAAAACCCTTGGAAGTTTAGATGCTCCTTGAATCTTCTAGACTGAGATTCATATTCTTGGATATAGTCACCAAGAGTCTCCTCCTTTGGTGTTTCTCCTTCCTCTTCTTCTCTTGCCAAGAATGTAGCCATGGTACCACGTTGTAGATATGATGGTGTAGCTGAATTATCATGCCCACAATGTGAAAATATAGAGCTTTATTCATGTACAAGCCTTCTTGGAGAATCTCTATATCTCTCCATCCTCATCTCTTTGATGTCTTTGTTAATGCCCTGAATAGTTTGGAAAAGAAGTCTTGAGAACTCCTTCTCTTCCATTTCACCATATAATGGATTTTTACCTTCATCTATTCTACAGATATTCTCCTTTCTATGAGAAGCCTCCTTAGATGACATAATGGCTGAAGTACACAAGCTGAGCCAAGATTATGCTCTGATACCACTGTAATATTCCCAAAAGGGGAAAGCAGCAATATAGAACATAAACATGGAAATATGCAATGTAGAAATTTCTCATTTCCCACCCCAGTTTTCAGTTTCACCTTATTACTCCAAAATAGTTAAATTCCCTTTCCCATATCCATACATTTAACAAGCTGGAAAATAAATTTTGCTGAAAACACAAATTCTGGAAAAAATTACAGAATGCTGAAAATACAGAAATAAAAATCAACAGATGCAAACAGCCATTCAACACATTTAAACACAGTGATTTTTGGTCAATGTGACCCTAGAAAAACCCCCTACAACTCTTGGGGAAAACCAGTTCGAAAGCTCCTTCTTATTTCTAGAAAATGCTTTTTACAGTGAGAGAAATATTCAGCAAAAAAATCAGCAAACATACTTTACAACTTATCTCGTTTTCCGTGCTTAACCACCACCTCGAAAAATGTGCAAAGAGCAAAAACAGACCAGAAATAAATGTTGTACGGCCTCCTCGATTTTCGTGCCCAAATTTCAGCCTTAAATGCTGTTGTACGGACTGCCTAGAAAAGCGTGCAAGCTGCCATAAATTTTGCTATACGATTTTCTCGGTTTCTGTGCAGAAAAACAGCTGTACGGCTGTACAGATTTCTGCCTAGAAATGCGTGCCAAGGTACAACCACTTGTTGTATAGCCTCCCTTGAAAAATGTGCCAGCAATCTTCAGTTCTGCTCCTCGATTTTTGTGCAAGCTTGTTGTACGGCCTGTTGTACGGCCTTGCTGTACACCTTACTGTATGGCCTCCCTTTCTAGAAAATCGTGCCCAGAAAATCTACCTTTCACTGTGTTAACTCAGCTGTACGGTCTTGCTGAAATGTTGCCTTGGAATGTGTGCCAAGATGCTGCCTCCTTCTCCTCACTACCCAGAAATCTCCCTTGCTCTCTTGCTCTCCTTCTCTCAATCTGCTCATGAAAGAATGAATGACCTTTTCCTCCTTTTCCTCCTTTAACCTAACCCTAAGTGACTTTTGGGGAATCCCTAAATCTAATTGCTGAAATAGATTGAGATCTAAGGCTGAGATTAAATGCTCATTTAAATCTCACTTTCTATTTTTTAATTCACCCCACTTTAATAAAGACCCACTTAGTCATTTATTTCCAAAGTCACTTTTCCTTTCTAATTTTACATTGACTTTATTAAAGTCACTTTAAAATTAGACTTTAGTAACTTTATCACATAAAGTCACTTTTAAATTAGATTTGACTTTATAAAAATTATAAAGTCACTTTAGGAAAAAAATTAAATTCTTTGGACACTTTTCCCTAGGCCAAAGATCAAAGCCTTAGGGAACCACCTGTCCTCCGGTAACCAAATTTCAACACTCCCTCTTACCGAGGAAGGTGTTCCTCACCACACCCATCTTGTCTCTGAAGTAGACATGCTTGCCCCGTGGTAAGGCTTTGGTAAGAATATCTGCAACCTGCTCATCAGTGGGAGTATACTCAAGCTTCACAGCTCCTTTCTGAACATAGTCTCCGATGAAATGATATTTGATCCCGATATGCTTTGACCTGTCATGAAATATTGGATTCTCCGTGAGTTTAATGCAACTCTGATTATCACAGTAAATCACTGAAGGTCTCAACGACTGACCAAATAAGCCAAACAACATCTTGCGAAGCCAGATGGCCTCACAACTAGCTAGACTGGCTGCCATATACTCTGCTTCCGTTGAACTCAATGCTACTGACTGCTGCTTTCGGCTGAACCATGACACTACTGTCGAACCCAACCCAAAACAGCACCCTGAAGTGCTCTTCCTATCAGAAGCACAACCTGCCCAATCAGAATCAGTGTAACCTGCCAATCTCACTCCATCCCCCTGCCCGTAGTCCAGACCATAATCCACTGTCCCCTGCAAGTACCGCAAAATGTGTTTTGCAGCCACCCAGTGAACCTTCCTAGGCTCACACATAAACTGACTCATCGTGTTGACTGCAAAACAAATATCTGGTCTAGTGTTGACCAAATACATCAAGGAACCAATCAGCTGTCTGTATAATGTGGGATCCACCAACTCGGAATCCGAAGCATGGAGCTTCTTCCAGTTGGTGATCATCGGTGTCGACATGGGTTTACAATCCTCCATGTGGAATCTACCAAGGATATCCACAATATACTTCCCCTGCCCCAGGAAGAAATGCCCCTCCTCCTGCCACACCTCCAAACCCAAAAAGTAATGCATCAAGCCGATGTCCTTCATCTCAAACTCCGCCGCAAGATCTCTCTTGCAGTGCTCTATGAGTCTCTCTGCACCTGTAATGACTAAGTCATCCACATACAGCACCAGAATGAGAGGCTCCCCACCTATCACAATATAGTAAAGGTTCGGATCTGCCTCACTCTTTGTGAAACCCATCTTCTGCAAGTAAGTATCTATCCTGGAGTACCAAGCTCTGGGAGCTTGCTTCAGGCCATAAAGGGCCTTCTTCAGTCTGCACACATTGGACTCCTTCCCATGCACCTCAAAGCCCCGTGGCTGCTCAATGTACACCTCCTCCTGTATGAAGCCATTGAGAAATGCGGTCTTCACATCCATCTGGTGGATCTTCCAACCCATCTCTGCTGCTATCGATATAATGGAGCGAATCGAAGTATATCAAGCCACGGGAGCGAAGGTCTCCTCATAATCGACTCCCTCTACCTGGGAGAACCCTCTAGCCACAAACCTCGCTTTGAATTTCTCAATGCTGCCATCTGCAGCATGCTTTACCTTGTAAAGCCATCTGGAAGTAACCACGGATTTTCCCTCAGGCCTCGGCACCACCTCCCAAACATCATTCTTCATGATAGAAGAATACTCTTCTTGCATGGCCTCTCTCCAGACCTGCTGGCTAGCTGCCTCCTCATAGCTAGAAGGCTCAGAGTCAAGGATGCTGGTAGCCATTGCCATATAGCTACAAAACCTCTCAGGTGGTCTGCTCTCTCTGACCGGCCTCCTAGGCTCAGCAATAGATGTGGCATCTCTCAAGGTGTCCTGAAGCCACTTGGGCTTCCTCTTCCCTGAGCACACTTCTCCCGCTGGAGAATAAAACTCCTCCTCCTCAACATCAGGAGCCTCAACTCCTGACTGTCTGTCTGCTGTCCTCCTGCCTGCACCTGAACCTGTAGATGCTGAGGTACCGTGTGAACTATCCATCAGTGGACTCCCCAGTGAACTTCTTTGTGGACTGCTCTGCATGCTGCCCGTAGCACCACCTCTTTAACTTGGTGAGCCACTCCCCACTGACAGACCTGACATCGTCGTAGATGTACCTTCGGATCCTCCTGATCCCTGCCCACTGGATCCCTGCGACTGACTCAACTGCTGCTAAGGGTCTGGCTGATCCAGATACTCTAACTCTCGTGACCTCCTAAAGGCCCTGTCCTCCTCGAACTTCACATCCCGCCTGATAAAAACTTTCCTCTGCGTAGGAATGTAAATCCGAAAGGCCTTTGAGGTCTCACTGTAGCCCACAAAGATACCCTTCTCTGTGGTGGGCTCTAGTTTGGTCCTCTTCTCCTTGGGTATGTAGGAGTATGTGATGCACACAAATATACGAAGATGACCAATATCAGGCTTCTTCCCAGAAAAATCCTCCTCTGGAGTCATGTGCCCCAAGGCACGATGCGGACTTCTGTTCTGAAAATAAACAGCTGTGTTGCAGGCCTCTACCCACAAAAACAATGGCAACCCCTGATCATGTAACATGGCTTTGGCAGCCCCTCCGATGGATCTGTTCTTCCTCTCCGCAACCCCGTTCTGCTGGGGGTTGTAAGGAACAATGAACTCCCTCCTAATGCCTGCCTCCACACAATAGTCAACAAACTCTCCAAGGGTGTACTCTCCCCCATTGTTCGACCTCAAGGACTTGATCTTCCGACCTGTCTGTGTCTCCACAAGAGCTCTGAACTCCTGAAACCGCTTGAAGACCTCACTCTTGGTCTTCAAGAAATAGATCCAGGTCCTCCTGGAGTGATCATCAATGAATAAGACATAGTACTCATATCCACTCAAGGAAACATGAGACATCCGACTGCTCACATCGGAATGAATCAAATCAAGTATCCCAGTCGCTCTGCTGTCACTGCTGGGAAAAGGGGATTTGGCAAACTTGCCCATCGCACATCCTCTGCAAGTATCAAAGTGATCAGTACTGAACTCTGGCACACCTGTAGTGATCTCCCTCAAAGTCCTCAAGGCTCCATGATGCATGTGCCCCATCCTGCGGTGCCAAATCTCACACTGCTCAGAACTGCTAGCTCTGCTGTCGGTACTACTGCTCAATGCCAAAAGGGACTGAAATGCAAACTTGTACACCTTTGCATGGCGTACACCTATCACTCTAGCCGAATCAGCTGGAGTGCCCCTGGGATACATCAACACCTGTCCTCCCCTGAATAGTATCTCATATCCTCTGTCCTCCAAAGCTGAGACGGATATGAGGTTCTTCCTCATCCCTGGCACATAAAGAACATCCGACACCTTCAAGGGAGGTTTGGACTCCCTCTGAAATGTCAATGTTCCCACACCGACTGCTCTAACAACTCTGTCATCACCGAGTACTACCTCTACATCAGTGCCACTCTCTGAAAGCTCTGAGAAGTACTCACGGACTCCTGTCATGTGACGTGAAGCCCCACTGTCCACATACTAGATACCCGAAGATGCTCCGCTAATCGAGGGAAATGCATGCTCCCTCTGAACCTCTATGGCAGATAATCCCGCACTAGAGGACTCACACGCAGTGAACCCAAACTCCCGGTCAAAACGATCTGCAAAGTCCTCAACCTCTGCTGAAGCTGCCATGCTCTGGTTCTTCCCCTTCTTCTTCTTCTTCTCCGAACACACAACCGCATAGTGTCCCATCTTCTGACAATTCCAACACTTCACCTTGGAATAGTCCTTCTGTGTGTTATCCTGTTTACCTTTACCTTTGCCTTTTCCCCCACCATTGCTTGTGGAAGCCTGCTTCTTCCCTTTGCCTTTCTTGTGTCCTGCCAATAGTGCTACATCCTCATCCTGCTCAACTGGCTTGGCTGCCCCAAGCTGACCTTTCCTGATCTCTGTCTGAATGCAATCATCCCAAAACCTCTCCCATGTGGGAAGGGTCTCACGTGCACAAACCCCATCAGCAAAGTTCATCCATGAACTGGGGAGGCCATTCACTGCAATCCGCACCAACTTAGTGGGTGGAATGGCCTCTCCAATTGCTACCAACTCATCTCTCACATTAGTAATCTTTGTGAGATATCCAGCTGCACTATCAGTCTTACCCATCTTAATGTTCTTCAGCTTCTCCTTTAGGACCATTTTCTGGTTTTCATTGGTACTCTGGTAGAGGTTGGTCAATATTGTCCACATCTCATGAGCATTTATCTTTCCTCTCACATGAGGAATTCAATGGTCTTTGATTCTATCTAGAATCAGCCTCTTACCCTTATTGTTCTTTTTATTATATGCTGCCAACTGAGTAGCATCAGTAGGCACATTTACAGGGTTCTGTGCAGTATGCACCATTATGTCCCAGACTTCCGCCTCCTCAAAGATACTCTGCATTCTCTCCTTCCAAACACTGTAATTGGTATGCCCATCCAACCTATCCTCCACCCTCAGTCCCAAAGACATCCTGCTGTCCTAAAACTGAAAAATAGCACTGTTGTAGTAAAGGTAAAAATTATGTTTGTGAAAAAATCAGCTTGCTGGAATTTTCTGAGTGAAAAATCAGCAGGCTGTATTTTTCTCCTTGCTGTCCCAAACTGCACTTCAGCACTCAAGCTCCGATACCATGTAGAAATTTTTCATTTCCCACCCCGGTTTTCAGTTTCACCTTATTACTCCAAAATAGTTAAATGCCCTTTCCCATATCCATACATTTAACAAGCTGGAAAATAAATTTTGCTGAAAACACAAATTCTAGAAAAAATTACAGAATGCTGAAAATACAGAAATAAAAATCAGCAGATGCAAATAGCCATTCAACACATTTAAACACAGTGATTTTTGGTCAATGTGACCCTGGAAAAACCCCCTACAACTCTTGGGGAAAACCAGTTCGAAAGCTCCTTCTTATTTCTGAAAAATGCTTTTTACAGTGAGAGAAATATTCAGCAAAAAAATCAGCAAACAAAATTTACAACTTATCTCGTTTTTCGTGCTTAACCACTGCCTCGAAAAATGTGCAAACAGCAAAAATAGACCAGCAATAAATGATGTATGGCCTCCTCGATTTTCATGCCCAAATTTCAGCCTTAAATGCTGTTGTACGAACTGCCTAGAAAAGTGTGCAAGCTGCCATAAATTTTGTTGTACAGTTTTCTCGGTTTCTGTGCAGAAAAACAGTTGTACGACTGTATGGATTTCTGCCTAGAAATGTGTGCCAAGGTACATCCACTTATTGTACGGCCTCCCTTGAAAAATGTGCCAGCAATCTTCAGTTCTGCTCCTCGATTTCTGTGCAAGCTTGTTGTACGGCCTGTTGTACGGCCTTGCTGTACGGCCTCCCTTTCTAGAAAATCGTGCCCAGAAAATCTACCTTTCACTGTGCTAACTCAGCTGTACGGTCTTGCTGAAATGCTGCCTTGGAATGTGTGCCAAGCTGCTGCCTCCTTCTCCTCACTGCCCAGAAATCTCCCTTGCTCTCTTGCTCTCCTTCTCTCAATCTGCTCATGAAAGAATGAATGACCTTTTCCTCCTTTTCCTCCTTTAACCTAACCCTAAGTGACTTTTGGGGAATCCCTAAATCCAATGGCCGAAATAGATTGAGATCTAGGGCTGAGATTAAATGCTCATTTAAATCTCACTTTCAATTTTTTAATTCACCCCACTTTAATAAAGACCCACTTAGTCATTTATTTCCAAAGTCACTTTTCCTTTCTAATTTTACATTGACTTTATTAAAGTCACTTTAAAATTAGACTTTAGTAACTTTATCACATAAAGTCACTTTTAAATTAGATTTGACTTTATAAAATTATAAAGTCACTTTAGGAGAGAAATTAAATTCTTTTGAACACTTTTCCCTAGGCCAAAGATCAAAGCCTTAGGGAACCACCTGTCCTCCGGTACCCAAATTTCAACATGCAAAAATATTAATAGATCAATACATGAGACAACTATAGAGCCATTCCATTATTATTATAATAGAAAAATAGGTACATATACTTGAGGAAAAGGTCACTCAAGTTAGGCAAACAAGCCTCCCATGAAAACATACACCTAGATCTGAAATGTTGCTAATGCAATAAAAGTTGGAATGTCAAAACTTCACTGTCTATGAGGGGATAGCTACAGCTAAAAGTGTAAATACATTTATATTCTGCTAAAATTCTCCAATAGTGCAAGGAATATAGATCCAAGCCCCAAAATAGATTTCTAGGACAACCCAGAAAAGGTTTACATAAATACACATTATACAAAATATAGCAGATATGGCCCTAGGGTTGAATAATCTCTACAAATGAATCACTAATAGGAGGTGGCTGATCTGATATATAAGATGGATTATCCTCCTCCAATAGATCTCCTAAATGAATGGCTTATCCCCTCAAAGGAAACACAACTCCTCCAACTAGGGCAATAAACCCACTGCTTCAACTGCTCTCTAAAATAACGTAGTTCTTGACAGAAACTGCGTTGTAGTTGATGGTAGCTACTTGGCCTCCTGCCAAATATGGAACTGATGCACCAAGGACTTCCTCACAAGCCTCCCGGATGAAAGGATGATCCCTCCAATGGAAAAATAGCTCAGAAATGGGGTTTTGCAACCCTCCACTGCTACACCCTAAAACACAACACAATTCTAAACAAAAATTGTGTTGTATATAAGACTGAAGCTTGGCCAAATGCGAGATAGTGGTAATGCAGCTCAAGATAACCTCTCCTGGGTAGGAACTCTAAGTTCCCCAAGGATGAGGGTGGGATTTCTGCTCATAAACACCCTTGTGCTAAACAACACTACAGACCCTGCTAAACAGTAAAAGCATGCACATAAATGTCACATGAAAAATCCAAATCTAAAAAGATCAAAATCAATAATACAAATCCATCCTCTAATGTTGCCATCCTCTTCCTTTTATGCTTGGTGAGCTTCCTCACCTTGGGTCCCACTCAATAATGGAGCTAATCTCATGCATACACTCCTCCTAAATGACTAAGATGTCCTCCATTAATCCTCCATGATCTCCATAACAACGTTGTTGATCTGGTCAACATTGACCTAGTCCACATGCTATAGCCCCTGTTCACACCTTACGGTGCTTTATTAAGCTGAAATGATGATCCACTTTCACATGAGAAGTGGTTTGATTCTTCATTAAGAGATTTATGGGTCTCCCTACCCACTTATTCACCTATCTAAGTGACAAAACGAAATTTTAATATTCCAATTAATTTTGGAATATTACATGCATTTGAGGATTGATGGGTTGCGTTAGAGGACCATTATAAGGCTATAGTGGACACAATGCAAGTAGGTTTGCAGGTGCTTCATCTTAAGATGAACAACATTAAAGCGAGTGTTTCCCAAGCGAGGCCGGATCAAGTGAGCACGAGTACCAGCATTGTCATCAACACAAAAAATAGCTGGATTTTCCCCTTTCCTGGAGCTGCGGTCACCTTGGAGCAGCCTAATTTACGTGCACAGGTGAAAACATTCTCTGAGGTTGGTATTGACTTTTTCATGCTCCCCTGCGGCAAGTTGCACGCAATTCATACCATTATCATAAACAAGTTGCAGTGTTGAGAGGCATGCATGCACCAGCAACTCACAAAGGCAGAGCAGAAAGTTACAGCATGCACATAAGAGTCTCTACAAGCTCAGACAGCCCAACAAGCAGCGGTGGCCCAGCACGTAGAATTAGAAAGTTTAACTGATCGCCTCTGTGGTGACCTTCCTGATGTTTCCATCCCTGCCTCTGTTGCGCCTCAGGACAAGGTCAAAGGATTAGCCACCTTGAAGGCCTCCCACTTAGAATTCCAAGCGATCAAGGTATATTTTAAACAGCAGATCGCAGAGTTAGAAGACAAGCTCCAACCAGAAACTCTACGTGAATTACGAGCCCATTGCATTGCCCTGGTAAAGGAGGCATCAACTAGAATTGCAGCAATAGTTGACAAGGGCACAAAACTCCTGGATACAACCATTGGATTGTGGACTTCAATGCAGACATACCCCCTCGTCAGAAATATCTCATAGGATCTGTGCGCAAAGGAATAGACCTTTGATGAGCTCTAGGAGGCGTTGCCAACACTTTTTCCTGCTCAGATAATGGCTCGTTTACAGACAAGTCAGGTACTATGCGACGGAATTCAAGATTTGTGACGTAAGAATCATATCCTCACCACACATATGAAGTTGTCGGTTGATGGGGAACTGAAGTTATCATAGGACATAGACGTTGTCGTGAATACCCTAGGCCAAACACAGCGGAGCATCAGTCTAGCTGCAGAAGCACATACATCACAGAAGTTGGTGGAGGAGGTTTATAGCATTGTTGATCAGAGTGTGAGCATCCTTGCACCCTTCACTACCACCATTGAAGAGCTGAAGACCAAGATGAAAACCCCACATCCTCTGTGACTCGGGAGGAGTCACAAGATTGTGTTGGGGGACTGTTGGAGCAGGGTCCGTTAGGACCACAATTTTTGGCTAAATATTAGCATTTTTGTTATTTTTTAGTCATGCGTGCTACACAAAGAAGATTCAACGAGCGTTAGGGTGGGTCAAAGTCCCTTCATGAGTTGTAATGGGTTAAAGGGTAAACTAGGGGTCTCAAACCACGGTTTGAGGACCATAGTATGAGCACAAGAAAAGGAATAAATAGAAGCATAGATTGAGTTGGATAATTCAGTTAATCAAAGTTAAGAAGAATAGATGAATTGATGATAGAAATACGAAGTGAATCTATTGTAAGCGCTTGTCTCTGAAATACTCCTGCTGGCTGTGTGCGCGAACATCTTAGTCCAGCTATGTGCAGACCCCGCTGGCTTTGTGCACGGGTAGATCTAGTGAATTTTAAGGATTTCTATGAATTGTAAGGGTTAAGACTGATTAATAAAGGACCGTGTTGGCAATTTTGTGTACCGAATGCATCTCTGATTCGCTTCTTTGTATGATTTCTTTTTTCGGCATATAATTTATGTTGTTTGTAATCAGATCGGGTTGCATACCTGTTTTTATGGTTGATGTGTAAAATAATTGAATAGATATGTAATTTAAATACTGAATATTACGTTATTAGAACAGTTAAAGGGGATTCTAGATCTACTGTCTGTGCGCACGCGCAGGGTTAATCTGTGCTCATTGACCTAGGGTTTCTTGTTAGGGTTTCTGGTGCACAAGACATTATTTTAATAGGATATATCTGTGGACAACCACTTCATTTAATTCTCTCTTAGGGCATGGAAACCTGGTTTCAGCACCCCCCCATACTACTTTGGGTGAGACTTTGGCCTGCACAAGTAGGTCATTTCTGAAAGGGCCAGTAATAAGAGGGTTTTGTTGGTTATGTGCTAACTCTGAGCCTAGGTCAGGACCCCTCAAGCCAACAATGAGTATGACAGAAGGTAAGAAATTATGGGTATCCGCTCCAATATTGAATTATTATTACCCACACATTGTGTGAGAAATTAAGAGTATTGTGCACACCACCAGTATACAAAAATCATGTTGTTTACAAAGCAATGTGATGGATTTTTAAAGGAAAGTGTGCAACTTACATTGAGACATAATATTTCCTTATAAATGATATACAATAAGTTCGTCGTTGAAGTTAGAATCATGTAGCAGAGAGTACACAGAGATGGAAATACATATATGGTATATTTTTTAAGATTTTTACATTGATATATTTGTTCTACTACGTAATTGTGTTGTGGCATGTTTATTTCAAAGGCTAAGCTCAAAGACGGATGAACGTTGACCAAAGTTTGATGGCAGAAGTTTTATTCATGGGATAACTAATGTGTTGTAGGTTTAATGTTTTATAACTAAAAAAATTTATTGTAATTGCTACTTGTGTCATTTGCAGTGGAATTCTATATCTTTGTAGAACTGATTTTTTCTTATGAATTTGATGCTTGTTGTGTTTATGAGATATGTTAGTATGAGTAGCCTTTTGGAGTATGTTGTTGAGCTTATTGTATTAATTTGAGGGGTTTGATGGTCATATTTTTGTTGTGATATTTTAAGTGAGTTTAAGGTTGATGTTATTTGTCATTAAGAGTTTGATTTTTGATGTGGTCATGAGCATATTTGTAAATTGCAGAGAGATATTTTATGTAATAATGTATTTAGCACATATATCCTTGCAGAGAGAATTTTTTTGGTTGATGTATTTTTGTTGTTGATGGTCTTCATGATTATATGAACAATATTGGTGATTAATGAGTAGAATGTTGTATGTGGGTCCAATTTTAAAATTGGAAGAAAAATGGCCTACGGTATTTAAAATTGTTACAAGTGGACCCAATGTGAAACATTCTGAAATGAGGACCACAAGTGTCTAAGAGTTAGATCCTTCAATAAGGGAGTGGTAGCTTCCTTCCAATCGTGGCTATAGAACTTATCAAGGAGTAGTGGCTTCCTTAGTATCTGGAGAAATTATTAGAGGTGGTGTCCCCCAGAATGTAGGATCCTACACACTTGTAGTAGCATGCGCTAGTGTAAGATGTAAAATAAAAATTTTAAAAATAATAAATAATACAAAGACAACAACAACAGTGATTTTTTCCACTTTGGTTTTCCACCTAATACTCGGTGTCCATGTGTGCTTGATGGTGTTCTCATGTGTTTTTTTATTATTACTTGTTTAGTTACACATGATTGATAATAGTTTCTTTTACATGATATGCATGTTTACATATATGTTACTAGTTGATTATTTTCACAGTTGATTTGTAAGAAAAGAAAACTGGGTAAAATTTTGATATAGCATGAAATATTGATTCACCACTCCCCTCAGTATTTCTAACAATGGGTATAATAGCAAGTCCTTTAAGAAAAATCTTGATCACTAGAAGGAACATCCTACAAAATAGGCAACCAAGACGAAGTCTTCTCAACCAAGCCACATCTATTCAATGGAAAATATTTCACATTTTTGAATATAATAATGAAGGCTTATTTGAGATATATTATAGTTTATTTTTAGGAAGCAGTAGAAAATGGGTACCAATACCTTGGATCCACCCTAATAGATGAAGCAGGCAAGAAGAAATATGAAAAAAATTCCAAATCAGTCAATGTTATTCTAGGAGGTCTTATAAAATCAGAATTTCTGAAGGTAATGAAGTACAAAACTTCAAAAGAAATGTGGGACAAATCGGTAAACAACTATGAAGGGGATAAAAAGGTAAAAGGTTTAAATCTACAATCATATTGAATTGAACATGAAACTCTTAAGATGCATGAAGATGAAAGTGTTGCCATTTTTTTCCTTGGAGTAGATGAAGTAATAAATATTATGAAATGTATTAGTGATAAGTTTGAAGACTCTATGAATTTTCAAAAGCTATTAAGGTCACTAACTCCCAATTTCAATGCCAAAGTTTCAGCAATTGAAGAAATGTGGGACTTGAGCCAACTATCCCAAGAAAATATCCATGGGATTCTGGTAGCCTACGAAATGAGGAAAAAAGGGGACCAATCAAAAGTCATAGAAACTTCTTTCAAAGCTACAAGAAAAGGAAAAAAAAACTAGAATCTAAAATCACCAGCTATATCTCAAATGAAGAGGAGTAAAACTTCATCAGAAAGCCATAGACATTAACTAGAAAATTTAGAGGTAAGCTCCTATTTATGTGTGATAATTGTGGAAGTATTGGCCACTATGTTGCTAAATTTCCATAAAAATATAATGATGAAAAGGGAAAAAAAATATCTAAGAGAAATTCCAAAAGGAATCTCACTAAAATAATATTTTTTGTTTTCATGAAGACATTGAATGTTCATCTGATGATAAGGTAGATAATGATTCTAACTCTAACCTTGACTACGTCAAAATCCTCATAGATATCGATGATCAATTAGAAAGTGACTCTGATAAATGTGATTCAAATGATTTGATGAATGCATTGAAATAATTTGAAAAGCTAATAAATATAAGAGAATTCCAATAAAAGGAAATAAAAGTGTATAAAGAGAACACTATTGTTGATGAAACGACCCAGATAAAGATTCATCTAGAAGAAGTTAAAAGAGTGGAGGAAGATAAGAGGAAGAAACTTCAAGAGAATGAGAGGAACTGTGAGAATTTGGAATCATAAACTGTAGGACTAGGGAAATAAATTGAGAAATAAAAGTCTTGGCTAAAACTAAATCTCAATTTTTCAAAGGGATCTTAAACATTTGATAAAATTATTAATAATCAATGTTATTTGTTAATCAGGACAGGTCTTGTATATAGTTCATATTAGAATCAAAGCAACAAAGACTTAGATCCTATGATGTCAACAGGCATAGGTCAAAAATTTTATGTCAATGTTGTAAATGGAATCAATGGTAAACGTAGCAAGACTCAAAAAAAGTAGGATGAATCAAGCCACACAAACTTTAAAATAAAAAAAAAGGAAACCAATAACAGAAAGGAAATATTTATACAATCAAGAGCCAAGTCATCCAAGGAAATTCTTTACTCCCAAGTACCCATATTGCTTCTATGGCCACTCCTTTGCTTGTTATAATTTTGGTCACAAATTTATTCATTATGTAGCATACGAAACTATCAAGGCTAGAGAAGAAAGAGAAAATTATAATATTAATAAGTCAATAGATGCTAGGAATTCCCTTAATAATTCCTTCTCTTCTCTTATGGAAGAAATTTAATTCTCTATATGAAATAATTTTGGACACGGGGCAAGTGAATGCAAAAGTAGATTGGTGTGTTCTTATTAGCATGAATGAAAAAAGGATCCTCATAAATTTTGGGAAAGGAACACTTTATCTTCCAAAAATTTTGGTTTATCTCTATATGCCAAGGATCAAGAGAACCTATGGTATGTTGAAAATGGTTGCTCGAGACACATGAAAAGTAATAGAAATAAAGTAGTTTCCTTAAGAGGTAAAAACAAGGCCCAAAATGTATTGTTTGTAGATGACTTTAAAAATAATATATTGACTTCCATCTAGATGTGCAACCAGGGACATGAATTTATCAACATGATCAAAGGATGTGTGGCAAAAGAATTGGACACGGGTAAAATTGTAATCAAAGAAACCATAACTCTAGATAATGTATATGTATTAGAAGGTGACAATGAGTTGCTATTTCACTAAGACTGAAGAAACTTAGCTATGGCACAAGAGGCTAAGACATCTCAGTTTTAGTCAACTAGCCAAGCTAAGCAAGAAGGGATTTGCTCGTAAAATGTCAAATATCATACCACATGAAGATAGTATCTGAAAATCCTATCAACTCAGTAATAATTCAAGAGTTCACTTCAAATTGAAATAATATTCTTTAGAAATACCCCTTGATTTGATCCAAACAGAATTATGTGGACCAATGAAGAAGAAATCTCCTCGAGGTGAGCAATATTTTATGTCATTAATTGATGACTACACTAGAATGTGATGGGTTAGCTTGCTAAAATTTAAAGATGAGGACTTTGATAAATTTAATACATTTAAGACTTTCATTTAAAATAAAATAGATATAAAAATAATATTTCCTGGGTCTGATAGAGGGGGTGAATTCATATCAGATGAATTATTTTATTTATGTGAATAGAATGGAATCAAAAGACATTTTTTTATAGCCAAAACCCCTGATCATAAAAATGTTGTTGTAAGAATGAAAAAAACTATTCAGAAAATGTCTCACGCAATGCTTTATGAATCTAGAGTGCCTCATACTTTTTGGGGAGAAGCAGTGCAAGCAATAGTCAATATACTCAATAAAGCCCATGTGAGGGTTAATAATGACGAAACAACATATGAATTATGGTATGGAAGACCTGCATTAGTGAAGTGTTTTAAGATATTTGGAAGCAAATGTTATATCAATATAAATGATGATAATTTTAGAAAATTTGAACCAGGAGCATATGAATACATTCTTCTCTAGTACTCTTATAGAAGTAAAGGGTACAAATATTACAATAAAATACTCCACAAAATAGTTGAATGCATAGATGAAGGATATGTATGCCCCAAAATACAAATAAAATCTCAATATGAACCTCCATACAATGAAATCAAAGAAATTATAGGGGAAGAATAAAGTGAAGAATCAGATGAATAAGACAAAGAAGAAAATGATCCAGAAAAGACTCCATCTAGGTATGTGCAGAAAATTCATCCTAAAAGACAAATACTTGGTGATAAAGAGGCTAGACTGTAAAATAGAAGGAATTCCATTGGTTCATATAGTCATATAGCATTGATATCTACAATTGAACCTAAAAATATGCCTCAACCAAGTCAAGATGAATGTTGGATTAAAGTCGTGCGTGAATAACTTAACCAAGTTGACAAAAACCATATTTTGGATCTGGTTCCAAGGCCATAGAATAAAAATGTAATAGGTACCAAATGGATATTTATGAAAAAGATAAATGAAGATGGAAAAGTAATTATAAATCAGGCACATCTTGTCTACAAAGGGTTTGCAAAATGAGAATAAATATATTTTGAAGAAACCTTTACAACAGTGGCTTGATTTGAAGCCATCAGAATGTTCTTAGCATTTTCCAGCTTCCACAAATATAAATTATATCAAATCGATGTTATTCTCTTTTTTTAATGTAGATATAGAAGAGGAGTTTTACATTAATAAACCTAAAGAGTTTATTCTTGGAAAAAACAAGGATCTCATATGTAAACTCAAGAAAGCCTTGTTTGGGTTAAAACAAGCCCCTCGAGATTGGTACTACCATCTTTACAAATATCTTCAACATCAAGAAAGGATCATTTGATGGAAACTTATATATTAAATCAAACAAGGATAAAATCTTGGTGGTATTTTTTTATGTTGATCACATCATATTTGGTAGCATTATTGACTCAATGAGTCAAGGGTTTTCAATGACCATGCAACGGGAATTGAAATGCCCCTAGTGGTGAGTTGACTTTCTTTATTGGATTACAAGTACATCAAAAAAAGGATGGCATCCTTCTTTATAAAAAAAAAAGGATAACTTAAGAAAATTTTGGATGGAATATTGTAAACATGTAAGTACACCCATTGTAATAGGATGTAATCTCAACAAATTTGATGAATCCTCAGTAGTCAATCAATCTAAATAGATATCTATGATTGGTATTTTACTTTGTCTTACATGATTTAGATAATATATTATGCATGCAGCTGGAATAGTAGGACACTTTCATGAAAATTCTAAGGAGACTCGTCTCAAATAAGTCAAAATAATATTCAAGTATCTGCAACTAACTCTAGACTTTGGACTATGGGCTTAATCACAAGGTTTACTTCCGGAATCAGATGGTCCAATAACTCTCCTGTAGGTGAGAAGGAAATCTACCAGAACTTAACTCTCCTTTGATACCTTGGCCTTAAACCAATGGAAATTCCCATGGTAATGAATGTGGTTGGGTTATTAAAGTGGGCTTGTAAAAACTATCAAATTTACCACTATAAAAGCTCAGCATGTTTCTCCAAGTCATCTTGATTCCATAAATATAAAAAATTTATAAATACATTATCACAAATTCTCTTGATGCATCAAGAGGGCGACAAATATGAGAATTTTAATATTACTTTCTTTGTAGATCGATCTAGGTTAAGAGCATTGATGTGATCGAAATTTTCATTTTTATCACTCTTTTGTTTTGGCACAGGTTTAATTGATGGATCTAGTCTTCTAGTGAATCATAATGATTAATGATTATGCTAAAGTGGTAGATATATGTCTTAATGAATCTTTTTTTCTTTTTTTCTTTTTTCTTTTTTTCTAAATAATTCTAATTCTATTTATGTAACATAATAGTAAAAAACTACCACAGTTTCAACTGTGTCAGCCTGAAAGCTGGGCTTGATAGTCATGAAATGCATAGTTCTGGACTACCCTCCAAGGTGAAACTAGTCCCTTAGGAACTTGTCTTGCCGCCCACGCAAGGGAAACGGGCATTGGGTTCAGATAGTTTGACAAAATTAGACATTTAAAAATTGCATTCAGCTCTTTCAGCAGAAGAGAATTTAACAGAAAAACAAAAATCAACCCAAGAAACCTGGGCTTCAATACCAAGGTCCGCCATAGGTTGATGTGTTCACTTGTCATGAGAAGGAGAAGGAGGTTCCTCCACGATGTGGGACTTGTACTCGTGGCTGCTGCAGTCATCACCTTTAGTGGATGCACAGGTAGCTTTGTTAGCGACATCCTGTGTCTGGTCCTTGTTCTTGTTAGCTCGAGCTATCTCCATCGTGCCCTTGATTCCTTCGATGTGTCTTTTTCCGGAGGGTACTGAAAACCTGGGGCAGAGGAGGGGTTGGGGCTAGCAGCTTCCTCCGTGAGGGTGATGGTGACATAGGCATTGATTACAGGCCTGTCCAAGGAGCACTCAAAGCAAAATTCCGCTCTTTGAGAGGATTGGTGGAGGGGCAAGTGAGCAGACGGAAGGGAGTCAGGGGAGACGATGGAATGGGTGATAGGGTGCGGAGGAGACACAACATGGGGAGGCGGAGAGCCTTGAGAGAAATGTGCATGCCCCACTTGGCTGGCCCTGCCTCTTTGACTTCTGGTTTCCAGGTAGTGGCCCAAAGAGACGTCCTTAGAGGAGGAGTCAGAGCTGGTGGATGGTCGAGAGCGGGTGGCTCGGCCCCTGCTGCTACCACAACGGCACCTCATTCTTTGACAGAGCCGAGGCATGGAAACAGAGGTGAGTTGATAGTGCCGACTGAGAGATGGATGAGAGAAACGTCGGGCCGACAAGAAGGACACAGCAGATTGAACACCGGGCTAAGATTTCATGCAACAAAATTCACTCTGAGAAAAATGATAGTTTGGCAGATTCTTGAGGCAGCAGAGAAGCATACAACATCACCCAGTGTCTGTTCGAGCTCTTGGCTCTGCACGGGTGGGAGGACAAGAGTTTCTTTGCGGGGTGGGAGAGATGCAAGCAGAGTGAAAATGAGTCGAGTGATAGTGAGTGAACTCCATAGAAGACCAAGCAGGTGGAACCAAGTGGCGAAGGAGCATGGTAAAGCCGTTAATGGAGGGAAATCTGGCCATAATAAATGAGGAATTGATGTTACTACAGGTGGCCATATAGCCACCCCACGCAAACGCCATCGGGAGTCTCCATGGGATGGACATCCCATCCATTCTAGTTAACATCCACATCCGGAGCTTAATGAATCTTTGTTACAAATCCTTTTGAAGAAAATTAAATTTGTGCCAATATACCTTGGAAATTTTTGGTGAACAATGTGTAACATTCTCCTAACAATTACTCCCTATAATATGTTGATATGTACATTTGTGGTGCAATCTAGTCAAATTATATATGCATTGTTTAATTTCAAACACAAATTGGATCCAGTAGGTATGAAGGTGGATCGAGCTGAATATTCGATTTGTAAGTAATGAGACTTTAGAGCGACAGTAAAATGGTATATCATGAAGCAGATTAATTAGTATACATAATGTGAATTTTCTCTACATTGATGCATTAATTTGATGTTTTTGGATCGCTCCAAAGTTTGGACTATGTGTGTGTAGCAAACCTTCATATATATTAGAATGATCTAAGTACCAATGTATTCGAGAATTGAATAAAAGGTCATTTCTTGTATTGCAAGTAGAGACTTATTGAAAACACATGTAGCAGAGCATCCATAATTAAATGATGATTGATGGTATTGCTAAAGATTTGATCACTATGTGTTTGGCTAAGCCAGGGTTAGAAAAAATGTGTATTACTTGTGCTTATGTGTATGATAGAAGATAATAAATTGTGGGTATTCTCCCTAGTATTGAATTGATATTACCCATGCAGTGTGTGAGTAATTGAGAATGTTAAGCACACCACCAGTAGACAGAAATCATATTGTTTACAAAGTTGTGTGATGTAATTTTAAAGGAAAGTGTGTGGCATAGACCAAGCCACGTTATTCCTTTATAACCTATATGTAGTAAGCTCATAGTTGAAGTCGGAATCTGGTAGCAAAGAGTAGACAGACATGGTACTACATATATGGAAAATTGTTTAATATTTGTATGCTTATATATTTTTCATGCTACGTCATTTGTTTTGACATGCTTAGAGTCTAAGATCAGAGACAGATGAGATTTGACCCGAGTTTTATGGAAGAAGTGTTATTAATGGTGCTAACTAATGTGTTGCAACGTTAATATTTTATAATACATGATTTCTATTAGTTAAAGTTTGTCTCATTTGTAGTAGGGTTCTATATGGTTGTAGCATTGATAGTTTCCTCTGAGTTTTATCTTTTTTGTGTTTATGAGATATGTTAGTATGAGTAGTCTTGTGGAGTATGCTACTAAGATTGTTGGATTGAGTTGAGGGGTTTGACAAACATATTATTGTTGCAATATGTTGAGTGATTCTGAGGTGGATTTGATTTGTCATTAATAGTTTGAATGTTGATGTGTTCATGAGCATATTTGTAAATTGTGTTAGGGTCCTATAAATATAAGATTCATAATTTTGATTTGACTCTGTTAAAGTCTTGTAAATATGTACATACCTTGCTTTCTGCAAGTTTTTTTCCCATATTTGAAAATAATAAAATGTGAAAAAGAGGGTAAAATTCCTAAAAGAATGATCAAAGGACTTAGAAAAGATAGACCCCAAAAGAAAAAAGAAACAAAATAAGACATGAAAGTGAGCAAGTTAAAATGCCACTACTATTTACTTTTACTGCAAGAATAATGATTATGTTCAGAGTTTCAATAAATGCCATAATCCATGATTGGTTAAACAGTTTAAACTTAACTTTTCATGCTTTGAATTTCATGTTTTAGATAGAGAATGAAGATATGTCAAACTGTATAAACTTGACAAATCAATAGATAGGTAGAGAATAATGAGGAGCTCAACAGTTTAATCTGAGCGCTCATATGAAATAAGGTAGACTTAGATAGATTTATGCTTTGAAAATAAAATGAATTTAGGGTTGCCAGCTTAAATGCACCCGTGAAAATGAAATAAAACATGTTAGAAATAAAAATGGGTAGGTACAAAGTAGTTGAGCAAGCATGTAATAAAACATCATCGGGCAAAAATCACTAATTTCCCTCCCCTACAATTATTCATTATTCTAAACTATCAGTCAAAGAGGCTCAAAGCATTTCTCTGACTTTTTTTTGGACCGGACCCAAGGCTCAATGTCTGATTGGTTAAAAATATCGAATTCCTACACAAAACCCACATTCATTAGCATTTACCCTTCCTTCATAAATCATAATCCCTTTTTCCTAAGTAAAAACCCATTTTTACTTAGTAAAAGTGAAACTCCAAATAACTAATTTCATTCCCTTTCAAAAACTATTAATAAACCCCCAAAATACATTTACCCTAAGCTAAAGTGTAAAGCAATACAAAAAGACAAACTATGCTTATTTTCACTTTACTTAGAAGTAAACATGTATTTTATTCCTTTCATTTCACTTTTATTAGTTTCTAACTATATTTATTAAATCCCTAAATACCCCCGCCCCCCATATATTATTAATACCCTTTTATTTTAAATAACCCTCTAAACCTACTACTTTTAAGTTAAAACCAATGTGTAATATCCCATGTGCGCAATATAAAAATCCCGCCATATCCCATTGGTTTTAACATATCCGTATTTAAATATCCTTCCCCCTATAGTTTTTAAAACTGTTAAAAGTTGAAAAAATTATATAATAAAAGACGTGCACCCCATATAAATGATTTAAACATTGGCTAATGTTTAAATTAGCTTATAAAACATATCCCGCCGCATCATATTAAAAACCCAAGGTTTTAAAACTTTGATTAAACGCTTGTATATTAAGGTTTAAAATTTAAACCCCGTCACATATATGAAACCCCGGCCCCACTCCATTCTGAGCAAATTCCCAACCAATCTGGGTCGTTTGCAATCGAACCCCAGATCCGACAGATAATAACCCATATTGCATAGAAAACTTGCATGATTACTCCCATTTCATTTCTGCGTGAAATGGACAGTTTCATAACTTTATCTCTCCGCCACGTGCTCGATTCCTGTTGGATCGCGTGGGTTTGTTTCGAAACTGCTTACCATCGAAACACCACGCAATAACCACTCTGGTTTAGACCCATTGAAAACCCAAAACCACCATTCCTGCCTGACTTGACGTTCTTTAATTGTTGGTGTTGTTTGCCCTAATATGCACAATAAACATTGAAAATGCATTTCCTTCCCTCTTTTCTGCGCAGTAACTCTGTATAAAGACCCCGACTGTTAAACAAACCTTTTTTCATCGTTTTCAAGCCAACACGCCTGCAAAACTCAACCAGCAGCCATTGAATATTGCTGAGGAGCTCTGCGTTGCTCCAAAGATCAGCAAGGAACTGTCCAACCTATTCAAAGACCCCAGAAAACACTTCAAAACCTAATACCTGCATATAAAAGGTATTCTTCAAGCAAATTAAACTTGTTTTAAATCCTTAAGGCCCTATTGAAAGTTAAATTCCATTCATAAGTCCAAAATTTTCATAAGAAACCTTCCAAAAAGCCCAAAAAATAGGCCAAACCCTGTCAAATTTTCTGCAGAAACCCTGTTTCTTGTTGCGCATTGTTTTAAAGGGAAATTGTGAGCTTTTATAATTTTTATAAACTGTTTAAACTCCAAATTAATCTAGAAATCCTCAGAAGGTATCCTAAGCCTCTGTCCCCAATTTTAAAAGACTTTTTAGCCTAATTTCTCAGTGAAAGACTCAAGAAACCCTTGTTTCTTGTTTAAAACCAGTAAAAGACTGAAAAAACCTATTAAAGAATCCAAATTTGGAAGGAAAAGCCCAAAGAGAGACTATAATTTTCGTATTTTTGTCTAAGAAACTTCTACTAAAGTAAAAATACTTCTGTAAATTGTTTTATCTTACAGAAGAAGCCAGAATGCCTAAAAAATAGAGTTAAACCTCCACAGACATATCTCATTCCACAAGTATTTTAAAAGCCTTCAATTGCCTCCTTGAAGACCTTTGTTTCATTAAAAAATTGTTTGATTTTTGCAGGTTATTCTCAGAATATGAAATTGGGCCAATAGTTTTAATACTAGTTGACAAACTTGTTTGCTCCAAATTATCAGATTTTAAATTCAAAATCTTCATTCAACAAACATTTTGTATACAAAGAAAGAATTAATTCAAAGTCAGAGAGGGATCAGAAAGATGAAATCACACATTTAATGGTAAAAGTGAAATAAGAATTCACAATGAAAGAAAAAACATAATAGTCAAAGAGCATCAAAGTTAAAGTGTATAAGATGAAAGTCAGAGTAAAGGTTAAAAAAAAAGTTACAGAGCAGTCAAGGTAAAACAGTAAAAGTAAAAACAGAGGCAGAAATAGTTAAATAGAGATGAAAATACTTTCACCAACAACAATGAATTTTTTCCAAAGTGAAAGTAAAAACAATTAAAAGAACAATAAGGTTAAAATATGAAAATAGAGCAAGAAGGGGCATTTTTGCAGAAATTTCTTTTTTAAGTCATTGTTTTGAAGAAACTATTGTGACCAATCCAAGATGAATTTTGCAAACAAGAAAGAGATTTATGTTCCTAAGATGTCCAACTACAAAAACCTCTCTCACTTTTCTAACAGCCATTACGGGTTTGGAAATATTAAACAATATTTGAAAGCAATTTTTATAGAAAATTCCTATTAAGTCATCATTTTGCAGAGAATATTGTGGCCACTCATAAATACATTTTACAAAACTGAAGGAGGTTTTTGTTCCTAAGAGATCCATCCACAAAACATATCTCACTTTTTTCACAAGTATTACATAATGAGATATACATGCACATATTTATAGCCTATTTTTCAGACTGTGCAAAGCTCTATTTTACACATAGTTTTGTAGAGCCTATTGTGAACAACTGGAGCCAAATTTTAGGGAACGGAGAGATTTTTAGCTCAAAAACATATTTATCTACAATAACCTCTTTCACTTTTTACATATCTATTTCAGATTGAGATTTACAAGGGTATCATTGGACCCCACCACGTTTGCAGAATTTCTAGAGCAGAATGCACAAAGAAAGGAGACAGTTAGTGACTTGGATGCCTCATCATCAACTAAGAGTTGATATCAAATTCAAATTCTCTTCTTTTTCACCATCAATCCATAAGTATAGTGCCAAATAGATGCATTAGTTTTGAGTGTCCTTTATTAAATTTATATTTATGTAAAACAGTTTGAGATATTTGTAAACCAATCTTGATATTTTTTCAAGATATTTTAGTTTAGAATTTGTATAAATACTTCATCCTTTGAAGTATTATGGTGGAATAAATTTTTGGAGATTGCTATAGTCATTTTGGTTGGACATTAAAGGCTTTTGTGTTTCCAATTTCAAGTAGCAAACTGGATCAATTCAATTGGCATCATACTTTAGGATTCCTGTGATGAGCTATTTTGAGTGAAGTATTTCCTTACTTGTCACTGTTATCTTTCTTAGTTACATGCATCCATCTATGTTTGTTCTAAATTTGAATGTATAACTAGGAGTATTACTATAGGATTTATTAAAAGCACCATGTTTTTAACTAGTTATCATTTTTATTTTTTCCTCTAATTTCCAGTGTAGAGAATTCTTAATTTCTCTCTCACTCGTTTGACCTCTGCCCACTACTTCCCTTTTCCTAATCAAAGGATTATTAAGTTCCCTTTATCCTGATCATACCACCTCACAAAAACCATTTTCCAAGATCTCTAAGGGTTATCTATCTTGCCCTGAATACATTTGACATGTTGGCCTTGATCCCAGTTCTGTTTTCTTGATTTAGACTACATAACCCAATGGACAAATAGATTTCCCACTATCCATACCTTCAAGTGATTTTTCCCACAAAATCCATTAAAACCAAAACCAAAGTTGTTCATTCATAACTAGCCTAATATTTACAAATCAAACAAAGTTAAATCTTAAAGAGAGAGCCCTCTCTGAACCCTAGGAAGGCTAGATCCTAGAGTTTGAAGTTGGTTTGTGGTTACGTCAATGAGTTCTCTCCTGAACCTGGAGAAATTACTAAGTGATAACATATTGGTGACTCCGCTGGGGAGAAACTAACATTTTCTTTAGAAATATTTTACAGGTTCAAATCTGATCTATGATAGTGGATAGTGATCAGACACACAAAGGTTAAAATCATCCACCTAGCGACTCCAAATCAATTTCACAATCAAGACTCCACTGGAGGAATGAACCTAAAAGAAAAATATGGAAAGATCAGGCTTTCAACTTGGATATTAATCCAGGACATCATGTTCTTTCTTATTAAGAAATTTTTTCAATGTATATTATATTTTAGAGAAGATATTAGATTAGTTTTTAATTATTTTCCTTTGAATATTATAAGTACTAATTCTCTTAATCTCTTTGAGCAGCTTTCTTCTGAATCTAATGATGATAATTTTCCAATTAAGAAGCCTCAAATAATCAGGACTGATCTTACAATCCCTGTGCATATTCCCATACCATATAAAGTTCCAAATAGATATAAGCCCCTTATTTTACCTCCTATACTCCATGATTTCCCTAATAACTATTACAAATTTATTCCTAGATTTGATGGAGAAAATAATAACATCACTGCCCAAAAACATATTCAAGGTTTTGAAAATTATCTGAATTTATTTGAGATTGATGAAGATAATGTTTAAATCAGAATTTTTACTCTTTCTTTGCAAAATAGAGTAAAATTTTGTTCAAGAATCTACCTATTGCAAGAATCTCAAATTTCCAGCAGTTTGTCAAACCTTTTCTTGACAGATGGATAAATTCAATCTTTTTGATATCATAGAAGAATATAATCAGTTAAAAAGACATCCAAATGAAACAATACAAAAATTTTCTGATAGATTCAATCGAGTTTATTATTCAATGCCAGAAAATATTAGACCTCCTCATGATTCAGCTCTCTTGCATTATCCAAGTGCTTTTGATCCAGAAATAGAATTTTGGTTAAGAGAAAGAGAGCTAGAAACACTTGTATAGATGCAGAACATTGTAGTTGATGTAGAAGTTAATTTCCAAATCAGAAAGGAAAATTTGAAAGCAGAAGAAGAAGAGAAGAAAAACATTGCAGAGATAAAACTCAACCTTTTTGGTAAGAAAATTAGGTGAAATCATATAGAAGATAACTATGAAATATGAATTTTTTGTTCAAAATCACCATGAAGGAATAGAAGAGGTTGATATCCATGAAAAAAATTCTGCTAATTCCAACTATCATAGATCATAAAATGGATTTACAGATCAATATGTGGAAGAGGAATCTGCTGATCTAATGTGTATGTTTGATGGCATTCCTTCTTTCGATAATTTTCCTAAATATGATCATTATGATGATAGTTATGTTCTCCAAACTCAAGCTAACTTTACAGAGCAATCAGAAGCTATTTTGTGGGATGAGGAAATTCATTCTCAACAATTTGAATACAGTGATTAGCCAAAACAAATCAGCTATGAAAGTGAGGAAGAAAAAGCACAAAATTTGGAAATAAGTGAAGTTTCTTTACCTATTTGTTTTGCTTCATTTCAGTTCATTAGAGACAACTTTCATGCCATCAATAATCAGCAGTCTTTAGGAATTGTGATTGAAAACAAAGAAGATAATGAAACTCTTGATCGGGATATTTCAGTTTCACAATTACAGTTATCAAATTCCATTGAAACATATGATCAAATAACACAGGAGGATTCAATACCACTATGTTTTGAATCATTTCAACTTTTAAATGAAATGTGGTATAACATCATTAAAGAAAAGGATGAGTAACTTTTTTAAGTTTATGAACTCCCATGGAATTCCATATCCAATAGATTGCAGCCATCCTCACAAGTTTTTCATGATCCAATAGCATATATGTTGGATAATGAATGCATTCAAAAGCTTTCTCCATTAACTAACTATGAGTTTAAGAATCAAGATGATAACGGTTTCAGCAGTCAAACATTACAATCAGTAGGAATATCATCACAAAACTTATCTGAAATTTTGCAGGGAGATAAAGATGAAAATAACATTTCAACTTCATGGCATGGAGGCCATTCAGAACAGATGTACAGTTGTTTAGTGTAGAAATTATATAACATATGCATTATATATCCATATTCCCATGATCTAACAATATTTATCTTCTTGCTAAATACAGAATCCTTCCACTATTAATCTTTTGCGGAAAATCAGTTGCAAACACATGAAGCAATAAAAAAAATCACACATAACACGGTTGTTTAATGGGAAAGCCTTAAGCTGAAAACCCCAAATATCATATATTATGTATCATGGAGATCATGTACCAATCTCATACAAAGCTTAGTACATCAATTTTATGAAACCAACTCCAAAAATAGAAGAAAAGAGATATCAACGTCTTAGAAATAAGCTACTTCGAGGGAGAAACCTCCAATACATTACATGAATGAAAAATTCTTGGATGATACAAATTACAAAACCTCCTTTCTATATATAGGAGTCCATGGGGCCACAATGTAATCCTAGCCGACCTAACAATAATACTTTAAGGGCACAATAATAACAATATGGGGGTTACAAGGGTACAATAATAACAATAAGGGGGTTACACTAACAACAATAAGGGACTATACTAGTAATATAGGGACCTAATATGCCCCTCTCCTTCAAAAAAGTGTTGTCCTCAACGCTTGAGTAGCTATAGGTGCTTCTGTATAAAATTTTCATCCTCCCATGTAGAATCTTCAGTGGGTAAGTTCTTCCACTTGATGAGATACTCTGAAATTGATTGATTCCATAGCTGTCGAGTTCTGGTTTCCGTGACTGCTTCAGGTTCCAATATGATTTTTCCTTCCTCATCAAGTTCTGGCAATATTGTTTGAACTGGAATATTTTCACCTATAACATTTTATAAGCGTGAAACATGGAAAATTGGATGCACTCGTGAAGAAGCAGGAAGCTCCAATTTGTATGCCATAGTACCAATCTTTTGCAACACCTTGTAAGGACCATATTACTTTGGCGATAATTTATTATCCTTCTTAGCTTGCTTGAGGGATATTTGTTTGTATGGTTGTAGCCGTAAAAATACCCAGTCTCCTACATCAAAACTTCTCTCGTTGTGATGTTGATATGCCTATTTCATTCAATTTTGTGCTAAATTTAGGTTGTCCTTTAAGAGTTGGAGAACTTCTTGTTGATGCTCGTTGTGATCTTCCACTGCTTGAACCTTTGAATTTTCTCTTAAAGATGATGTGATGGATGGTGGATGATATCCATAAAGTGCCATAAATGGGGTCATTTTTGCTGCAGCATGGAAGGAAGTGTTATACCACCATTCAGCGAGAGGTAACCACTTGACCCATTGTGTTTGTTTATCAAATACAAAACAACGAAGATATCCTTCCAAACATTTATTTACTATCTCAGTTTGAAAATCAGATTGAGGATGATAAGATGAGCTATGAGCTAATTGAGTACCCAAACAAGAAAATAACTCCATTCAAAAATTTCCAGTAAAAATGGGATCTCTGTCACTCACAATAACCCTTGGGCTTCCATGTAGCTTTTGAATTCTGTCCATAAATGTAGTAGCAACTGTACTTGCTTTAAATGGATGAGATAATGCACAAAAGTGTGCATACTTGGTAAGTCTATCAGCTACCACCATGATGACATTCTTTCCTTCGGACTTAGGTAAACCTGTGATAAAATCCATTGAAATCTCCTCCCAACGTTGACTTGGAATGGATAAAGGTTGTAGAAGTCCCGGGGTCTTAATTGTCTCCACTTTATTCTGCTGGAAAACCAAACATTCTTCCACAAACTTTTGAATATCAGATTTAAGGCCATCCCAAAAAAATTATTTCTTCACCCTGTGGTAAGTTTTTAAAAATCCTGAGTGTCCTCCTAAAGGAGAAGTGTGCAATTCCAGAAGAATATTTTGTTTTAGTTGGGAATTCTTACAAAGATATAAGCGATATTTGTACTATAAGGAATCATTTTTCCAACTAAATGTATCAGATGTACTAGGATCTTGCTGCAAATTTTGAATGAGTGTCCATACATCTTTGTCCTTCTTCCATTCATCTCTTGCTTCGGTTATCCAATCTGGTTGGATAATAGAAATGGCACAAAGCAATGCTTCCACCTCATCATTCTTTCTTGAGAGTGCATCTGCAACAACATTAAGCTTTCCTTTTTTGTAGATTATTTCAAAGTCATAACCCAACATCTTTGTGACCCATTTTTGCTGCTCTTCTGAAGATATTCTTTGTTCCAAAAGTGTTTAAGACTATCATGATCAGTTTTTACCTTGAAGTGTCTTCCCATTAGGTAAGTTCGCCATTTCTTTAGTGCATGCAATATTGCTAACATTTCCTTCTCATAAATAGGTTTCTGTAAATACTTTCCTTTGATTGGACGACTTTCAAAAGCAATGGTTCTTCCTTCCTGCATTAAAACTGCACCAATTCCATTTCCTGAGGCATCACATTCCACAATAAAGGTTTTTGTGAAGTCTGGCGTAGCTAAGACCGGTGCTAGGCATATTGCCTCTTTAAGATGTTCAAAGGCCTTAGTTGCTTCAGGAGTCCATGAAAATGCATCTTTCTTCAATAATGTTGTTAGAGGTGCTGCTATTCTCCCATAATTCTTAACAAACTTGCGATAATACCCTATTAACCCGAGAAATCCTCGCAACTGCTTTATGGTTGGGGGACTTTCCATTCCTTAATGGCTTTAATTTTGTTAGGGTCTACTTTAACACCCTCGTGAGATACAATATGACCCAGATATTCCACCTCTTGTACTCCAAAGAAACATTTGGATGTTTTTGCATATAATTGTTTCTCCCGCAATAGTTTGAGCACCCTGTCAACATGTTTAACATGATCCTTCCAAGACCTGCTATAGATTAGTATATCATCAAAAAATACTAGCACAAATTTTTTAAGGAAGGGTTTGAAAATGGAATTCATCAACCCTTGAAATGTAGAAGGTGCATTGGTAAGGCCAAAAGGCATGACCAAAAATTCATAATGACCCTCATGAGTTCGAAATGCTGTTTTTGGAATATCTTCAGTCTTCATTCTAATTTGATGATATCCCGAATGAAGATCCAACTTGGTAAAATAAATTGCTCCATGTAATTCATCCAATAATTCATCAATCACAGGAATGGGAAATTTATCTTTAATGGTGAGCTTATTGATCTCCCTATAATCGGGACACATGCGCCATGATCCATCCTTCTTGTGTACCAATACTACAGGAGCAGAGAAATAACTTTGACTAGGTTGAATTATACCAGCCTCTAACATTTCTGCAATCATACATTCAATTTCACTCTTTTAGACATAAGGATATTTGTTAGGTCGAATGTTTGGAGGAACACTTCCTGGAATCAAATGAATAGCATGATCATGATCACAAATAGGTGGGAGTCCTTTTGGAGTATCAAACACATTTGAATGATTGTCCAAGACTCTTTGGAGATCTGGAGAAATAGATGATTTTGATGTTGGAACTTCTAGTGAGCATAATTGTGCAATTATGCCTCGTTGTTCTTTCTTCAGAAGATTTGTCATGACATTAGATCTTATTATCTTTCCTAGATTCCCTTTGATACCAAGTAATTCTATTTCCTTTCCTTCCAAAAAAAAATTAAAGAAAAGTTCTTGAAAATTAAAAGCTACCATCCCCAAAGATTGTAACCATTGTACTCCTAGTACGACATCATCACCTCCCATTGGGACGGAAAGAATTGGACTATTAAATAAATATTCCCCCATGGATAGCTTGATATTATGGCATTTTCAAGTGCAATTTATAGTTCCTCCATTTTCAACCATCACTTGACATTCTGTTGCTAGGTATAGGAAATAATTCAATTCCTTGGCTACCTTACAATGAATAAAATTATGGGTACTACCTGAATCAATCAACACTATTACCTTTTTCTTCTTGATTTGTCCTTCTATCTTGAGAGTTTGAGGAGTGGTAATTCCTGCCAGTGCATTACACGATATGGTCGGATTCATTTCTTCCTCTTCTAGGGTTGGTTTCTGGTGTATATCCTCTTCTTGTTCATTTTCTTCTTCCTCTTCACAATCTATGTAAAATAATTTCTTCTCAGCACACTTATGACCTTTAGTGTATTTTCTATCACAACTGTAGCAAAGCCCTTTTGCTCTTTTTTCTTTCAATTGTTGTGGTGTCAACCTTGTAGGTTGTGGAAATCTAGGAGTAGCAACACTTCCCTCTTTATAGAAGTGAGTGGTAGGCTTCCTTGTCGCCATAATTTTACATTCAATTTTTCTTGCCAACCTAAATGCCTTCTCCAATGAATGAGGTTCCAAAACGCGAACTTCATGTTGGATGTTATCCTTTAAACGACCTATGAAGAGATCAATCCTGTGTTCCTCTGGAATATCAGTTGCCCTTATATTCAATTTTTGGAAGTTCTCAATGTGCTCCTCCATTAAACCCTTTTGTTTGAGATTTATCAATTGGCTTAAGAAGGTGTTGCTCTTTGTATCCTCATAATGTGCTATCATTTCCTCCGTAAAAATTGACCAAGTGACAATTTTTTTATGGGAGCAAAGCCATCAATACCATACAAATGTATTTTTTTCTAGATGTAAAGTTGCAATGCGTACCTTTTGTGTGTTTTTCACATTATTGAGATAAAAATATTGCTCCTCTATAGTATCCATGTTATGGGATCCTTGCCATCAAACTTCCTCATATCCATCTTTGGAATATGGTGGTTCTTCCCGCCAGCATTAGAGTTTATGAAATAATGATTAGCATTTATTTTTTTCTCATCATGGGTTTCCTCTACTATCTTTTCACCATTAGGAAACATTTGTTGTATAAACTTTGTCAAACCTTCCATGTCTTCTTTTAGATCATTCTTCATGTTTTACATTTTTTCATCGATCTTAGCTTCCATGTCATCCATCTTAGCTTCCATGCCAACTTCCATGCCATCCATCTTATCTTCCAAACCACTCATCTTAGCTTCCATGCCTTTCTTCAAACCATCCATTTCATTTTTTTTTTCTCTTTGCGATAGCGAAATTTGGTGCACTTGCTCATGGACTTTTGATATCTCATGTTGCATTTCTTCGTCTTCATGAGTCATAGTAGAGCCTTCTGAAGGCTTAATGGGTGTTGAATTCTTATTAGGGGGCATTTTAGAACCCAATACTGATAGTTATGCTCAATAGGCCTTTGGAATCAACTAGAACTGATTTTTCAAACAAGACTTATGCAATTTGAAAAAAAAAAATACACACCTTTTTCTTGATTTTTAGGAGCTCGCTATTGAAACTGAATTATCTCTGTGATTTCGGATCTTCAATATCTGAAATTTGGCCCTGAAGTAACCCTTTGAATCTTCTTTCAAATGCCACAAGTCGGACCTAATTTGGATTCTTCAAGGCAAAGTTATATCCAATCTCCCACAATGAAACAATTATGGACTGGTTCAGTATAGCGAAATTGTACGACTTGCCACGTGTCATTGTTTCCTCCTTTGGCTCTAAAATTGATAGACACGAAACTACATTCCGTGTACTTGAGGAAACTTTTTACAAAATTCCAATCAAATAATCAGAGAGAGAGTTATGAATATTTTCCCATGATAACCTCTTTGAGATGAAATTCAGGAGCCTGAAAAAGACCTAACTTCCACAGATCATATATCCGAAAATATTGTGAACCAAGCTCTGAAATTTTTTGAAGATGTTCCTTAGGATTTCGGCTTCGCTCTTTAAAAATTTCAGCTTCTGAAACTTCGTAGAACAAAATTTATAGCGCAAATTCTGCGATGACCTATTTATGTTGAATTCAGGAGCTTGCAAAACTCCCTAAATTCCACAAATCATATCTCTAAAAATATTGCAAACCAAGATCTAAAATTTTGAAACAGTGTTCCTAATGATTTTGGCTTTGCACTCTCAAAATTTCAGCTTCTGAACCTTCGTCGAAAAAAATTTATATCTAAAATTCCACGATGACCTGTTTGGGGCAGCAAAACCCTAGAATCCAAAGCTCTGATACCAAATGTTGTGAAACCAACTCCAAGAATAGAAGAAAAGAGATATCAATGCCTTAGAAATAAGCCATGGAAACCTCAATACATTACATGAATAGACAATTCAACTGGATGATGGAGTAAAACCTCTTTTCTATATACAGGGTCATGGGGCCTGATATGATCTGGGCAGGCCTACTTGTTAATTTAAAGACACAATAATAACAATATAGGAGGATTTACAAGGAAGTAGAATAATAACAATAGGGAGTTACACCCTAACAACAATAAGGGACTATACTATTATGCTAGGACCTCACTGAGGTCAGCTCAGTGCAATCAGTAAATGCCACTGCGCAAGATGAAATCTGCAAATCCATGCACTGATTTCAACCCTCTTGATAGCCTATCTCCACTGTGAAATCCTTGCTGAAGAATAGCTCTGAATGAATTTGAATTACCCTTGCCTTGAATACGCAATCCTCATTGGAAACTCCAATGTGTGTCTGATGCAATCAATGCATCACTATAGTCACAACAGATAGTCTATCTCACCCTTTCACCTATCTCTCCACTGGATCTCCACTGGAACTAACATGCACTGTAGTTAACTGTTGTATTTTTTCAGTTGGTTAATGAGTTATTATTTTTGAATTAATTAACTAATTAATTCACTCCACTCTCACTAGTGTATCATTCAGTTAGACTAGATACAACTAACTCAACAGAGTTTAACTCACTTTAGCTGAGTTAAACTAAATACAACTCCATGAACTACTCTTCCATCTCTGTCATAACTTTTCCACTTCAGTTCTAACCGAGTCCTCCATGCATGAACCACCAGTGAACCCAAGGAATTGCGTATATTCCTTCAGCCCACTGATTTTCCATATCGCTTCATTGAAATAAAGTGCTCCAAGATAATAATTTGTTGTTTATTGTCAGATTATTATAAGAGCTAATAATATCCGACATGCGTCAAATTTTAGATCGACGATCTATAAATAGACTTCACCCAATATTCTAAAAATAGAATCTCATATACTTTTCCAACTTGACCAACCATCCACAAATAGCATCTTGCAACTTCTGAAATATGATCACCATGTCTAAAAATAGACTTGCACCTAAAAATAGCCTACGGGCCCACTTAGTGAAAGCGTGATTTTCACCTAAGCTCCATCATCTTGTTGAATCTATACGTTTAGATCAATTAAATATTAGTGTATATATCTTGGAAGATCCTTTTGAAAAGTTTCTAGAGTCAACAAAGGAAATCAAGTATTTCCTTATCCTCTCATTTGTTGACAAGTTTCTAATAGGTTGTAGAATTATAGTTTTGATAATAAACAAGAAAATGCAAAAAATATACATAATTCTTGAATGGTTGCATTGGTTATTTCATTTTACCTAACCAACAGTTGGATAGATGATTAGAGTAAATAGGTAGGATTTCAGCTTATTTCAGTTTTAAGTTTTCAGCTAGTTTGAAATAATTCATTAAGATTTGAAGCCAAAGAAAAGGCCCTAATATATTGATGATTTAGTAGTTTGGTTTGAAGGTTGCAGCACCTTTTAGTCTCAGATTAGATTTCAGTTTGTAGAAAAAGGTGTAAATTCAGTTCAAGAGTTTTGAGTCGCATAATATGCATGATCCAGGTTGATATCGGTGGCCATCCACAATTCATTTGAACAACACCATCGGTCTTACGACTTTTCACATTCGGCACAACTTACTATTTTTAGCAGCTTTTCGGGTCCTCCACTCTCGGAGCCGTTTTGGGCGCTTAATGATCCAGCTGGATATTGGTGGCCACCCACCTATTCCACTTGGCCCCCCACCATTGTCTCTTTCAGTTTTTCAGTTTCGGCATAACTTACTATTTTTAGCAGTTTTTCGGGTCCTGAACTTCGGGAGCCGTTTTGAGGCCCTAAACGACGTTTTTTTGGGGAAAACGAGGAGGCAACATGGGTCCATGGACCGATGTTTTCTCATTAAAAAAGTTGTACTCCTCGGACGAGATATTTCTAACTTGAGCTATGAAATGCTTGTCAAACGGAGATAGTATGCCAAAGTTACGTCCCTGGGAAGTTGAAACACCAATTTACCCAAACGGGCCCATAGTTTTGGCGCTTCATCTCCTAGAGTTAGGTTTTTGGGATGTTTAGGGTTCTCCATTGTTTCTCAATAATAAATAGGCCCTCGAGCCTCATTGTAACGCAGTTCAGAGGCCTGTAGCCGCCACATCTCTTCTCAGAGATTCGCTACCAGCACCCTAGCTATTTTATTTCCATTATGCCTGTAAGCATATTTCTGTTATTTGATATTAATGAAATGAAGCATTATTTCCGCTGCATCTCTATGTTCATGGTTATTTATGTATTCTGTTGCATTCCTGCATAAAATCCGGATCAATGCATGTTTGGGATTGGCTCAAAGGATCAGGCTACTAGTCGACGGTGTTCTTAACATCTCACAAGGAGATGCCATCCCCATGTGAAGTCGTTGTTAGGGTGATATAAATATAGGATTCATAATTTTGATTTGACTCTGTTAAAGTCTTGTAAATATGTACATACCTCACTTTCTGCAACTTGTTTTCCCATATTTGAAAATAATAAAAAGTGAAAAAGAGGGTAAAAGTCCTAAAAGAATGATCAAAGGACTTAGAAAAGATAGACCCCAAAATAAAAAATAAAAAAAATAAGACATGAAAGTGAGCAAGTCAAAATTCCACTACTATTTACTTTTACTGCAAGAATAATGATTGTGTAGAGTGTCAATAAATGCCATAATACATGATTGGTTAAAAATTTTAAACTTAAATTTTCATGCTTTGAATTTCGTGTTTTAGATAGAGAATGAAGATATGTCAAACTGTATAAACTTGACAAATCAGTAGATAGGTAGAGAAAAATGAGGAGCTCAACAGTTTAATTTGAGCCCTCAAATGAAATAAGGTAGACTTAGATATATTTATTCTTTGAAAAGAAAATGAATTTAGGGTTGCAAGCTTAAATGCACCCGTGAAAATGAGTAAAAATTGTTAGAAATAAAGATGGGTAGGTACAAAGTAGTTGAGCAAGCATGTAATAAAACATCATTGGGCAAAAATCACTAATTTCCCTCCCCTACAATTATTCAATATTCTAAACTATCAGTCAAAAAGGCTTAGAGAATTTCTCTGACTTTTGTTGGGACCGGACCCAAGGCTCGATGACTGATTGGTTAAAAACATCGAATTCCTACACAAAACCCACATTCATCAGCATTTACCCTTCCTTCATAAATCATAATCCCCTTTTCCTAAGTAAAAACCCATTTTTACTTAGTAAAAGTGACACTCTAAATAACTAATTTCATTCCCTTTCAAAAAACATTAATAAACCCCCAAAATACATTTACCCTAAGCTAAAGTGTAAAGCAATACAAAAAGACAAACTATGCTTATTTTCACCTTACTTAGAAGTAAACATGTATTTTATTCCTTTCATTTCACTTTTATTAATTTCTAACTATATTTATCAAATCCCTAAATACACCCCCCCCCCATATTATTAATACCCCTTTATTTTAAATAACCCTCTAAACCCACTATTTTTAAGTTAAAACCAATGCGTAATATCCCATGTGCGCAATAGAAAAATCCCGCCATATCCCATTGGTTTTAACATATCTATATTTAAATATCCCGCCCCCTATAGTTTTTAAAACTGTTAAAAATTGAAAAAACTATATAATAAAATATGTACGCCCCATATAAATGATTTAAACATTGGTTAATGCTTAAATTAGTTTATAAAACGTATCCCGCTGCATCATATTAAAACCTAAGGTTTTAAAACTTTCATTAAACGCTTGTATATTAAGGTTTAAAAGTTAAACCCTGTCACAATATGAAACCCCAGCCCCACTCCATTCCAAGCAACTTCCCAACCAATCTGGGCCATTCGCAATTGAACCCCAAATCTGACGGATAATAACCCATATCGCATAGAAAAATTGCGCGATTACTCCCATTTCATTTCTGTGCGAAATTGGCGGTTTCATAACTTTATCTCTCCTCCACGTGCTCGATTCATGTTGGATTGTGTGGGTTTGTTTCGAAACTTCTTACCACCAAAACACCACACGATAACCACTCGGGTTTAGACCTTTGAAAACCCGAAACCACCATTCCTGCCTGACTTGACCTTCATTAATTGCTGGCGCTCTTTGCCTAATATGCACAATAAACATTGAAAATACATTTCATTCCCTCTTTTCTGTGCAGTAACTCTGTATAAAGCCCCTGATTGTTAAACAAACATTTTTTCATCGTTTTCAAGCCAACATGCCTGCAAAACTCAACCAGTAGCCATTGAATATTGTTGAGGAGCTCTGCGTTGCTCCAAAGATCAGCAAGGAACTGTCCAACCTGTTCAAAGACCCCATAAAACACTTCAAAACCTAATACCTACATATAACAGGTATTCTTCAAGCAAATTAAACCTGTTTTAAATCTAAAAGGCCCTCTTAAAAGATAAATTCCATTCATAAGTCCAAAATTATCATAAGAAACCTGCCAAAAAGCCCAAAAAATAGGTCAAACCCTATCAAATTTTCTGCAAAAATCATGTTTCTTGTTGCGCATTGTTTTAAAGGGAAATTGTGATCTTTTATAGTTTCTATAAACTGTTTAAACTCCAAATTAATCTAGAAGTCCTCGGAAGGTATCCTAAGCCTTTGTGCCCAATTTCAAAAGACTTGTTAGCCCAATTTCTCAGTGAAAGACTCAGGAAACCCTTTTTTCCTGTTTAAAACCAATAAAATACTGAAAAAACCTATTGAAGAATCCAAATTTGGAACGAAAAGCCCAAAGAGAGACCATAATTTGCCTATTTTTTTCTAAGAACTTCTGCTAAAGTAAAAATACTTCTGTAAACTGTTTTATCTTACAGAAGAAGCCAAAATTCCTAAAAAATAGAGTTAAACCTCCACAAACAGATCTCATTCCACAAGTCTTTCAAAAGCCTTCAATCACCTCCTTTTAGACCTTTGTTTCATTAATAAATTGTTTGATTTTTGCAAGTTATTCTCAGAATATGAAATTGGGCCAACAGTTTTAATACTAGTTGACAAACTTGTTTGCTCCAAATTCTCAGATTTTAAATTCAAAAACTTCATTCAACAAACTGTTTGTATACAAAGAAAGAATTAAATCAAATTCAGAGAGGGATTAGAAAGATGAAATCACACATTGAATGGTAAAAGTCAAATAAGAATTCACAATGATAGTGAAAACATAATAGTCAAAGAGCATCATAGTTAAAGTATATAAGATGAAAGTTAGAGTAAAGGTTAAAACAAAGTTATAGAGCAGTCAAGGTAAAATATTAAAAGTAAAAACAGAGGCGGTAATAGTTAAACAGAGTTGAAAATACTTTCACCAACAATAATGAAGTTTATCCAAAGTGAAAGTAAAAACAGTTAAAAGAACAATAAGGCTAAAAGATGAAAACAGAGCAAGAAGGGACATTTTTGCAGAAATTTCCTGTTTAACTCATTGTTTTGCAGAAACTATTGTGACCAATCCAAGATGAATTTTGAAAACCGAAAAGAGCTTTATGTTCCTAAGATGTCCAACTACAAAAACCTCTCTCACTTTTCTAACAGCCATTACGAGTTTGGAAATATTAAACAATATTTGAAAGCACTTTTTATAGAAAATTCCTATTAAGTCATCATATTGCAGAGAATATTGTGGAAACTAAGAAATACATTTTACATAACTGAATTATTACAGAATGAAAGATACATGCACATATTTATAGCCTATTTGTCAGACTGTGCAAAGCTCTATTTTACACATAGTTTTGCAGAGCCTATTGTGAATAGCTGGAGACGAATTCTAGGGAACGAAGAGAGGTTTAGCTCAAAAACATATTTAGCTACAATAACCTCTTTCACTTTTTACATATCTATTTCCGATTGAAATATACAAAGGTATCATTGGACCCCAAGTTTACATAATTTCTAGAGCATAATACACAAAGAAAGGAGATAGTTAGTGACTTGGATGCCTCATCATCAACTAAGAGTTGATATCAAATTCAAATTCTCTTCTTTGTCACCATCAATCCATAAGTATAGTTCCAAATAGATGCATTAGTTTTGAGTATCCTTTATTAAAGTTCTATTTATGTAAAACGGTTTGAAATATTTGTAAACCAATCGTGATATTTTTTCAAGATATTTTAGTTTAGAATTTGTATAAATACTTCATCCTTTGAAGTATTATGGTGGAATAAATTGCTGGTGATTTCTATAGTCATTTTTTTTTTGACATTGAAGGCTTTTGCGTTTCTAATTTCAAGTACCAAACTAGATCAATTCAATTGGCATCATACTTCAGGATTCCTGTGATGAGCTATTTCGAGTGAAGTATTTCCTTACTTGTCACTGTTATCTTTCTTAGTTACATGCATCCATCTATGTTTGTTCTAAATTTGAATGTATAACTAGGAATATTACTACAGGATTTGTTAAAAGCACCCTTTTTTTAACTAGTTATCATTTTTATGTTTTCCTCTGATTTCCAGTGTAGAGAATTCTTAATTTCTCTCTCACTCATTTGACCTCTGCCTACTACTTCCCTTTTCCGGATCAAAGGATTCTTAAGTTCCCTTTATCCCGATCATACCACCTCACAAAAACCATTTTCCAAGATCTCCAAGGGTTATCTATCTTTCGCTGAATAAGTTTGACCTGTTGGCCTTGATCCCAGTTCTGTTTTCTTAATTTAGACTGCATAGCCCAATGGACAAATAGATTTCCCACTACCCATACCTTCAAGTGATTTTTCCCACCAAATCCATTAAAACCAAAAGCAAAGCTGCTCATTCATAACAAGCCTAATATTTACAAATCAAACAAAGTTAAATATTAAAGAGAGAGCCCTCTCTGAACCCTAGGAAGGCTAGATCCTAGAGTTTAAAGTTGGCCTATGGTTACCTCGGTGAGTTCTCTCTTGAACCTAGAGAAATTACTGAGTGATAACATATTCGTGACTCTGGTGGGGAGAAATTAACATTTTCTTCATAAAATATTTTACAGGTTCAGATCTAATCTATGATGGTGGACAGTGATCAGACACACAAAGGTTAAAATCATCCACCTAGCGACTCCAAATCAATTTCACAATCAAGACTCCACTAGAGGAATGAATATGGAAGAACAATATGGAAAGATCAGTTTTTCAACTTGGATCTTAATCCAGGACATCATGTTCTTTCTTATTAAGAAAGTTTTTAATTTTATATTGTATTTTAGAGAAGATCTTAGATTATTTTTTAATTATTTTCCTATGAAGATTGTAAGCACAAATTCTCTTAATCTCCAATGGAATTCCATATCCAATATATTGCAGCCATCTTCACAAGTTTTTCATGATCCAATAATAGATATGTTGGATAATGAATTCATTCAAAGCCTTTCTCCATTAACTAACTATGAGTTTAAGAATCAAGATGATAAAGGTTTCAATAGTCAAACATTACAATCAGTAGGAATATCATCACAAAACTTATCTGAAAGTTTGCAGGGAGATAAAGATGAAAATAACATTTCAGTTTCATGGCATGGAGGCCATTCAGAACAGATGTACATTTGTTTAGATCATTTAAAAATTAGTGTATATATCTTGGAAGATCCTTTTGTACAGTTTCTAGAGTCAACAAAGGAAATCAAGTATTTCCTTATCCTCTCATTTGTTGACAAGTTTCTAAGAGGTGATAGAATTACAGTTTTGATAATCAACAAGAAAATGAAACAAAATCTATTAAAGTATATAATTCTTGAATGGTTGCATTGGATATTTCATTTTACCTAACCAGAAGTTGGACAACTGATTAGAGTAAATAGGTAGGATTTCAGCTTATTTCAATTTTCAGTTTTCAGCTAGTTTGAAATAATTCATTTAGATTTGAAGCCAAGGAAAAGGCCCTAATATATTGATGATTTAGTAGTTTGGTTTGAAGGTTGCAACACCTTTTAGTCTCAGATCAGATTTTAGTTTGCAGAAAAAGGTGTAAATTCTGTTCATGATTTTTCAGTCACATCACATGCATGTTTGGGATTGGTTCAAAGGATCGGGCTAGTGGTGACGATGTTCTTGACATCTCATAAGGAGATGCCATCCCCATGTGAAGCCGTTGTTAGGGTCCTATAAATATGGGATTCATAATTTTGATTTGACTTTGTTAAAGTCTTGTAAATATGTACATATCTTTCTTTCTGCAAGTTTTTTTCCCATATTTGAAAATAATAAAAAGTGAAAAAGAGGGTAAAATTCCTAAAAGAATGATCAAAGGACTTAGAAAATATATACCCCAAAAGAAAAAAGAAACAAAATAAGACATGAAAGTGAGTAAGTCAAAATGTCACTACTATTTACTTTTACTGCAAGAATAATGATTATGTGTAGAGCGTCAATAAATGCCATAATCCATAATTGGTTAAACAATTTAAAATTAAATTTTCATGCTTTGAATTTCGTGTTTTAGATAGAGAATGAAGATATGTCAAACTGTATAAACTTGACAAATCAGTAGCTAGGTAGAGAATAATGAGGAGCTCAACAATTTAATCTGAGTCCTCGGATGAAATAAGGTAGACTTAGATAGATTTATGCTTTGAAAAGAAAATGAATTTAGGGTTGCAAGCTTAAATGCACCGGTGAAAATGAAGTAAAAAATGTTAGAAATAAAGATGGGTAGGTAAAAAGTAGTTGAGAAAGCATGTAATAAAACATCATCTGGGAAAAATCACTAATTTCCCTCCCCTACAATTATTCAGTATTCTAAACTATTAGTCAAAGAGGCTCAGAGCATTTCTCAGAATTTTGTTGGGATTGGACCCAAGGCTCGATGATTGATTGGTTAAAATATCGAATTCCTACACAAAACCCACATTCATCAGCATTTACCCTTCCTTCATAAATCATAATCCCCTTTTCCTAAGTAAAAACCCATTTAATACAAAAAGACAAACTATGCTTATTTTCACTTTACTTAGAAGTAAACATGTATTTTACTCCTTTCATTTCACTTTAATTAATTTCTAACTATATTTATTAAATCCCTAAATACCACCCCCCCCCCCATATATTATTAATACCCTTTTATTTTAAATAACCCTCTAAACCCACTATTTTTAAGTTAAAACCAATGTGTAATATCCCATGTGCACAATATAAAAATCCCTCCATATCCTATTGGTTTTAACATATCTATATTTAAATATCCTGCCCCCTATAGTTTTTAAAACTGTTAAAAGTTGAAAAAACTATATAATAAAATATGTGTGCCCCATATAAATGATTTAAACATTGGTTAATGTTTAAATTAGCTTATAAAACATATCCCGCTGCATCATATTAAAACCCAAGGTTTTAAAACTTTTATTAAACGCTTGTATATTAAAATTTAAAATTTAAACCCCGTCACATATATGAAACCCCGGCCCCACTCCATTCCGAGCAACTTCCCAACCAATTTGGGCCATTTAAAATCGAACCTCAGATCCGATGGATAATAACCCATATCTCATAGAAAAATTGCACGATTAGTCCCGTTTCATTTCTGCGCGAAATGAGCGGTTTCATAACTTTATCTCTCCTCCACGTGCTCGATTCCTGTTGGATCGCGTGGGTTCGTTTCGAAACTGCTTACCATCGAAACACCACGCGATAACCACTCTAGTTTAGACCCTTTGAAAACCTGAAACCACCATTCCCACCTGACTTGACCTTCATTAATTGTTGGCGCTCTTTGCCCTAATATGCACAATAAACATTGAAAATACATTTCATTCCCTCTTTTCTGCGCAGTAACTCTGTAAAAAGCCCCCGACTATTAAACGAACCTTTTTTCATCGTTTTCAAGCCAACATGCCTGCAAAACTCAACCAACAACCATTGAATATTGATGAGGAGCTCTGCCTTGCTCCAAAGATAAGCAAGGAACTTTCCAACCTATTCAAAGACCCCAGAAAACACTTCAAAACCTAATACTTTCATATAATAGGTATTCTTCAAGTAAATTAAACCTGTTTTAAATATGTAAGGCCCTATTAAAAGATAAATTATATTCACAATTCCAAAATAATCATAAGAAACCTGCCAAAAGGCCCAAAAAACAGGCCAAACCCTGTCAAATTTTCTGCAGAAACCTTATTTCTTGTTGCGCATTGTTTTAAAGGGAAATTGTGAGCTTTTATAGTTTTTATAAATTTTTTAAACTCCAAATTAATCCAGAAATCCTCGGAAGGTATCCTAAGCCTCTGTGCCCAATTTCAAAAGACTTTTTAGCCCAATTTCTCAGTGACAGACTCAGGAAACCCGTATTTCTTGTTTAAAGCCAGTAAAATATTGAAAAAACCTATTGAAGAATCCAAATTTGGAAGGAAAAGCACAAAGAGAGACCATAATTTTCTTATTTTTGTCTATGAAACTTCTACTAAAGTAAAAATACTTACGTAAACTGTTTAATCTTACAGAAGAAGCCAGAATGCCTAAAAAACAGAGTTAAACCTCCACAAACAGAGCTCATTCCACAAGTCTTTCAGAAGCCTTCAATCACCTCCTTGCAGACCTCTCTTTCATTAAAATTTTTTTTGTTTTTTGTAGGTTATTCTCAGAATATGAAATTGGGCCAACAGTTTTAATACTAGTTGACAAACTTGCTTTCTCCAAATTCTCAGATTTTAAATTCAAAAGCTTCATTCAACAAACAGTTTGTATACAAAGAAAGGATTAAATCCAAGTCAGATAGGGATCAGAAATATGAAATCACACATTGAATGGTAAAAGTGAAATAAAAAACCACAATGACAGTGAAAACATAATAGTCAAAGAGCATCAGAGTTAAAGTGTATAAGATGAAAGTCAGAGTAAAGGTTAAAACAAAGTTACAGAGCACTCAAGGTAAAACAGTAAAAGTAAATAGGTAGTAATAGTTAAACAGAGATGAAAATATTTTCCCCAACAACGATGAATTTTATCCAAAGTGAAAGTAAAAACAGTTAAAAGAACAGTAAGGTTAAAAGATGAAAATAGAGCAAGAAGGGACATTTTTGCAGAAATTACCTGTTTAAGTCATTGTTTCGCAGAGACTATTGTGACCAATCCAAGATTATTTTTTCAAACTGGAAAGAGGTTTATGTTCCTAAGATTTCCAACTACAAAAATGTCTCTCACTTTTCTAACAATCATTACAGGATTGGAAATATTAAACAATATTTGAAAGCATTTTTTATAGAAAATTCATGTTAATTCATCATTTTACAGAGAATATTGTGGACACTCAGAAATACATTTTACAAGATGGAAAGAGGTTTTTGTTCCTAAGAGATCCATATACAAAAACCTATCTCACTCTTTTCACTGGTATTACATAATGATATATCCATGCACATATTTACAGCCTATTTTTCAAACTATGCAAAGCTCTGTTTTACACAGTTTTTCAAAGCCTATTGTGAACAACTGGAGCTGAATTTTAGGGAACGGATAGAGGTTTAGCTCAAAAACATATTTATATACAATAATCTCTTTCACTTTTTACATATCTATTTCGGATTGAGATATAAAAGGGTATCATTGGACCCCAATTTTACAGAATTTCTGGAGAAGAATGCATAAAGAAAGGAGACAGTTAGTGACTTGGATGCATCATCATCAACTAAGAGTTGATATCAAATTCAAATTCTCTTCTTTGTCACCATCAATACATAAGTATAGTGCCAAATAGATGCATTAGTTTCGAGTTTCCTTTATTAAAGTTCTATTTATGTAAAATAGTTTGAGATATTTGTAAACCAATCTTGATATTTTTTCAAGATATTTTAGTTTAAAATTTGTATAAATACTTCATCCTTTGAAGTATTATGGTGGAATAAATTGTTGGAGATTTTGATTGTCATTTTTATTGGACATTGAAGGCTTTTGTGTTTCGAATTTCAAATATCGGACTAGATCAATTCAATTGGCATCATACTTCAGGATTCCTGTGATGAGCTATTTGGAGTGAAATATTTCTTTACTTGCCACTGTTATATTTCTTAGTTACATGTATCCATCTATGTTTGTTCTAAATTTGAATGTATAACTAGGAGTATTACTACAGGATTTGTTAAAAGCACCCTGTTTTTAACTAGTTATCATTTTTATGTTTTCCTCTGATTTCTAGTGTAGAGAATTCTTAATTACTCTCTCACTCGTTTGACATCTGCCTACTACTTCCCTTTTCCGGATCAAAGGATTCTTACGTGCCCTTTATCCCGATCATACCACCTCACAAAAACCATTTTCCAAGGTCTTCATGGGTTATCTATCTTGCCCTGAATACATTTGACCTGTTGGCCTTGATCCCAGTTCTGTTTGCTTGATTTAGACTCCATAGCCCAATGGAAAAATATATTTCCCACTATCCATACCTTCAAGTGATTTTTCCCACCAAATCCATTAAAACCAAAACCAAAGATGCTCATTCATAACTAGCCTAATATTTACAAATCAAACAAAGTTAAATCTTAAAGAGAGAGCCCTCTCTGAACCCTAAGAAGGCTAGATCCTAGAGTTTGAAGTTGGTCTGTGGTTACCTCGGTGAGTTCTCTCTTGAACCTCGAGAAATTACTGAGTGATAACAAATTGCAGAGAGAAATTGTATTCAATGATGTATCAAGGACAAATTGTCTTACAAAGAGAGATTTATTGGTTGATGCATTTTTATTGTTGATGGTCTTCATGATTATATGAACAATATTGGTGATTAATGAGTAGAATCTTGCATGTGGGTATAATTTGAAAATTGGATGAAATGTGGTCTATAAGATTTAAATTTGTTGCAGGTGGACCTGGTGTGAGATACTTTGAAATGAGGTCCACAAGTGTCTGAGGGTTGGATCCTTCATAAAGGGAGTTGTAGAATCCTTTCCATGGTGGCCGAAGAAATTGACCAAAGAGTAGTTGCTTCCTTCCAGTAGTAGCTGGATAAATTATTGGAGGTGGTGGAATTCAACAGGTAGGAGCATGCACACTGGTAGAATCCCATGCCAACGTAATCTGTAAAATAACAACTTTCATAATAAGAAATAAGATGACGAAAACAATAGTGATGGTTTTTTCCAGTTGGGTTTTCCACCTAATACCCAATGTTTATGTGTGTTTTATTGTGTTCTCATGTGCTTGGTGATGATTACTTTTTAAGTTTCTCATGATTGATAATGGTTTCTTTTAAATGTGCATGTTTACATATATGTTACTAGATAACTATTGGTATAGTTGATTTGTAAAGAAAAACAAAACAGGGTAAAAATTTGATATAGCATGGAATACTAATTTACCCCCCCCCCTCTCAATATTTCTAACACTATTATAAACCTACAACTATCCTCATAATAGAAAACATACTAAAGAAAATCTTAGAACCCCTCGCACCCCCACCCCCCCTCCCCCAACCTGCTCTCTACTCATACAATTATACAAAATATAGAGGGGGACTAATTAGAACTAACACCTCTAAATTTGGACTGATAATCATGTACAAAATTACAAAATATTGTCTTTTGTGCATTCTTGGTGGATCTTGGTTGAAGAACAACCAAAGATATGGTTACATGAGATTATTTTAGCATACAATCATTTGAAAATAGCTAATATTTGTTTCTCTTGTTGGTTACACAATGGTTTGGAATTTTCCTCAAATTTTGGCATTATTTATGACTAAGGGAGAATTTGTACATTTGGGAGCATTAACGTTGAAGAACCCAACATATCTCTCATTCTGTGTTTTATTTTGGAAAACATCCCCCTTAATACTCAATTTTAGAAAGTGGGAACAAAGCCCATGTTATAAAAATTTTATATTCACCATCATCACCTCGGAAATCATGCATGAAGTTGACTATCTAGAAAATTTGACCTGTAATGTTGTTTTAAAGCTGGAGCTTCACATGTGAGACCTGGGTATGATCTAAATAACATAGAATTATTTTTTCACCTTAGGCTTCAAAACCCATCTGGCATAATTTCTTCTAGAAGGGTGCAAATACACCAGCCTTGGAGGTTGATTACTAGACTACATGCGAGTCGCAGGAATAAAACTAGGGAAAACAATTCTTCATTAGAGAAATCAACTTTAAAAAAATTAAATTTATTAGATACTTAGTAATTAAATAAAAAGAAGCAACTTTACATCATTATGTGTCAAAAGGGTTTTGGCATTAAAGGAGTTAAAATGTATGATAAGAGGAGTGACATAGAGTTATAAGGGTAGGGTATGAGTGTTGAAAGGTCAATTGAATCATTGAAAAATGTGACAAAAAAGGAGCATGACATTGAGAAATGGAATGGATTTTGATTCTCCTTCTACATAAGAAAAAATTTCTTGAGATGAAGGAGGAGATATATAGTTGGTTTATTTAAGAACACATGTATAGCATAAGTTATGGTTGGCTAACTTAGGTGCATCTAATTATATGACTCCTCATAGGGAGTGTTATTTTTAGTATGAAATGTATGATGGAAGTGACGATTTCCTAGAATATGAATCGGAAATTAAAATCATATGATTAGGAAAAGTAAATGTGAAGCTCATGGATGGAAGAAACAAAACACTTCCTATTTTTTTGGACATCCCAATATTGGCCACAAATTTGATTTCTATAAGCAAGATGAAAAATGCAAGTTTAAAAATTGTGTTTGAAAAGAAAACTTGTAGGATGGTTCAAGTAGAAATTGTATTGCTAAGGGATTTATATATTGGAACTCTATATAATGTAATAAGAAGCATTAGTAGTGATAGGTGCAATGGTTCCATTGAATCTGATAGTGGATATGAAGAAGGAAAATTTCGTACAATCTTTGGAGAGAATATTATTTTGTGGAATCAAATATTATGGCATATTACAGAGAAGGTCCTTCAAGTACTACATGATAAAGGTATGGTAGAGGGCAAGTCTAAGTTCTCTTGTATTTTTATTTCTATGAACATTTCTTATATGGGAAGAAAACTCGGTTAAGATTGTCCTGTGATGTTATCAAGGTAGAGGAAATATTACATTTGATGCACATTGATGTGCTTGGACCTTTTTCGGTTCCATCAGTTGGTAAATCTACATATTTTTCCTCATTTATATATGACTTTTCAAGGAATACATATAATTATTTCCTCGAGATAAAATATAATTTATTTTACAAATTGAAAGAGTTTAATATTGTTGTTTAAAATCAAATAAATAATTCAATCAAGGTGTTGAGGTTGAATAATGGTGGATATTTTTGTGTGAATGAATCTGAGGAATTCTATAAAAATTGGGGCATAGTAAGGAAAAAAGATACTTCGTACACACTTTAGTAGAATTTATTTTCAAAATGGATGAACAATATGTTGATGGAGAAATCAAGGAGCATGCTCCAAGGTGCCATATTAGGAAAAGAATTTTGGACAAAGGTAGTGGATATTGCATGCTAACTAGTAAATTTATCACCCTCATTAGTGTTGGATGACAAGACTCCACATGAGGTATGGATGGGTAAGAAACCATCTCTTAAATATCCCAGAGTATTTGGAGGTTATGTTGACGTACACATTCCAAAGGAAAATAAGGGTAAGATATATAATAAAATAGAAAAGTGTATATGTGTTAGAAAGTGTAGCAAGAAAGGCTCAATTTGACTTTAGCCTTATTCAAATTGGGTAAATCGAATTTCCACATCAATAGGACAACTTCGAGGTAGTTAAATAGTGTGACATGGGTCTTATCACTCAGTTAGCTCAGTAAATTCAAGTTATAGGCTTGGATTTTAGTTATGCATGTGTTGATTACTAAAATTTAGCAATCTATTCCAGTTATTTTTAGTTGTGATATGTTAACTGATCTCTAAAAATTAATAGGTTCGGTTATGCAGTAAGATAACAGTCTAACTCGGATATTTGTTAGTTAACTTATCAATCAACCCAAAATATCTTATGCATGCATGGAATTCGACTTGCTCGGCTGAGGTGGAGGAGTTAAGGTCAGTGTAACATGAGTTGTATACTAGTTAGAGTGTATAGTTGTTGCATGAGTCAAGAGATACATCGTTGGGAATTGCACTAGAAAATAGGAGGAAATTCCTAACTTTTATGAGCTAATTTCCTCAAGGATTGTGTAAGGAAATAACACGGGGGCTTCACTCAATGAACCTCTGACATAGCATGTGCATTCGTGGCATACTAAACATACCCTTAATTTGACTACACATTGGAAAATATCTCTAAAAATCACTTTATTTAGCCCCCTACCAATACTAACCCAATACAGCTTGTGAATTTTAAAAACCCCTACTTTCACTAGATATTGTAGGTATCCATATTTTCACTAACACTTTTTATACACATTTATATTTATATCCCTATTATAGTGACATGTGAGTGAAATTATGCCTCTATTGTGCCTCTATTATAATGACACATGAATTCTACAATTATCTACAATACATATTTTTTCTTTTGATATATATTGTAGATGCATATTATTTCTCCCACAATGTAATTACTCAATCCACACTCAAGCACGTCTCACAATGACTTGTGGAATTTAATGGCTAATGCACACAAATATCAACCACGTTTTAGGAAGATTTATTATGTGCATGTATATAAAATGACATATAATTTATCTATATTTTTGTAGATCCTTTTCATTCTGTTTCAAATATTGAAAATCATCTATGAAAAAAAAAAGGAAAATGCAAAGAAATGCCAAAATGTCATTGGGATTGTTTTGTGTGATTTTATTTATAAAAAAAAAATACATTTTTAAATATTGTATATGGTGGTGGGTCATTTTCCTATGGTGGCTAAGTTAAAGAGAGCATAATTCTCAATATCAATGGTGTCAGTAGCATCGAGACCCACACACACACGGGACACTTGAAACCACAACATAATTGACTGTTATGCTAGGACGTGCCCTCGTAAACAGTCTGGGAGGAAACCATCGTCAAGAGATCAATGGTCGGAATTATCCCTAACATCACTACAGGGTGGTACCACTTACCACCGCAAGTGCCCTCGTGAGCAGTAAGTGGTATTCATTATGGTCTCTGGAAAGCAAGCCTGACATCCAGGCGAGCGCAGCATTAAACATATCCATGCCATGTCTACATCGCCCCTCCATCCTTCCACATCATCCTTCTACTTCATATTTCACACCATCTGCCACATCGCGTGTGTGTACTGTTTTTTCCACATTCAATTAATTCCTTTTCGCTCACTTTTCTCCAGTAAAACCCCTTTTTTCCCCTAATTTACTTATTTTCACCAGTTTTTCACTATGTTCTCTTAGAGATAGTAACCCCCTCCAGCAGCATGAAGCTTCCAGATCAACACTTGGAAGTATACCAAGTATTTAAACACATTTTCCACTCTGTAAATTTTTGAAGAGAGGCTTAAAACATCAAAGAAAGTTACTCATTCAGGTTCTGCTGAGTCATATTCCCCTCATGGATATTGAGCATGACATTTTTTATTCATTTTTTCTGTGTTAATGGAATTTTTCCATAATGTCCTAGTTAACCAAAATAAGTCAAAGTTTTATGATATATTGGTCAATTTCGGTCTCTTCTCTACAATTGTCCCTCAAACTTATAAATTTCTATAATTTATCACTTGGTCAACCTCCTCTTTGTACCCTCTGCGATTCTTCGTCATGAATTCCCTAGAGGAAAATATTTTCCAAGTTTCTTCATTACTAATATATCAGGCCTTAGCCTTTCCACAGTCTGACCAGTATCTTCCATTTTCAAATGAAACCCTATTGTTGACTTTTCGAAACCTATCAATACAAGATTATAGGAAATTGTATGCTTCCATTTTGCTTCAAAACATTGTTTTGCCTTCAGATTCTGTGTAGATCTTTGTTTCTTTCTTTTTTGAAGGTGTTGGACCCATTTTGAAAGTAATCATGAGGATTCTTAGAAGGCTTGATGCATCAATGACATATTGTCAAGAAATAGGATTATTTCATTTGATGATGCAATCAAATGTGGTGCTAGATATTCTCGCATTTTGGGAGAAAACCATCAATTCTAATCTCCTTAACTTCAACATAACTCGATGTTTCATATTTCCGTCTCTCCTAATATATATTTTTCTATATGTACGTGTTGAGAAATTTATGGACATAGGATTGAATGTTTAAAATCCCAATAAGAATAAGAAAACAATTGTGAATTGGACTGATGTTCTCAGAGCTCAACCAAATAATGAATCTTTCTCCTATTTCATTTATTCCTTCATGTCAATTCTTTACATAATTGTTGACAATGCTACCCCTCCTAGAATTTTTCCAAAATCTCAGCCTTTGTTGCAAATGAGTAGAGATTTAAATGTTAGAGATTAGTTTTCATTTGAGGATTACACAAATATTTGATTATATGGTACATATATTCCTCCATATAGACTGTCGGTGTTTATTCCTATGAGAATACTTTCATTCGAATTCATTAGGCAAAGCCTAAATGTTGATCTAGTGCATTTTTTCCCACCCAAGAAAGGATATTTGTTAATTACCCAGGACTGTTGGGCCTTTCATTGTCAATAACAGGAAAGAATCTGAGGTAGAAAAAATGTTACATAGTATGGATTTCCAGCTGGGAGAGAAGTGGGCTTACGATCCTCATCAAATCATTTCTAAGAGGAGAACAGAGAAATCTTATGTTCCTTATGTTCATTAATCAAAACCTGAATTAGAGAAATTGGAAAATGGAGGCGTGGTCCAAATTTAAGGCAGTATGGAAGTTGAAACTCTCATTCCTTCTGAAAAAGGGTTAAAAATAGGACTAAGCATTATGGACTTAGGATAATGTTCTCAAGGAAGCAAGAGGAAAAAGGTGAAGAAAGGAGGAACTGAAGTTGAAGATTTTAGAGAAAATCCTTCCATTGAAATTGGGTTTCAATTGAAAATAGGAGATAAATGTGCACCCTCATCCCCCATTCCTGAAGGAGAAGAAAATGCATATTTACAAGCTTTGAAAGATTCATATGAAAAAATTGAAGAAAGCAACTAGAAAAATAAGACTCATCTTGCTACCCAGTTGGAGGCATAATTTGTTTTTGGTTATCAAACCAGAGTCCTCTCAGCTATGGATTTGGAGAGGAGTCAGTTGTAAATATAATTTAAACACTCTGTTACATAGTCAATTACTTGTGGAGTTGATTTCAGGACAGTTAGTTTATTATTGAATACAAAATATATACCTTTTCCTGACAAGATAAATATTCATAGGAAAACTGGAGTGTTGATTTATAACGATCTCAGTAAAACTTCAAAAGCAACAATAAGACAGGGGCCTTGCCAGGGAAATTAATTGGTTAGTTGAAATTAGAAAAGGATAACACACGAGCTCTACACTCTCAAAATGAATAATTTATGAATTTAATTATCAAGCTTGGGGTGAATCCATACAAAAAAACTATTCTCCAAAAACTTTTACACAGATCAGAATCTAAGATGCAATTGTTAAGAAAAAAGTTGAAATTTCCTTCTACTAAGCATTTCTTGACTCTAGAAATAGCTCAAATTGAAAAGGAAACAAGACTTATAACTCCTAAAATGGTAGAAAGAAATAAGAAGGTGGAAAATCTAAAGGAACTCAATGCATGACTACAACAGAAGATAGATGCACATTTTTGCACAATTGTAGTGCAACCAGACTCTGAGGACCCTACTGATAATCTCACTACGGTGATGACTGAATTAAATATTTCAGAGGATGATTTAAGGAAAATACAGAAGAATTTGGATGACACTAAATAGCAATTGAAGCATAAGGAGAGAGAGTTGAACATGGCCACATAAAATGCATCACAATACCACAAAAATTATCTACTAGTTTGTGATGAAAATAAGGAATTAAAAGAAAAACTAAAAGGCAACATGTCTCTTATTCAAGAAAGATAAATTATTTGGAATGATATCATCCAACAGATAAAGGTAATATAGGATCATATGTTGGTCATGGCAGAAGAGAAAACAATGGTAAGGGAACTAGAAATTGTTATTTGTTCCAATAAAGACAAGTCATAGAAAATTGCAGAGTTGGAAAAAGGATGATTGATTTTTTGAATGCTAAGTCTTCCGTGGAGTCGATAGAAAGGGATATTCAAGACGAAGCATCCATTTTTTTAGAAATAAATAAGATGGTGAAAAATAATATCTACAGGAAAAATGCAGAAACTAGACTGGGAGAGATCAAGGAATCAATGTTGGCCTTTAATTCAAGCTTTGACAAGAGAGTCCGAGCAGTATTACCTTCATGTTGGGATCAGCAAGGAAATATTTTTTCATGGGAGACCTATGAAACTTTATTAGTGGAATAAAAAAATAAAATCAATGCTTCCCATGAAAAAACAACAATTTTAAAAGGGTCAACAATTGTGAATCACTTGCAAAGATATTTTCAATTGTTATGGTTAGTTAAGAATCTCTTCACTAAAAATCCAACCTACAGTAGAATAAAAAATTTCAAGATGGCCTATGACATATTGATCAAGTGTCCAAATTCTGACTTGCCATTGTGGAAGAAATGCCTAGATTAATACCACGAACAAAAGGAGTGGAACCTGGAGCGTCCCAAAGAAAGCCTGCATAATGATCCCAAGTGATCCAATGAAGATAAAGCATATCATTTATTTTGGAAAAATATATTATATTTTATAATTTAAAGTTAAAACACTTTAATTTCTAAGTTTAATTTTTGAGTCCTTATAACGACTGAGTTTAATTTTTGAGTTTAATTTTAGCTTCATAGAACAATACTAGTGTAATGCATCAACATTTTCTTGGAGATTTAATGACATTTTTGGATGATTCCAAATACCTTTTTAAAATGATATGTGTTTCTTTTCTACTGTAAGTCATTATTTTTTTTTCTTCTTCTAAAATTGTGTAAGAAGTTGTTGGTATATTCAAAATATGATATAGGAACACTAAACTAGATAAAATATTGTCTAGTTTCTACAATGATGTGATGTGCTCCTTTGTAAATTCTCAATAAGATAAATATTTTATTTTAATTAACAATTTTTTTTTAATGGAGTCCAAGTTGTAAAGTTAAATAATTGTGCCGTATTCATAAGAATGTGTGTTTAATTAAGTATTGTATTTTATGTTGTGATTTTCTTAGTTCACTTACCAACTAATGAAAAAGCTCTGCAACAAAATATAAAAATGAAAACTCTAGCAAATTCTAATGTCAAATGGCATTCACATAGAGAATACCCTACTAGAAGTTACACTCAACCTTCAATTATTTTCCTCCCTTCTTCAATCCTCTAGCACACATTATTCCTTCTTCAATGTGAAAGCTTGCTCTAATGTCTAGCTGTATATTATGTGACTATGAAATATCCTTCTCATAAACATGGGCGCTTTCATGGAATTAATTAAAAATTTGTGTTCTTTTTCAGGTTAAGTTCAAGGCTTCTTTTCTGACAAGGATGAGTGAGAATTCATGAGACAAATAGTAAAATTAATATTTTAAAAAAAATAAGAATAATAATAATAATTTAATTTTAAGGCATGGTTAGGTTACGATACATTTACTAATTTATTTTTTTGTGTTTTTGTTTTTTTGAAAATCTTAATTAATTTTATGTGAAATATAAAAGGAGTTTGTTAAAATCGATCCAAATATTAAAATCAAACATCAACAATCATATATTTATATGGAACTCAAACTTTCAATTGATTATCCTTAAACCTCATTTTTTTATGTTATGCCTTGCTAGTGTGATGATCTCATCTTCACCCAAGAGGAATGCCCAATTGATTTACCATGTGAAGTCTCGATTCAGTCAAACAACTTTTCTCACTTGTGAAATAGGACACCTTTGAAAAATTTTCCAAGTGTAAATACCCCAACGTCAATCCACATTTTCCCCTTTCTTGTGTAATAGAATACCTTTTCAAAGTTCTCATTGTTCCCCTATTCTTGTTTTAATGTATGTATTTTTGTTAAGAATAGAGTGTGGTGTAAAAAAACCAAACACCTCCTCGACTTAGATTAGTATCCATTTTATGAGAATTATACTCACTTTTAAGAAAAATATCAGCAAATAATACAATAATCTAACATCCAAAGGTAGTGAGACACTTCTGAAGAGATGCCACCCAGCATGATAAAAAAATGTATACAACGACCCAAAGCCACAAGAAAATATCTCAATACCAAATAGAATATAGTAAAGTATGGATGTTCATTGTACCATCTTACATATTTTAAGATATATAACATTATTAAAATCAAAAATCAAAATCACTAAAATACAATGGAATAAACTTGCAATAAGCATCCTCAAAATAACCAGATTTAAGGCATTTATCCCTATTTGTTTCGTTTCTTTTTCTTAGTATAAATAATAGGTTGGCATTTATGAAAATTTGTTTGGCTAATAAATAGTTCATATTGTTAGGCCACCTTTTTCATAATAAACCTCAATTAATATTCATAACTTCATTCAAATAGAACACAAAAAATATCATTTACATATATTTCCCATGGGAGCCACATAAAGATGGTTATTGCTATGGACACTCCATTGGAAAATGATTAAGTAGAAATGGTAGTACAATGCACAGAAAAATCCATAAATTATCACCATTATATTGGAAATAATCATAGTATATGTTACTAAGAGAGCAACCATCAATTGACTCTCAAAATATTGCAGAAATGGGTACCATCAATAGAAAACCCTTTCAGAATTTCACCAAGTAATACCAAAAAAGTGAATACTCATCCAAGCAAGGAATATTAACATAAATGAAGTTCCAAATTACTAAAAACAACATCCAAGTCTAAATATCTAATATATTAAGGTCAAAAAATATAATTTCATAAAATCCTTACATGTAAAACTCAAAGTTGGTAAAGAGAGAAATGTGAATAATTCCATTTCTTTACAAAATGATACAAGTAAGAGCACCAATTGTTGATCGCCATCCTAAAAGATGCAGACCCACTTCCAAAAAATAACATAACGCCTAATACTCATCCCTGATAACCACTATGAGTAAATTTTGGGAAACAAATATTGTAATAACATTTCTTACCAGAGGCTAGTTTTATAACCATGTCCTTAAAGAAAATTCAAGCGGGGTTGAAGTTTTATAGGTAATAATTATCTTCCCATTTCTTCTAACATGTCTAACCCATTGCATACTTTTGGGTCCAGTTTCTGGCGGTTGGGCATGTCATTCTTGTACATGTGAGAAATCTCAGACACAAGTAGATCATTAGGGTTTGGATCAATCAACAAGGAGTAGATTGACAATAAAACTTGCAATCAACAAAATATTTGTGTTACAGTCACAATATTGAAAGGCGAGAACCAAAGGAAATGCATTCATGAAAACGGAACCAACTCTTCTTTCTTTTCATGATTAATGGACCAACTTCAAAGGAACCACAGTAGAAGGCATCCAACACAAATGTTGAGGTAATTTATACACTTATCTCCTAATTGTCTATATGTGTTGAGTTAAGGGGTACATATAGTTATATACGTATGTAATTATATTTTTTTTATGGAGGAAATACAAAATTAATGTTTGAATGAAACACACCTACAAAAAGATGAATGGCTAGTGAAAGAAAATTACACCCAAAAGCAGGTAGAAAAAAGAGCTTGAGTTAACTCAAGCATTAACCATTTCAACTATTCACTAGACCTAAAGCCAAAAAGTAAAAAATTAACATCATATTCATACAAACAAAACAACAAAAATACAACCAATATTATTTATAAATTATCCAACATTTGGAAATACATAAGGAAAGTGAAAGTAGAATGTTTTGAAAATTAACATTGTTCAAATTTTTCACAAAATATGAAAAAGAAAATTGTAATCACTTTCTTCTAATTTGTATGTATGCCTTCGTAGACTTAGCAAACAAATTGATGTGCGAAGGTGGGTCCCTTGTCCCACAAACAAGGGGGTCTCATACACCAATTTGGTGTCTGCCTTGGTCGTGACCTTAGAATTAGATAATATTAATAATAATGTGTCATTCATAGCATTGTATGATAAGTTTGTGATTGTTATAATAGATTCAAGTTGTACAAAAGCATGACCTGTAAAATTATACTTATACATGAGTTACCCCTTTATTCTACTATACCAACTTAACTGGATCTCGATGCCTTCTAATCTATCCAAAAGGTAAAATTCATTGTGTTAATAAAACACCTTATTACCATCCTTCTTCCTTATTCTTTGAACCCTTCCAATGTGCCACATTTCACAAGAAATGCCTTGTTTTGTAATTCGAGGAATGCCTTTTCTTGTAGTATGTTCAGTGGAGGGAATTGAGTTGCTTTAAAACAACACCCCAAAATCTAATCCAAGTCCAAGTCCAATTGAAACATCATTTTGTGGAGCCTTCCCATCTCGCCTAAAGTAGACCCTTCTCACTTTTGTCAACCTATATTTGGATAATGCCATATTTTCATTCAACTGAATAAAAATACATGCTTTTAAGATATCCTTACCATCAAGATCCACCACTGGTTTTATATTTTTCCTTTATTTTCATCAATGGAATCTAAAATTTCATCCAACTCATGTCTCCACTCACTTTTCATTATTTGCAATTCACTTTCATTGTGTACCAAAGAAGAGGAATACTAAAATATAGATTTGGAACAACTCGTTGGAGAATCATGAACAATTTCATCCACAATTTGGAATGTTGGATAATTTTGATCCTTTGTCCATGGTTTAACCCACCAAGAAGATTTAGTGTCATTTTCTGGTTGCATTCCAAGGGATGATAAAATCTCTTGTGCATCCTTCAATCCAATCTTAAGGGCTTCTACAATTTTATTTTCTATGGATATTGAATCATATTGTGACAATATGTCAATGATTTGTATTGTTTCTTGAAGCAATCTATTCCAAATTCTTTCTTGCTTCTTATGGAATTTATTAAAATGAATCCCTCTGGGATTTTATTCTTCTTTAGCAACTCTATTAAGGGTTCCAACAACATGAATCAATTCAATGAAATCATAGGCCCTCTCCATTCCAACCATCCCACCAAATTTTCTAAAGAAGTTCTCACATACATCTGACCCAGTCAAGTGAAAAATACATGGTAAGTTAGAGTATTGATCTTGAAACAATCTCATCAACAAAACTACAAAATGGAAAGAAATTTTCACATCTTGATATGGCTCTCTGTTGTTGAAATTTATGTTGATATTAGTATGAGATTATTTATGTACCCAACATAACTATAATGTGAATAAATGATGAAATCGTGAATCATTTCACACTCTTTCCAAAAGGCTCAAACAATGAGACATAAATATGTCAATGTTATCAGCAACAATCATTATATAAGTCTTTGCAGCTAGTGCCCTCTCTAAATTTCCACTTAGTGTACTTCTCAAATCTTTTAAACACCTCTGAACATGCATTGAAGAAATGCATTGTGTGGAACCCCAATTTTGTTGATCCATCGTCTCTATATATTCACCCTTAAGCTTGTGATCATCCACTTTAAATGTGTGATAAACCATTCTCACATGACCAAAAAATATGTACTCATTTCCCAAAACCAATTCTCATCGACTGTAAAACAAAGGATTCCCTAAATTTTTACCGTTGTGGATGTAATCTTGGTCATGCAATCTAGTTACATTGCAACCATTTTACAACCCAGTTAGCCTCTACCCTTCCCAATGAATTTTATATTGAAGACCTAATGTTGAAGAATAATCCTTCAACATAAGTTTTCTTAATATATTATCCCCATCCGAGGAATGACCAAAAATAGGTCCCAAATTGTTTTCAACGAGTTTCTTCCACATAGATTCTACCTTTCCCCATTTTTTATAAACAAAATTTTCATTGAACCTATTGCATGTTGGATGAAAAAACACAACCAAACGAGGAATATTTTCATGTAAAAGGTTTGCAATAATAACACGTTCATAATGGCCAATAACATTAAAGAATCAGTTATAATCTCATAGCCTACAGCTCCCTCACCAACTTTCACTAATAAAATTGATTGGCATCGATGTTATTCTTCCGTACCACAAAACCCCACCAGTGAATTTATTTTTTCTGCCCATCTAACATATTTTTTCACAATCGTTTCATCTTTAGAAAGGAATACAGGAATTGGACCATCTATACCATGTTTAGTTTTATAAGAAGCATAAGAAATTTTGAATTCCTCAAAAATGTGCTCATGCTTCCCTGGGATATATTCCAATGAATTTCTAACTTCTCTTAAAGTCGTAGATACTGAAGGACCATACAAATTCAAGCTAATAAAACTATGTAATCTAGGACCTCCCCATAACTTGATCATCTCATAAAGGGATTTTTTGGATATCTTATACCTTCTCCATGCTTTTGCATGCATCAATTTATGAAATATATCCTTGAAAATTTCCCAAACTGCATCTTTACCTTATTATTTTCCTTACTTATGTGCCTCACACACATCCTTGAAAAACCTAAAGACATCCTTCCTCTCTGCCGATTAATACAACCTTTCCTTTATCGATCTCATTTTAATAGAGAGTGTACCAATCTTTGTCCTCTCCCACCAAAGAGCTCGCATTGTTGATCTAAGGTTAGAATTTGTAACCCTTGTATCATTCTCTAGTTCATTTTGAGTCAAATAGTCGAGTCTTCTACCTTTTACTATATGTTTTTCACTTATTTTTTGGTGCACCTTGATTCACAATATAATCACATCCTGAAGTCGTCACATTCTGGAACCAACTTACAAAATCTGCATGTTAATGAATCAAATGGGATCCCTATTTCAGAATCCCTCTAGCAATGAATATTCCTATATGTACCATCAATACGACATTCAATACCCTCATAACATAGCATGATATTGGTAGGGAAAATTTTAGGGGCTAATATTTGCAAGTGGGCTAATTTTCCATGCTTTTTCGAAAAACAATATTCGCCAATTTCTTTTTTTTCCTAAAAATGATTCACCAAAATTTTACAATAAAAAATTATTTTACTTTAACAATCGCAAAATTTTTATATAGAATAATATAAAACCATTGGAAACATGAATATTTCTACAAAAATATCACCAAACATTTTATACTTTGCATATTAGGGGCTAGTAAGATTCACCAAGGATTCTAAAATTTAAGATAAACTTCCATCCTTACAATTTTCCCTGGATCTTGGTATGCTTATCTATGGCCCATAATTTTCCACCCCTTTGATCATCCATTAGGACCTTTGTTTCCAATATCTCCCCATTTCTATCAATATTAGGATACCAATACCCCCAACATTGTAGTAACAAGGGAGATAGTTGAGCTATAATAAGATGACAACACAATAAAAAACAAATAAATTTGAAGTAATATAAATAAAATCATATACAAATTCATACTCAAGTTTAGTCTAAACTGTTAATTAACACACCTGAAGTAGAAGGATTTGCACTTGTAGAACCCCTATGTAATATTGATGATGATGATGGGATGAAGAACCTAGTCAAACTTTGTTGTGACTCATCATTGGTAGGATTCTTGGATCTCCCGATCATGCCACTCCTCAACCCAATATCCTCATGTGAAGCCTCATTTGTTGTAGTAATAGTGTGATTCTTTAATTTCATGTGTTCATATAGATAATTGAAAATATTACCACTTGTTGACACTAAAAAAAAAACATGTATTGCATTGTGTACATTCCACTCTCACTTTTTTCATGTCCTTATAGTCTGCAAGTGTTGCTTCAAACCACCTTGAAAAAATTGGGCTCTTGTGGCTTGTCGAAATCATCTAGAAGTTTTGTTTCTTGATTAATATGAAATCAGTCTCCAACCACCATTGTATGTTGTACTTTGTTACATGAAGGAATTTCATTACCACTTGGAATTGAAAGGCGTTGTTGATGGGCCCATGTTTTCATATGATTGTTTTTGAAGTTGTGCATTGTTTGCACTTCCAAGGATACATCACTTGTTCCATAATAAATGCCACAAATTTCACAATGGTTATTTATCTTAGATTATAACTGTTTTTAATATACTTTGAGAGTAATTTTCTCATTTACAAACTCTTCCATTAAACATTTCACTTTTTTTCCCAAGATGCCAATAAACTAGGATCAACAATATGGCTTATTCCACTGACAAAGACATATTTTCAATTCTTGGTTGTTTATGCATAGGTCCCTCCACATTCTCTTCAATGTTTTAAAATATTGTGTTCTTTCCACTACATTTTAACCCCTGTTTCCACATCTAATGTGCCTAGTTTCCTCTTGATGCCTAAAAGTGTTTTATAAACTTTCCATTTTTTCTCTTGATTTTGATTTAAATTTAATACATCCTGGATAAAATCAAAAGGTTTTTCAATGATTTCATCTTCCACAATTTCAACACAGATTTCAGCAAATGTACAACCTTCTCGACACTTGACCATGCCAATGACAGATTTATCTTCATCGATAGCAATTTTATAAAATAGCTTCATCTGCTTTTGCACATAAATAAATGAAAAAGTAGGTAAAATTCAACAAGAATATTGGTTTATTATAAAACAAATCAAAGAAGCAAGGTATGCACTTTCAATTTAAAGCTCCAAAAAAGATGAAGAAATATTACAATTGGGATGAAACACCTCGATTCAAAATGTGCTTTTGGTGGATTCCTCAAATGGAACTAAAACCTGCAATAAAATAGAGTACTAAAACATATTTGAGATATTATTTATTGATTAAAATATTGACAAACTTATATGCAAATACTAAGCCCTAGATATGCCTCAATTTTGGCCTTATTTACAACATTTTTTTGTGTCTTAAAGAGGTCAAAACCAAACCTTGTAGATTTTATTGTTCATTGGTATTAAACGCATTTAATTTATTTTATTTTTCACTCGCATATAGGGCTTCTGATACATAAAGGATTTTTTTATGTTTTTGGAGCTACCAATGGATAAGGATAGTGTTTGATCTCTCATATAAATAAGAGAAGTAGTCCTCATTTATAAGTCATTGCTAATTGTGGAGAAACATTACTACTTGTCTAAATCAGATTCGTTAGTTTTGATAATGCGAGGAATGGAAGACGAGAATCTCACTTTGAAGCAGAAGATCCCCACTTAGGACCTATTGAACCATTATTCCAAGAGTTTGCTTTGAAGCAACTCAATCTCCCTCTAACACTTACGTCTATATGAAAGAGAAACCCATGGCGTTCGAAAATTTCCCTAAACATTAGGTAGTGACGTTACCTAAACCCAAGCTCCCTATTATGTGAATTGGGGTAGCATCACAATGATTGTTCATTTTGGTTGTTGGATTCAAATAAATAAATCCACCCAGCAACATGCAACAAGCATGATCAAAGTATTTATATGGAATATTTATTGAATTTTTCCATAAAGTTGAAAAACATGAAGCAAAAGGAAATGATGGTACATAAATACGCTAAATAATTGTATAGATTGTTCATAATATCTTAACAAAGTGATGGGGGTGATTATATTGTTGCTAGATAAATCAATGGCATTTAATGGCTGCTAAGATGAACTCGCTCATATATCATTTGAGCAAGAAAAATAATATAAATAATTAATTTTATTAGGGTTTGATGGTTTGGTATTGTTCACCTTTATTACCAATAGTTTTTTTCTTGACTTTCTTTTCTAAAAACTTAGTTTTCATGTGATGGCCCTAAGGGGCTGCTGTAAAACTTAGTTTTCATGTGATGGTTCAAAGAGGTTGCTCCCACTTGTTCTCAGAGTAGAGAGTGCCTTAAAATGGATAAACATGTACTGGAAAATGATTTTACTAACTCAACATTTGTTGAGGTTATTCACAAAGGTAGCCATTGTAACCTAGTTTGGTGGGAAGCTCTACCAAAAAATGTTTTGAAGGTTTTTTAGAAGGTAATAAAATCCTTTCTAAAGAAAATTCTATGGAAAAAAACTATATTTATATTCTAGTGCTTAAGATAAATAGACAATGCATTCAAACCTTAAGAAATTTGTCAACTAAATCCATTGAAGTCCATTATTAAGGTTTAGGTTAGGGAGGTTAGGGAGATATATAAATAAATATACATAACTTGGAAAAAAAAGGTTTTTTTTATTTCATTTAAAAAATAAATTGACTATGTTGACATTATCTCTTGAGGCCCTTGTATTTATATAACACTTTAGTAGTTATTTTTATGTGCACTACAAACTCTTTAATTAAGCACGATGTGTAACTCCTATGTCCATCTAGGTGGAGTTTCTAGGCCTACAAATGTTGTTCTAGATGTTTGATGGCCATGTTTAAATATAGTACATGTAATTTTATATCCATGAGCCAACTTGGATTTTTAACCCCAGGCCCCCAAAGAAGAGATTATCTCAAGTTTATTATATCAAAATGCTTGAAATAATTTGTTTGTATCTAGATTAACATTAAAGTGTGAAAAGTAACTTGTGAGGTATATTAACCTTTGAAACAACTACTTTAATTCCAAAGTCCTACCAATGGTTAAATTTTATTCACATCCCACTTAATAAAACCCTTCTCCTCAGCCTCAATCCTAGCATGATCTATACCTCCATTTTTGAATTCTTAGATGGATTTACATGTTGAGGAATTTTTGAACTTCTTGAAGGTCCATAAGCTTATAGACTGGGTACACACTACTTTTGGTATGTCTAATGGATGAAGGAATGAAATATTTGATAAAATAATAGAGAAGCTCAATACGATGATTACAAAGATGAAGGTTAAGTACATGTCTGTGGACTCTTTGTGATGCCAAATACCCTTGTTGCCACTAAAAGAAATTATATTTTCTTAACACCCTCCCTATTCGCACACATGTTCACAATGGTTCGCAAACTCTCCCTATTCATAGACCCTCCCTGTTCGCAGACCCTACTTATTCACGTATTCGCAGACCCTCATTCACCCCTTTTTTTTCCTTAGCCTACAATTTTTTTATCTTCCTAGTCAAAATTTTGAATAAATAATACCCAATAATACAAATATTCATATCTAACATAATAAAAACCACTCTCCCCATATTATATAGTCAATATAATCTTTTAAGATTTTAAGATTTTGTATAACCCAATATGAATGCACGTGATATCATATTAGTTTTTTAGTGAAGCCCTCGTGGCGAATAGGAGGCTGATAGAGGCATAAAGGGGCTAAGTGTTTGCCAGAGGTCCTCGGTCGTAGAGAAAATAGTTATTCTTTTACAAGTTGTGCTCAGAGCTAGAGAAGGAAATTGTAATAGTTTATTTATTCAACTAATTAATGCAAAGAGGATTGAGGGGCTTTCTCCAGTTGGTTTCCCCAAGAAATCATTGTGTAGTTGTGGTTTTTCTTGTTGCATGTCTATGCATGTGTCTCTAAATTGTGATTTCCATTCCGCAGAATAGTAGGGTAGAATTGTGTCTCTTTTTTTTCATTTTTAAATGTTTAGCAATTCAATTTCTATCAAATTTTTGCATGGTATTAGGGCCCTAAAATCAAATTAGGGACTAGTGTTTCGAATTTTTCCCTGGGTAATTTTGAATTACAACTTCAGAGTAGTGGTTTTTTTATTCATAGTTGGGATAATGTATTTCAACAGACTGATATTGGAGTAGGCCCTTGAGGGTAGCTCTAATTTCATAGCCTGGAAGGACTGGATGGAAGAAATTCTTGATGATAATGGTGTGTTAAAATATGTTAAAAATGACATTGTAAAACCCTAGTAGCTTAATGCACAGAAATTAGCCCAGTGGAAGAAAGATGTTGCTAGATCTAGGAGGATCATCCTATAGGGTGTGAAAGACCACATAATCTCGAAATTACATGGAAAAGAGAATCCATTTTTTATATCGGAGACCCTCACTAAGTTATTTTAAAATATAAGTGATGCCATAAATCTTCGTTTGATGAACAAATTGAGGATTGAAGACAAAGGGTATGAGGTAGTCTTCAGCAATGGGAAGGCCTACATCAATAATTTTTCTTCAGGTCAGATAAATCATATTGGTTTCAAGATCAAGAGCCTCTACATATTAGAGTAATATGCATGATCAACCTCTAGAATCAAGGCAAAGACAAGATATGTGGTGGTTGAGAGGGAGTAGGATAGACCTCTCAAGATGGAGCCTCAACCAGTTGGTATTTGGGTTGACCAACGGGATGATGATGATGAGTGACAGTCAAATACCTCTAGTAGATGGAGATTTCAAGCCAAGTGGGCAGAGGGAGTGCATGTAGTTATACCTCCAGGAGTGAGGTGGAGCGATGTAGACCCTTATCCCTAGATTTTCATAGATTTGGGTAGGGTCCATTGAGGTGTCCTCCTCATGGATCATTATATTGCTACAATAGCCCAAAATATTCAGTAGTAGAAGGTTTGATGTCATTTGGTGTAGTCATATTTTGAGGAGCACAGAGGAGTGTTGAAATAAGTGCAGGAGGCACAGCGAAAAATCAACATTAGTGCAGTCTTCTCAGTAGACAATTGTAGAGACACATTTGATTCAGTTTTTTGGATGCTTCTCAGTTGTAGTTTTAGCAGTAGCAACAGCAACATTGAGAGGTCATTCTAAAGTACATTTCATAGGTGTTGGATAGGGGTGGTGCAAAATCCCTTTCTTGCTAAGAGGGAGTGTTAGAAAGTGTAGCAATAAAGGCTCAAATTGACTTTAGCCTTAGTCAAATTGAGCCAATCGAGTTTCCACATTAGCAAGACAACTTGGAGGCAGTTAAATACTCTGAAACGGATTCTGTCTCTCATTTAGCTCATTAAATTCATGTTAGGGCCTTGTAGTTCAGTTATGCATGTGTTGATTACTAAAATTTAGCAATCTAGTTTAGTTATTTTCAGTTGTACTCATTTAACTGACCTTAGGCAATTAATAGGGCTAGATGAAGGTAAGTTGTGTAGTGAGACAATATTCTAACTCAGAGAGCCGTTAGTTAATTGATCAATCAACCCAAAATAGTGTATTCATGAATGGAATTTGAATTCCTTAGCTGATTTGTAGGAGCTAAGGTCAGTGTAACATGATTTGTATATTAGTTAGAGTGTACAGTTGTTGCATGAGTCGGGAGATCTATCCTTGGGAATTGCGCAAGTAAATAGGAGGAAATTCCTATCTTTTAGGAGCTAATTTCCTCAACGATTCTGTAGAGAAATAGGAGGTTGATAGAGGAATAAATTGGCTAAGTGTTGGACAGAGGTTCTCAGTCAATAGTGAGAAAAATTGTTCTTTTTTAGGTTGTGCTTAGAGCTAGAGCAAGTAATTGTAATAGTTTCTCTATTCAACTAATTAATGCAAAGAGGCTTGAGAGGTTTTTCATATTTGGGTTTCCCTAGAAATCACTATGTACTTTTAGTTTTTCTTGTTTCATGTCTATGCATGTGTCTCTAAATTATGATTTCATTCCGCAAAATAGTAAAATGGAATTGTGTCTCTTGTTTTTCAGTTTGAAACCTTGAGCAGTTGCGATTTCTATCAAATTTATACACTTTGTTGATTATGGTTTCAAAGGTTATAAGCTTTTGAACCTAGAAACTAAGAAGTTTGTATAGTTGAGATGTGTTATTTAGATAAATCAAACAAGTTGTAAAACAAGAAATCCTACCAAGGGAGTAAGAACCAAAGAATATAGAGTTTGAATTGAAGGATAATGATTCAAACTCTATGGAAGAAGAAGAATCAAAAGAAGAAGAGCCACATTCTCTAGCATTAAGGAGATTGGTTCATAAAAGAGGGAAACTAGAAAGGTATACTCAACCCAATTTTTGATGTAATTTTTCATTGTTTATTACTAATGATGATCCTAGATATATTAAAAATGTAGTGGCTATAAGAGATGGAAAGCTTTGTAAAAAAACCATAGTTAAAGAAATGGTGACCTTGGACAAGAATGAATCTCGGGATCTAGTGGATCTATCAATTAGGAGAAATCCCATTGACAAGAAATGGGTTCTTAAGAATAAGTTTAATGCAAAATAAAAAGTGGATAAATAAAAATATTGTTTAGCAGTAGAAGGTTATTCTCAAATAGACAGAATTGACTATGGTGAGAATTTTTTTTCTTATTTCCAAGTTAGCATATATTAGATTTATTTTATCTATTGTTGTTTTTTTTTTTTCAAGTATAATAGATGGATGTGAAGGAAAGATTCCTACATGGGGATTTGGAAGAATAAATCTACATGAAATAGCCAAAAGGATTTTTAGTGAAGGGAAATAATGAGTTGGTATGCAAGCTAAAAAATTCCATGTTTGGGTTAAAAAAATGACCAAGGATGTCCTATCAAAATTTTGATATGTATATATTAAGACTTGGCTTCATAAGAAGAAAAGTGAATCATTGTGTGTATATAAAAATAGTTTATGGTACTATTATATATTTTCTCTTATATGTGGATGATATGTTTTTGATTGAAAACAACAAGGAAATCATGCATGGTGTGAATATTCAATTGTAATCTAAATTTGAGATGAAGGATCTTGGTGTTGCAAATTTCATTTTGGGAATGGAAATTAGAAGAGATCAAAAAACAATAAACTCTTCTTAAATCAAAGGAAATATGTCAAGAAAATATTTCCTTTAATATTATGGAGGTTTATAGTATAGGAATGTAAACTAATAAAGGTTCTTATTCTTGCAGGTGTAAATTTATCCACGGATCAATGTACCAAACCACAAGAAGAGTAAGAGGACATGTCTCATCTTCCATATGTCATTGTGGTTGGTATATTTATGTATGAAGTGGTTTTCACTAGACCATACATTTCACATGAAATGGGATTTTTGAGTAGCTATATATCAAAACCAAGGAAGGAGCATTGGACAATAATAAAGAGAGTTTTTAGATATTTGGATGGTGATAGTGGTTATGGGTTGTGCTACCAAGGAAGACTAGGATTAGATAGAATGTTGTACATGCATGGATTTTTTGTCGCGGACCAGTTTGGAGATCTAGATCACATAATATCTACAAGTCGATATGTGTTTCACTTGTTTGGAGGAGCAATTAGTTGGATGAGCACGAGACAATCTATAGTGGAACTCTCAACTATGAAAGTTGAAACATGGAAAATACTCATGCAATCAAGGAAGTAATATGGTTACAAAAATTATGTTCAAGTATTGGGTTGGTACAACAAACTGTAATGGTATATTGTGATAGTTAGAGTCCAATATTCCTAAAAATGAACCAAAATTATCCTTTTAAAACAAAACATATTGATGTTTAGTATCACTTTGAAAGACATATGGTTCAAGACAAGAAGGTGTTGTTGGTAAAGGTGGAGACTTTGAAGAATGCCACAAATTCAGTAACAAATATGAGCACTAAGAAGTTATCTTGGTGTAGAGAAACAATGGATATTGTTGCCCTAGATTATTGATAATGCACTCATGTGGCCCCATATATGTAAAGAAAGGAACATGTGGGAGAATATTTTGTCTTTGTTTTATTTTTTGAACAAATAGAACCATGTGTGACTTTTATGCATGAAGTGTAGTTGGGGGGTAATAGTGGGCTAACATTTTCCCCATCCAGGGGGGTTGCAGGGGGGTAGACACCCCAAAAAAACTGTTGGGCATTACTTTTTGACACAATTTTTTTTATTTTATTGGTTTTGCAATGCATGGTGGTTCAACCCATGTTTTTGTAGTTCTATTTAAAGAGCTAAAATTGTATTCTAATGCAAGGTTAAAAGATTAAGATTTTATGGATGTCATGTAATATACATATTGTAGTGTAACATTGTAAAGATATGATATAATGAAAAATAAAACTTTTGTTTTCCTAATTTGGGTTTCCAAATTAAAATATTTGAGTTGAATTTGTGAGTGTTCTATTGCATATTTTCTATTACTATTAATAATATATTTTCAAAATTAATTATATAGAGCTAAAAACGAAAAATATTGTGATGTCATCAAAATAGACTACAATGATTTTTCCCATCAAAACATCTAAAATGAAATGTCATGGCACACTAGAAAGTTATCCCATCATTAATAAAATTGAAAGGAATTTTGTGGTAAGCATACATGCCCCAACAAGTGGAGAAGTTATATTTATTACCATCGAAGAGTTTGCTATGTAGGGAAAGTTTGAGGGTATAAATTTCTCCTTGGGATAATTTTCCAATTTTAAAAAAAAATGAATTACCAATTGGGTTTTTTTCTAAAACCAATTCACCTAAATTTAGTACAATAGATAATCTAAAAATCAATAAAGAAAAAAAAATAGAAACTATATAAAATCCATAGAAAATTGAGAAATTTTACAAAAATATCCCCAAACATTTTAAAATTGTGATTTTAATAATTAATAGGATAGTAGCTAGTAACTACCCCTTAGTTTAAATATAGCTAATTAGAGTTTGAACTTCTAACAGGTTGTGAGCTGGTCAATTGAATCCTTCATAAAAAAATGGAAACGAAAGTGAAAATGGTGTGCTAAAATGGTGCTTTTTGGTGAGCACCTTACATCATTGGTTGTAATGAAGCTTTGTAACTTTATTTATTTGCACTATTTTGTTCAAATTGATATGGAGAAACTTAGTTTCAACTAAATGAGATGTCAACTCCAAGAAACTTCTTTTGTGCAACCATTTGTCTCCTAAAAATTTCATGGGCATTTTACATGATTGATATAGAATTGAATGCAATTGTGTTTATGGCACTAAAGTAGGGGGAATATGGAACAGAATTTTTATTGCTCTCTAAAATGACTTCCTCCTTTAAACATGTTTCTTTCTTTTGTAGAGCAAAATGGAGTTGGGATAATCTATAATTTGTGATTTAGTATTAAATAAAATTTTAAATTAAATTGTAACTACAAGTTAATTAATATTTATGAATAATATAGAATAACTACTATTAAGTTAACAACTAAATTATAACTAGCACATTACGTAAATTAAATCACTAGTAACTATAGATAGATATCAAAACACTTAGCTTCTAATCATAATGCTTAGTTCCTAAAATATTTCATATTTCCAAAATTAAAAAAATCATTAAGATTATTTAAATATTAAAATAAATAAAATATATCATTAACCCTTTTCAAGTATTTTCCAAGCATCATACATTTGTCTATAATTTGTGATTTAGTAGTAAATTGGTTGAAATTGACACATTCAATTTGAATAAAATCGGTAATAAAGTAATTCACACATTAACTTTTTGCGTGGTAACCCAGATCAATATTTTGTTGTTGGTTCAAGGGCAGAAGGTAAAACAACATTAAAAACCCATTGAAACACATGAGAAATTGAATGCTAACTTCCCCATAAATATCAAGCGATCTCTTGTTCTACAACAACTTGAAGCCAACTTGAGGGGTGGGATCAGAGTAATACCCCCCACTACAAGAATTAGTTTGGATCCCATACCCCAACCTCTAGATCGTAGAATTTGAACACCATAAAATCAAATGAAGAGCTGGAGTGCATTGCATTGGCAAATTCTACCCTAAAATTAAATAAAGAGCTCGAGTGCATTGCATTCGATTTGTTGACAGCCAAGCATCCACCTCTACTGGAGTTTCAAATCCATTGACCTACAAGAAAAAATACACTTAGACATTAATCACACACAAAAGGAGAAAAAAAAAGAAACTTCTTGAAGTCTTGAATTCAAGAAATTCAATTTCATGTAATAAGACCAATTTCTTGAATTATTGATATACCTTGGATGTAGAATTACAAAAATTATGTGTAAATAAAACAAATTCAACCAAGGAAAGAAATGCTCTCAAGATCGTAAAATTTAGTAACTATATATCAATGAAACTTTTTTCATAAAATTAGGAAAGAAATACTCACAATATTCTCAAAAATAATTGTTTTTTACTAATTCAATTACATTCATTGAAATGGCAGTTTTATTGTATAGTTGTTTCTTTCTAAAGGTGAAGGTAAAAAATAAACTCAAATTAAAAATTCACAAAAAAACTATGATTAATTGAATCGGAATTGAAGATAGAGAAAAAATAAAGCCATATAAAAAGACAAATATATATATATATATATATATAAGTCAAATAAAAAATTAAAAAAAAACTAAAAATTAAATTAAAAAAAAAAGTATTTGAAAATGTTATTTAACTATTTTTTTCTTCTTTAAAATTTGTCATATTAACTAGAAAATATGGAGAAAAAAATATAATTCATGAAAATGGAAATGACAAAAAAAAAGAAAAAAAAACAATAAATAAATAAAATGCAAAAAATAAAATAATAAATAATAGAAAAATGGAAGTTACTAAAAATCATCCCTCGTCCAACCACCTTAGAAATAAATAAATTTAAATAATATTAAAAAATAACAAAAAATGACTTTTTAATGCTAAACTGTGGATAAATGGTATAATTTTTTGGTCAAAGACAAATTAATACACAGTCAAAGGCAAAATTGAATGTGTAATACCATGTTTGTGACACATATAATAAAGATCCTTTAAATATTCCATTTTGGAGATTAACTAATTCTACCCTACAAGGCCATCTAGCCTTACTTCATTTGGAATATAGAGACCTTTGGAGAGGAATTTAGCCATGTATGGGATATTACAATTTCGTTTCAAAATAACTTCATTTGAGTGTTTAAAATCAACACATAAATGAAGGTTATCAATTGTATTCCCAAATAGAACTAACTCGGATGCTAGTAGATGAAATCTCAAATACACACTATCATCTATTAATAAAATAGAGTTACATATATACATGATGTATTGTCTCAAGATAGGTAAGCTATCTTGGACGCACAATAAGTTGGTTGAGAGAATATCTCAACCTCACACCAAACTAGGAACTTAGGTTTAGCTAACTCCTATTGAATAGGAACAAACTCTATATATAGAAAGTCACAACCGAAACAAGTAGGAATTACATATTACAACACACCCCCTTAATGATTACTTGTCTCAATATCCATCTGCAAAATCTACATCTAGTCATGTTTGGTAATTACACTGGTCCTGTTTGGTAATTACACTTTGTATCTTGTTCATGCCATTGTCGATTTCCATATAAAGGAACAACCATCTACCAAAATGCATGGGTTCCCAACCGCTGCAACCGCCAGTCTACTAGGAAGTCTTTCACATACATGGTTCATCCAACCTATCGATGAACTCCCCCTAGATAAAAAATTTCACCTCATGGAGTCTAAAACCAATACGGCCCACCCAAGTGTATCAATCCCACATGACACACTCTTCCAAGGTGTTAAAACTCTCTCACAGAGGGAACATATAACAAAGGGGTATGCATGACTCTCTGGGTCTTACAGCATGTACAAACAATAAATGACATGTATATTTTCTCTAATTACAAATTGTGACTCATACTCTACCATGTTCATGAGTCTATTCTACAAACATAAACAAACTCGATTGTTGTCCATCACAATAATTGTTGCTTCTAATTTTCTCCATATTTTGAAATTGTCTTTCATTGCTTCAATCAATTTCTTCTAAAAAAAATATCCAAGCTTGGCATCTTCATCTTGAATCTTTCCATCTTCAATCCGCTGTTGTTAGAGTGATCAGTTCTAAAAAATAGAATTTACATGCTAAGTTGATCAGGCTCAACTTGTTTCAAACAATAATTCAAGAAAACAATTCAATTCACCAAGCATTATGGAAGTAGAACATAATAAATTGCAACACTCCATAGCAAGCTCTTCATAGCACATCGTTATGAGATGCTCCACGCAATCAAATTTCAGGTAATTCTCGTCATCGACGATCCACTGCAATCCACGCAGCCAACGATCTGTCTCAATTCTAGCTTCACATGTCAGCATTCTCCTCTTCATGCAAATACTCCTCCTTCTATTCACGCTCCACACAGAGCTCCTCTCCATGCAGAGGGCAGGGATCAATGACTTAGCGCTCAGATAGGCAGCGTAGATTTCTCCTCTAGGTAGCTAGGCAGGCAGCGCAAGGCAACGCTCCTCCTCACACACCAGCAACAGTGGCAGTGTAGATAAGTAGGCAGGTAGCGCAAGGCAGCGCTCCTCCTCACACGCCAACAATAGTGGCAGTGAAGATAAGTAGGCAAGAAGCGCAAGGCAGTGCTCCTCCTCACACGCCAACAACAGTGGAAATGCAGATAAGTAGGTAGGCAGCGCAAGGCAGCACTCCTCCTCACACGCCAGAAACAGTGGCAGTGCAGATGAGTAGGCAGGCAACACTCCTCCTCACATGCCAGCAATAGTGGCAGTGCAGATAAGTAGGTAGGCAGCACAAGGCTCCTCCTCACACAATAGCAATTTTGACTTTGCGGTCTCTACAAGCAGAGATATCCTCCTCTGCAACTCCTCCTCGGGTCCAGTAATGGTGATGCGACACACATGCCACTCAACCAAACTCCAAGTAAATTAAGAAAGTTGAAGTTGTTTTCCGACCATTGTTGGAATGCATGTCCCCATTATCAGCTACAATCCATACTTTTGTTGCGCATCTGTAGAACCAAATAGTTGTAATGCCAAATGATCCTTGAGCAACACAGCAATTGCTTCCAGGACTTTCGTTGACATTTGACTTCTCCAAGTGACCTTGTCTACCATCCAAACACACAAGAACTACTCAATGATTCAGAAATAGACACCAAAAAACACACCACTCTAGATCACCTAGTACAGATGCTCGATCACCTAGGTTCCACTGCTTCATACCACCAGAATAAAAATCTCAAGAGACTTCCAAGATTGATAACCCCTCAGAGATCCAAACTCTAAAGAATATCGCCCTCCGGTTTCGAAACTAGATCCTTTAACCAATGACTATGCCATAAATTTTCCTACTTGAATATTTCTTTCATAGATTTTGTGCTTCTGAGTTTTGGATATACTGGTCTTGAATCTCCATGCTTTACCTATCATTAGTTAGAGCCGCGAATTCTAACAAAATGACTTCATATTGAGGTTTCGAATCTAAATATGTATACAAACTTTCAATACATATTCCCTTCAAAATAATATGAAATAAAAACACATTCCAAAATCTAAATATTACTGTGATTTTTGTGCATCAAGGCAAGAGCACCAACCATGGCTGCAATATCTTAATAGCACAATAATTCAATCAGGATCAAAATATGTGCTCACTAGCACCACAAAGTAAACACTCCCTTCTCCGACATGGAAACATTTCCATCAAATTCATCACCCTGTTCGAGCACCATTGCCTCCTTTCCTAGAAATATTTGTGAATCCAGCACTCTAACACCTGTGCTGACAGCATATTGAAACCAGCATTTGAGGACTCAGCTCTTCTCAGTGGATTTTTCCACCTTATCACCATACAACAACAGAACACTCCAAATATCAATGCCCAATCACAAGAAAACATACATTGCGCATATCACTATCTTTAATCTACAAAAATTACAAATCGGTCTTGGAAAACTCACATCGGACCGAAATTATTCCTCTATCGGCACTCACCAACAGATCTACTAGCACCAAGCAGTATACATTCAACTCGGTCACCCTTAAACCTACCCAGCGGCAACAACTCCTCCATGATTGAGTCTCAACTCACCAATTCTCTTGCTTATACACATGCTGTACGATGGAAACACCATAATTTCCACCGAGAGGCACAACACCACTCTACCTTCGATTTGATCAACAACACCACCAACATGCCCTCACATGCACTACTGATCCACAACAATGAAAAATGTTGCAGGAAGATCCACATCAATCAAGGGAAGGCATTGTCCAGGCCTCTCTCAGAGATGCATTAAATCTTGACGTAGCTTTCACAATCTAATTTTTTCACTTTAACAACCTGTTTGCTTTGACACTACAAGCATCACGGTTCATTTGAAATAAGCTAGAAGCAGGTTGCTGACAACATTCTACATTTGAAATCTGATGCAACAGCTGAATTGACCCTCCTGTCGATCCCAAAATTCTCACTTCTTTCACCATTAGAAACAAGGACTTTGAATTATTCTTCCTCAATCAAAGTTGCAGAATCATTAGAAACTATTCCATGGATATCCAACTGGACTCTTACTTTCAGCTTAAGCTTTTCACATTTTGAAATATGAAAAAAGGACCAATCATGTATCAAGATGTGAACCATGTTCGGGCACCTACACTGATAAAACATGGACCAAATGTTGATCCTTTGGACCTTAACTTCCAAACTGGATGTGTAGATCTGTAAAGAAGTCAACATGGTGCCTGGAGATAGAACCAAAAATGCCCACACCAGCAAACCAAATATCTGACTTCTGTTCCGCGTCTTTCAACAACATATATAATTATTTCAAACACACATATGCATGTCCTCCACCTCATGTCTGAAACTGGAAATGGCACTAGAAAATACATGGTAAAAGCAACGGTTATTCTCAGCGGTGGCTTCCATTGCCACCAACAACGTCCAGCCTGGGATGACATCGTAGACCACATGAATTTAACCTTTCGATGGTTGGGCCTTTGCAATCCCATATACCCATGAGAATTAATGTTGGCACCCACGGTAGGCCAAGCACTCCCTCACAAAACATCGCAGCCTGTTGTTTGTGGACAATTGCCGAGTTCGCAGAGCCCTAAAAAGAGTAGTGCTGAGGATGGCAGCATCAAAATATCGTGGTCTTGCATGAACAGTCGAGCCCACTTGTAACGTACGTTGAATGCGAAACTCATGGCTACGATTCTTAGGACTGAAGAAGAGGCTAGCGCGACTATCATTGCCCGGCACAAGAATGCCAGTAGTCAAAGAGTGCCTCTGCACTCACAACGGACAACGAGTTTCTACGACATTCAATTAGAATGGATGAAATAAAACAAAAACAAAAAACTAAACCAAAAAATATATTCTCTCTTATATTTCCCTCAGCCCAGGAGGGGCCGAGGTCGAGGCACGTATGGGCTCAGATACCAAGATGAAATCTCATATACACACTATCATCTATTAATAAAATAGAGTTACATATATACATGATGTATTGTCTCAAGATAGGTAAGCTATCTTGGATGCACAATAAGTTGGTTGATAGAATATCTCAACCTCACACCAAACTAGGAACTCAGGTTTAGCTAACTCCTATTGAATAGGAACAGACTCTATACATAGAAAGTCATAACCGAAGACAAGTAGGAATTACATATTCCAACACTAGTTACAAGTATTGTATCAGATTTTGGACTCCCACGACATCCATATTATATAATTTAGTCCTAATCATTTATTTTCTCTTTTTTATTCTTGAAAAGGTTTTGAATTTAGGATTATGGTTATTACATTCAAGATCTTCTCTTGATACAAGACATTGGGGTATCCATAAGAGATTAAAAACATTACTAAAATATAACAAGAGTTAATTATATGTAGTGATGTTACTTGGAGAACATTGTGGCCCTACATATAGCCACTTTGGATATTCTTTAGTTTGTAGGTTTGCTCTTGCACCTTCTTAGCTAATTCATTATCTATATTAGTTGCAGTGGTCATAGTGGTAATGGAATCAGACATGGATTTCAATACAAAAAAATCCAAATGGTATTAATAGTTTTAATTGGATGATAACCCATTATCCTCTTCAACTTCATGAGTAATATATAGGTTTTAGAATTCTCTTTTATTTTGTAGGAATTTTTTGAATTGGTTATAAAAATTGAAAACTCTCTAAGTGTTAACTTTATTAGGTGGTGTAGGTCTCTGTAAGGTTCATACTTTAATATAAACGATCATCTAAACAAATATGATGTAAAACATTTCCAAAAAATGCCAAATAATTTGGTACATGGTTCACAACCCTCACATGGACCTAGGTGTGATACCCCATACACTATTGTATATTTTGTTTTGATTAAGGTTGTAAATTGGGATTTTGTTTGGCTTGTGTGTCCATGTATATATGTGTGTAATACTAACATGCCTATCTGGATGATTTTTTAGGCCATAGTACCCAATTGATTTTAGGCCAAAGATCCTATGTGTAAAAGGATAACAATCATATCTATTGCAAATGCAATCAAACTCATGTTAATAAAATACATAAAAATTGCAAACCAAGGTGGACAAGAGAGATGCGATATAGGACTCAATGAGTGGAAAAGTGGGCTATGTTTTGAGTCAGGAGCTTAAGTTAAGAGGCTAAGTGAAATATTATATTAAAATCCTAAAGTGATGTTTTAATCTTAAGTTTCTAAAAAGTGGGAAAAGGGAATTCTTGTTATTCCACTTGTCAGAAATGACATATACTTATCAAAGTGGAAATTTAGTGCAATTACCATCATTCCTTCCATTATCCGCATTCAAATTTACCATGGACTGCAATTCTTTCTCTGGGTAGATGTGTATGGGCTAGGATTCCCTAGTGTGAGACTTAGTGGGTACCTAGGGACTCCTCACGTAAGTAAAAAATCTTGGAGCCATGGAACTCTAAAACTCCTTAACTAGCATATTCTAGAAGCCCTTGAAGGGTGGTGGAAAATCCTAATAAACTACAAATGTAGAGAAGAGGGTGCACTACCTTAGGCTATCTAGGCTAATGGTGGTTGAGAGGTTGTAGGTTGGAAGCCTCTAAACTTTAGTACCATGTCATATTTCCTTTTTGATGTTTTCTACATAACCATAGTTGGTTCCATTTGATCCTTTTCCATAGTGGACTCATAGGCTAGCTTGGGGTGACCCACTCCTACAAGTGCATGAGTAGTGAGGTCTATGAATGGGTAGAATGTCAAAGGTTTGCGACCAATTAGTTATTATATTTAAATTGTATTATTCGTTTATGCTTGTATATGTTTATACCATCGAGTTAATCTTCCACAGACACACACACTGAGTTACTCTATTATGTGTGTGATTGTGCGTGCGTGTGTGTGATTTTTATGTAACTATGTGTTATGCATAATTATATTGTTGTTATGGTAATAAATATAGATGCATATCATGAATTTTTAATCACATATGCATGAACAGAGATTAATAATCATAGAAATGGCACCCCAACTATAGGATTATGCTTGGTATGGTGACTGATCTGAGCTACAATGTAGATAATTTTAATATAGTTGATGTTGGGGCCATAATGGGCATTAATAGCCATTGTATAAAAACATTTAGTAGCTATATTTAAAGGAATTTTAATTTCATGGTATCAAATATAGTATTGGTAGTAAAATGCCTCAACCTATATGGATAGGGATGCTACAAAGTGGTATGAGACCAAAGGTTACAACAATATTGAGCTAGATTAAAAGAAAAATTTTAGAGTTTGGAATTACAAAGTTAGAAGTGCACCCTATCGGGTGGTTTGCGGGAACTATAAAGTGGTTTCAAAGTGAAGGTTACAAAATTTAGGTTGTATGGACTAGAACTTCATTTGCATAGGAAGAATTACAATTTTCCTACTATTTATTTAACATAATAGCTTAAGGAGAGAAAATGGGAAATTTTAGAAATTAGACCACATGAGATGAATGATAAAATTTGGAGTAGAAAATAAGATGAAAAATGAATGGATTTTAAACTTGTAACCTTAAAATTAGTATTAGAAAGAGAATATTTTGAATTTCAGAATCAAGAATGAAAGGAAATTTTGAAATTGTGTGAAATTCCCAATTCTAGGTGAGAATTTATAGGATAAATTCGCTTAGAATTGCAATGTTGATAGGTTACATCAAGAATGATGTGGCAACACCAAGTGGCACCTAATTCAATTTGTGGAAAAGGAAAAGTGTTGGAATGAAGTACATTTAGTATGGGAATACCTAGTTATCAAGTTATCCTATCTAAGGTTGAAATTAATATGAGTCATTCTATAAGGTGGAACCCTCACCATCAATTTTTTTGGCTACAAGAAGGTGCATTATCGAATTATCATATTTAATTATAAAATAAATTTCATCCACTAGATAATGATCATCGTTGATTGTTACAGTTATAATATTTGAGTTTCTTCTTTAATTGGTAATCATATTTAAGCTAAACAAAATGTATTTTGTTGGATCATGATCAATCCTCATTGTTATATCTTTTGGAGTGGAGTGACCTCATTAAAGGGTGAACATGTTTATGCCTGATCTTGACTATTGGATCGGGGTGGATTTAAATTTATAGATCCTTTATATTTAAATGATGTCATTACTCTTTGGAAATATTAAGGTTGAATTTGATCCTCATCATCGAATTAGATTGGCCTTATATATCATATTTTTTAGGGGTAAAGTGGTTTTCATACTTTGAGAATCTATAAGGCTAAAAATGAATATGGGCCATTAATCTATCCAACTCTATATTTTGTATCTCGTGGAAGTGCAATTCATGCAACCAATAATAAAGGTGTGACACAAGACCCACCCATCACCACAGCTAGTGATCGGGTGCCACATGTACTAATGTTAGAGGAGGTGGGACCCTCCCATCCTGTCAATGATCATAAAGGTTCCAAGTCACCAATGAAACCTAAGTGGGTCCAAAATAGAGAGAAAGAGTGGGGATCAATGGTTACATGTTTTCATTTGTTACAGGGAGTCATCGTACATACAAGGGTTCGGAGACATAGTGACAAGGGAATTTGATTTGAACCCCATATGGTTTCCATGGCCTACACATCACTAGATAAGTACAATATATGGTATAACAGAGTTACATATGTGCTTGAATATTTTACAGTGCATGCCAATAGATAAATTAGTATTCTTATAATTTTTTTGGGAATTTTAGAATCATAAAATTTAAAGAAATTCTTGAGGCCCTAAATGACGTTTTTAAATGTTGAAAAAATCAAGGAATAAATGTATAAGAAACAGGAATATCCCAATCACCTAAAATGAAAAATATCATAAAGAGATTTCCAATGAGATGTTAAAAATGTAAAATAAATTTAGTATGATATATTTACACCTCAAATAGTGAATAGGATCAAATAGGCATCAATTTACTTTCAACAGGCATAAATTGTAGCTTGTGTTTCATAATGGAGCATGGAAGTAGTCAACAAAAAGTTTTTAAGATATAAAATATCTTCAAGGAACTAGAATTGGAAGCTAGGCATCTAATCCTTAGTGAAGTAGTAAAAACATGTTAGGATATTTAGACTCACATGATTTAGTTAACTTCAACTTGGTATAATGTGTCTATTAGGTAAATATGTGATTCTTAGTGTTGCTTTAGTATGTATTAGGTTCATTGCAATCCAATGGGAAGTAGTAAAAATATGTTAGAATATTTATACACTTATGGGTTAGTTAATTTTAACTTGGTCTAATGTGTCTATTGGGTAAAAGTGTGTTTATTTAGTACACATTAGTTGTGTTGTGATTGAATGGTCACAATATGTTATAGACATAGAGTTATCTCACATCACAAATTATCCCCGATACTAACATATATTGATCCATGGCTTAACAAATAATTGATTGATGATCCCTATTTTTATAGCTTGAAAAGTCCTTGTCAATGACCAATTAGGAGAAAATTTCTTTTTCATTAATAAAATTTCCTTAATTAGCCACATTGGCCAAGGTTATGTAGTGTTTCCCTCTTATAGGGTTTAAACCATCTAAAACTATTAGTTTTATGATATTTGATCTATTTGTGTGAGTGGTTATTGAAGGTGTTTTTCCTCTATGAAATACCCATTTTTCCCAAGCATGGTAATAGAGCATTTTTAAAGATTTGATTATGATTGTTGATGGAGATCTTGAGCCTGTGTTGTTGCATTTATGAGATATACTATTTATATACATTTATATCCTAAATTTATTGTTATATTGTATCTAGATAACTTCTTTCGGTTACTCATTCTTTTGATATCATCCAAAAAGGTGTCCATTTTCTCAAGATAAAAATTTTTTTGGTCAAATCGAGAGGCATAAATTATGAATATGCTTCTTTTTAAATATTTGTTATAAAGTTAATATTTCAATTTAGCATTTTTATTTCTTGTTTTATACTCCTTTTAGTCTATGCATGATCTTTTTCCTACACTCTATATGATCTCAAAAAATCATAAAGTGATTTATTTTCTATATACATTCTTTTCCATGGATTTTGTTTAATATTGGAAAATTGGAAATAGAGAGAAAAATTGCATTCTATGGGTAAGCTAGTTGAGATCTAAACCCATTCTTGATGAGTGTTGAAATTTTTGTTTCAACCCGTTTTTTGTTTTGGGATGTCTTTTGCAAAGCACACACTCTGATATGAAACAAAAAAAAAAACTACAACATCCTCCTCCATTAGTATTAGTGTGTGTTTTTAGTAAGAAGTTTTGAGTTCAAGTCTCTTTGTTAAGTTACTTTTTGAAAACGTTCATGCAAAATTAAGTATTTCATAGCTTTTACTATGAAAGTGAACCACTATAAAATAACTATATTTAGAAAATAAATTCATTTTAAAAGTGATTCTCACTTATTTTATAGAAGTGGGTCAGTCCATAATGAAAATTTAAGTTATTTCTGTTGGGTATGTGTTATATTCTTTCCATGATTTATCGCAAGCGCAGGGGGGAGGGCATGTCAGTCCCCCCTATTCGTTGCGTCAGGCGTAGCGGGGGGGCATCACCCTCCTTTTTTGTTGCATCGGGCACAACAGGGGGGTCACAGGGGGGGCAGAAACCCTCCCTGTCCAGGGGTTTGCAAGGGATAGGTAGCCCCCTGCGCGAGGTCCAGGGAAGAACCCTAAGAAAAAAAAATTCCTTATTTTTCAGTGGGCGAACCCGCCTATGGTTTTATGCATGAATTTACACATGGTTTTGGGGCATGATGGTTTTCAGCCTGTGGTATTTTTTAGATTCGTTCAAGGGAACTACAGTTATGTTCTAATTCAAGGTTAATGGATTGGGATTTATGAATGCTTGGGCATGTATATATCTGTGTTGTAACACTAAAAGGAATATAATGAAAAATCAAGTTGGTAGTCTCGATTTGGGATCCAGGGGAAAAATATCTGTGTATATATGTTTTATGTTATATGCTCTCGCTATTGTTTATTTTCTGTTTTTAAGAATTTGTTTGCAGATAATTTTTATATAGGGTCAAAACCTACAATTTCGTAACTTTATTGCAAAATGTATTCTATTATAAAACTATATCGATATAAATAAATTTGATATTATTTTTTTAGTTATTGTTTTGCATGCAACTCTCACTTATAAAGTATTTTTTTATTTTTTTGTAAAGTAAAACTCTAATTAAGATTTAAACCATAAAAACAAAGAATAATTTGGTTGGCCCTAGTCTGCCACAAGGGAAACTGGACGAGTACCCAAACAATAATTTTTTTTATCATCCATGTCAAATAACTATAAAAATTCATTAGGAATAGGAAAAGAAAAATTAACAATGTATCTAGACACTAAATTATCAAATAGACAAAATGATTGACTAAACGGACTTAGCAAAAACAAAACCCAATATTTGTATTTTGAGGAGTCGTAGGTGTCCACTGGGATGGGATTTTTTCCACTGCTAGGAAAGATCTTAGGATTTGGATGAGGCTAATATGATATTCAGTGTATAGACACTTTTCTAAGCTCCTCGTGTTGAGATACAAATCATCTAACATAAGAAGATTAAAAAAAAGTCTCTTTGGTGTTGTTTATGTCAAGGAGTACTCAATTGAAGACATACCTTAAGTGCTAGTAAATGTAAACTATATGCATGTATTAATTGTATCTCCCTTTAGTTTTCCCTATGCCTAGAACCTATTCTGTAATGTTAGCCAAAAATTGTGTATCAAAAACCCCACTAAGATGTTATATCCCGTTCAGCCCCATTTATTTCTACTTGGACATCTAGTGGTATATTCTCCTTGTAACACATTCTCTCTTTGTTAAGCGTGTAATACATTATGATCCCAATAGAATGATACTCTCAATAGCTCGGAATTTTCAAAAAATAACCACCTGTGCACTAAAATGAGAGAAGAAAACAATGAAGGAAGAGAACAAGAAGGAACCAAAATGTAAGACTTGAGCACAAATGCCAAATAGGAGTTTAAGGGTGATAGGGATAGGGGTGAACAGGTGGCTAGAAAAGGATAAAGATATCCCCATTGAACATAAACATAATTTTCTGCCTATGAAGGCTATAGTAAAACCCAACCAATGACAACATAGGAATATTTACCTCAATAGTGGATAAGGTAGGAAAATCTTAGAATCTGGAGGACAGGTTAAGGAATAAGGAGTTAAAATAAGTAAAATAAAACAGAAAACTTTGAAAAGCTTAGTAGGGTCCATTACAAAATGAATAAGAAACCAAAGGAGATTAGATCCCATGAAGAATAATGAAACACCTTCCCAATGGCCTAAAGTTCCATAATATTCCACTTCCTTGATATGAGATCTCTCATTGAGCTACATGAGAAACCATGTTTACACATAATAAGGTTGATGCATGGGATAATTGGCTCATATTGGTTTCACTCATGGTCATAATAAACCATGACCTCTCTACATTGGTGTGCCTAAATTACATTTACTACCCACTAGTCATCCCATACAACTCACAAGGGATAGCAATCATGACCAAACTACCAAATTTGTGCTCGAACGATTGTCTCCTAGAGTAGGAGAACCTGGGGATTTTTGGATCTTATAATTTCCCTTGTAAATTAAAGCTTAGATTCATTTCCCAAGACATCACAGTCCTAAGAGATGAATTTTGTTATTTATTTTGGATTTTGGGGATTTCCCCTTTTAGAGGGTGAGAACCTGATTGACACCATATTGATCTCATATCTATCCCAAATATATTATCCAATGAAGTTTAGAATCCAAGATTTTTCACCTTATTTTTATATCTTTTCTTTTTACTTTATTTTTCCTATGCCCTAATTTTCTAGTTTATTTTGTTTAACATACCTCTTTGTTATTCTCTTCAAGAAAATTGTCCTCTTTGTCTCCTACTGAGATGAATGTATTTTTTGGTTCTCATTTGATTTTCTTATAAGTGTGGTAAACCTATTCTCCGTGATATAACATGATTATATCCAAGGAAGGGAAACATTATGTGTTTTCCTTAAGAGGAATAGTGCCCTTTTTAGCTATTGGGAGGGGATAAGGTTGGGTCACAAGGGGGGAATGGAATGAGCCTATATGAATGGGAAGGATAGGTCAAGGAAGGACCTTCCCCTGAGGAAATAGGGAAAGGGGTCATTTGTTAGTGTCTAGAAGTTATGGTTTTCCTGGGAGCCATACTCTTCCCTTTTGGTTGTTTCCATTAGGAATTTTCTTTAAGTTGAGGCAGATTATGAGTTGCTTTAGAAAAATTCTTGAAAAAATGATTGTATTAATGATAAAAAAATTCATTTGAAATGGAGTTTTTTGTAGACCAATAGTTATAGATAATTCTAAGGGTTGAGGACATTTTGGACAAATGTTTTGAACCCTTATCCGAGCCAACTTCTACATAGATCTACAACAACATTTGAGCTTTTCATGGGGTTTAACATAATCAATATATTTGCCTAAATTTTTCCCTATGCTTCTTAATGTTTCATCATTCTAGCAATGCAAGGACATGCAGGGGAGACAAAGCTAGAATATGACATTAGAAAAATATCATTCTCAAGAATAAAATCTAGAGTCCACCTATTTATTTTCAAACCTTAAGAGCCTATGAAGTAAGGTTCACTTGTGAAGATTATTTGTATGCCCTCCTTTTCATTGAATAAGAAAGAAAAAGATCCATGGTTGCAGAATGAGGATAGATTCCCCTTGATGATTAGTATCTAGGATTTCTCAACCCAAATGGACTATGCTTGAGGAGATGGATAGATCCTCAAGAATTTTAAAATCAATCATTTTTCAAAAATATAGAGGACAAGGAGTTGGGAGTTCTAGGACTAGACAACAACCTTCAAAATTTCATTCAATTTGTTAATAAAGTAGGAGGGTTGGGCTTTAGTATATTTGGAAATGGAGGTAGTCAAGGACCAAAAGGATTCAATCTTAGGGGAATGGTACTAGGGGGGTGGAGATTCCCCCACAATAGGGAAAATTTTAGGGGCTAATATTTGCAAGTGGGCTAATTTTCCATGTTTTTGCCAAAAAAAGTATTTGCCAATTTCCATTTTTTTCTAAAAGTGATTTGTCCAAATTTTATAGTGTGAAATTATTGTATCTTAATAATTGCCAAACTTTTACGTAAAATATATAAAATCATTATAAATTTAAATATTTTTACAAAAAATATCATCAAACATTTTAAAGTTTGCATGTTAGGGACTAGTAATATTCGCTAAGGTTTTTAAACATTAAGATAAAATTCCATCCCTAAAATTTTCCCTACCCCAAAGGGGTTGAAGCCATGGGAGGGATCGGGGTGGTGGGCTAGGTTTTGAAATTGAGCAACAGGAGCATCAAACATCCTAATTACGTTTTTTCTTTCTTCGTAATTAGAGGAATAAACAACTGGTTTAGTCTCATACATACATAATACAAGGTTGATTCTAATTGCTACCACTATACCTCTGGGGCCTACTACCTATCATCCTCTCCATATACTTCATTACAATAAGGGGATTGAACCTTGGATCTCTTAGTTTCCATGATTTCATATCACTTCGATCACCAATTATCGATTGTTATAGAGAAGTACATTAACTGTATAATTATTGATTGTAATTTATAAAAATAATGTATTTTCATTTTTAAAAATAATACTTTAAAATATATTTTAAAGATAATTATAAATTTGAGATAATGACAAAAAATAATCTCACTAAAAGTGATACAAGAATATAGAATATTTTATGAATATGATATTTTCTAATTTTTCATCGTTAAAAGATAATTAGACAATATTTCTTGAAATTGTAATTTTGGAATGATAAGATTATTATTTTAATAAAAGCTTGAATTCAATACCCTTTATTACCCTTATTTCAACTAGATTATTCCATATTGACAATTAATATTTATGATTCCAACCATTTAAAAAAAATGTTATCAAATTTTAGGTCAAAACTATCCATTTTCATACTCATTATACTAAATTAAAAAAAGTGTGTGCGTGTGTGTGTGTGTGTGTGTGTTTAAACTCTGTACATATAAAAAAAATTATATTAGCAATTGCACCACATGTTGCAAAAGGGAACGTCATAAGACGGGAGCACATAGAGTAGAAATCAATAGAGCGTAGGCACCATATAAATAGATAATACTTGTAAGTTTGCATAATGTGTAATCAACAGATTACCAAAATTAATCAATATTTTTCCACTATGTACATTTATGAAATATAATTTTACAATTAAAACTGAGAAGAAAATGAGATATTTTCATAATGTAGAAATAGACGAGAAAATTTATTCGGACAATTTGCACACATTCACAAAATGTTAATTTAGCCTTGAAATTAAAAAGGAGATGAGATATTGACAATTAATGTTAATCAATAATAGTATCCTTAAGCAACATTTCACCTTAATCAACAGTATACTTAAGGAGTAGAAGAATGACATGGAGCGGTGAAAGAATCAAATATTTCGTAAATGAACAATGTCATAAATGTTGCATAGTGTAATAAGCCTCACAAACAAGTATATTAGACCCAAGTATGTGACATGTAATGCTTCCATCCATCATATGAAGTACAATGGACATGTCATTCTTTCATTTTATAGTTTTTAGTTTGCAAGAAGGGCATGGATTCACTGGTGCCATTGATTTTGGATACTGGAAAGTAGCTTTTGTGGTGCCTGTGATATATTATTGACCTGCAAAAGAAATATTCTTGTCAAAATATGCAGATGAATTATTATAATTAAAAATATGTAAGTTTATTGTAATAAATGAATATAATTAGTTCACCCGAAAATTTTGTTTTGATGAAATGTCAAAGTCTATAAAAATGAACTTTCCTTGGTCATGGGGGTTTTAATAATTCTAGTCATAAATGCAATGGGAATGAAGAAATATTGAACACCATTAAAGATTTATACATTTTTGAAGATGCATATTCCTAGATTTCCATTCAGCTCGAATTATTTTTATTCTGTCACGTTCATATATGTGAATTATATGTTTGAGAACAAATTTGATTTTAAGTAATAATTCTAAAGCTAGTCGGAGGCAGTATACCGGTACGTTTGGATTTGGTGGAGGTGGAAACATTTTTTCCTATATTTTGTAATGTAACTTTTGGTGCTTCTATTTTTGTGTAGTATTTATATAGATGAGATATTTGTGAGTCCATAGGTCCTACTCCAAAAGAAAGAGAATGCCATAAGAAATTATGAGATAAATATTATAACAATGTAAAATATGCAGACATATATTTATAATGAGTAAATATCATAGTGGCTAATATATAGATAATGTATGTTAAAAAATAGACAGAGCTTGTGAATTATTCGAAACCTTTTGGAGGTGTTAATATATGTATTGGAGCAGCTTGTTTTCTAGAGGAATTGAACGAAGGAGTTCTTCTGCATGTTTTATCCGAGTAATATTTTTGTTGTCTTGAATTTTCATGTAATGATCAAATGAGAATGTGAGGAAATGTGAATATCTTTTAGATAAGGGACTCTTGATATTTCTATGAATGTAAGACCTTGGCGTTCAGTTTTATCAATGTTTATTGTTGATTTTGGAAATTTCATACGCTAATATTTGTGTATAGTTAATGCCCAAGCCATTTTTAGGGTAATTTTTGTATGAATATTTGTTTTATAGGTGGAATAGGAAAGTGAGTAGGATTTATTTCATCCCAAGGAGGCCCAATGTATTTATAGAAAGCTACTACAACAAATGTTGGAATTTTTGGAGGTGAAGTTGATTCTTTGTAGAAGATGGATATAATTTGGCCAAGAGAACCATTGAATAGTCTAGCTGAAAGCCAAAGCTCTGAGGTTAGCATGATTTTTTTTCCTATGTTCACTATAGTTGGGCATCTTCTAATGGGAGGGTGGAATTTGTGTTGACATATTTTGCTCATGATCTAGCAATAGGAGTGTTTATATATTTTATTATCTGCTTATTATGTAGTAATGTTTGAGCATTGGTTGGAAATAGATGCATGGAATCAAGGAAAGAATGTACTTCATCTTTTGAAAACAAGGAGTTTGTTCATGACATGAGAAGTTTATAGTCATCAAGTGTGGGATTTTCATTTCTAATGTTCTGGAGTAGGTTTCTAAAAGTAACTTGGGTGATGTATTCGCCTTGTTGATGGAATATAGTGTCTAATGTGATGATTGTGTTGAACATGTGTCATAATGCACTTCCATGGGAGGTGCCCGCATATAGTGGAATGTCTTTGATGAGCGCAACTAACCAAGGTCACCAACTAATATAATGGAACAACCGTTGAAATGAGTGTTTCTTTGTTGTGGAAATGATTCACGAATACATTCATCAATGTGGCTGATAATATTTGGCCCAATGAAGCTCATTTCATTGATTAGTATGTATCAGATATGCCTAAGTTCTTCTTGGAATGCTGCAAGAGAATTTCCTTCTAAGGGATTGATATCCTTCATGGGAATATGGAGGTAAGCATGGATTTTTTTATGCTTGTATGTTGAAGGATGTAATGCATGTTGGGGCAAGGATCATGAGCGAAGAAAGGGTTGATCCAGTAAGGGTTCTAATATTTTCATGTTCCAATAGTGCCTTGTATTATCATTCTTAAAGGAGGTGAAATATTGTTTATATCAAAATGATTGGAAAAATATTGAGAGCTTTTGTTTGCATTGGAGATAATGAGTCAAGGTTCGTTAGGATATGTTTATTTTTTTGAATAATGTGGTGGATGAAGCCATTATTTTCAATGAATTGTATTCCTTTTTCTTGTGGATCCAATGGGATAGTGATATGATTCCAGGTATGGTTGTCATCAAAACCACAAAGGCCAAGCATGTAAAGGTAATTTATGAGGATTTAGTTCATAGGGTGCATTTGGGGGAGTAACTCACATTCATTCAGGTCCATGGTTTCTGGAGGATGGGTCTCACGAATATTTAGTTATCATTTCCAATAGGTTCAAGATCAAATAATGTGCATTGTTGATGCTAAGGTTTGTATAAACGACGAAAGATTTTCCACTTTGCGATGAATTCTTCAGCATAATTTCCTATATCCCAAGAAATATCATAAAAAAAAAAATTATAGAATAAGTTCAAATCAATAAAAGTCAACGTAGGAAGGTTCAGTTTTGGATGGTATTGAAGAGTGGCATGTTATGGCACGAAAAAATTCTTTTTCAGGTCCAGGTTTCCATTTTTTTGTATTTCGAGGAGGATCATATGACCAAGATATTGCTAGTTCTATAAGGTAGATGGTTGTTGGATGTATGTATCTATGAAGTGCGGTGATGGAGAAGGTGTGGTGTTGTTTTGTGGAGGGCACATATAAATCTTTTGGCATACGTTTAAGGAAAATAAGGATCGGCTACACAACGTCAATGGTAATTTTTGCACCATATGGTAGGTTTTATATGCTTCAATGTCACAATCAACAAGGGATTTTGCAAGGAATTTTTGAATTCTGGATGTTGTGGGATCCGCATTAGCTAAAACGAGCATAATTATATGTACCATGTGGTGGAAGATTTCAGAATTTTTTTCTAACTTGGATGCATATTTTGCAATGTATTTTTGTACAGCATGGATTAAGAGTAATGGTTGGAAATCAACATTTGCATGACAAATAGAGAGGGTGATAGGATTATGGCTATTTATTCGATCATCATTGTGAGCGGGTGTGTATGTTTTTGGTCGTTCGAGTCAATGAATAAGGATGAGCTTGGATGGTAATTCCCAAGGTGCTTTATAGTGACATTCGAATGTGGAGCCTTTATTTCTGAGGCATGTGCTTTCAGTGCATTTTATGTGTCATCAAATTCAATTGATGAGTTGTTCATAATCATTAAAAGGATTAATTTTGAAAATATTTGGTGTGGAAAATAGAAAAGGGTCTTCTAAATTGGCTTGAATAATGGGTTGGTTTGAAAGGGTAGAAGGGTGTGGGTTCCAAGTTGGTATGTATTTGTCAAAGAATTTCTTGGCATTATCAACTTATTTTGTATCATCCCAGTTAAGGCTTTCCATATCATGTGTTTTTTCTATCCAAAGGAAACAATGGATGTGTGTGGACCCTCTATGCTATCATTCATACCTATGAAGGAGACACTTTTGTTAGACAAATTTTCACTAGATAAAGTTCGATGTTTATAGAATTATGAAAGTAATTTGGTAGAGTGTTGATCTAGGTGGCTATTGGTGGCCACCCGCCTATTCCACTTGGGGGCCCCACCATTCCCTCTTTTATTTTTTAAATTTCAACACAACTTACTATTTTTAGCAGTTTTTTGGGTCCTGAACTTCCGGAGTTGTTTTGAAACCCTAAACGATGTTTTTTTGGAAAACTAGGAGCAACATGGGTCCATGGATCAATGTTTCTCACATCAAAATTTGTAGTCCTCGGATAGATATTTCTAACGAGGTATGGTTCATGTCAAATGGAGATCGTATGCCAAAGTTACGTCTCCAGTAAGTTGAAACACCAATTTACCAGAATGGGGCCCATAGTTTTGACACTTCATCTCCTAGGGTTAGGGTTTTTGATGTTTAGGGTTTTACATTGTTTCTAAATAATAAATAGGCCATCGAGCCTCATTGTAACTCAATTTAGAGGCCTATATCCACCACATCTCTTCTCAGAGATAAGCTATCAGTACCCTAGCTATTTTATTTCCATTATGTCTGTAAGAAAATTTTAGTTCTTTGATAGTAATGAAATGAAGTGTTATTTCCATTGCATCTTTGTATTTATGGTTACATGTTTATTCTATTGCATTCCTGCATAAATCTGGATCAGCGGTATCAGAGCGATCTGCTTTTTCTCGATCCTTCTTTGCATGTCCCCAACGAGGTTGGGGTATAAGGAGTTGGGGTTGGATCTGGTTGAACCTTTGCAAGATCAGCCTCGCAAATCCAGATGGCCGCCCATGGGGGATGAAAAGAAATATGATGGAGTAGGAGATCAAAATATTTCTCAAGGAGGCCCTCTAAAAACAAAGGAACGCAATGATGGATAACTTTTCCCAGATCCTTCAACGACTGCCCACTAGCGGCGCATCTGTATCCAACAACCACTCTGGATGCACAACTCCCTTTAAGGTACAAGTAAACTTTGACATTCCCATATTTGAGGGTCAAATAGATGCAGATGTTGTAGATATATGGTTGAATCTATTAGAAGGATATTTCTCGGTTCATGAATTTTCCAACTGGGAGAAGGTTATTTTTTCACTCCTCAAAGCTACCCCCCATGTCAAGAACTGGTGGGAAACTTACTATGAGAAAAAGGATGAGACATAACCCTCTCTGTTCTCAGTTGTACCCACTTGGAATTATTTCTGAGACACCATCAAGGAACAATACTATCCCGTGGGGAGATATGAGGACAAGTACATATAATGGACCACACTTTGGCAACAAAGGGATCAAGATGTGCATGAGCTGACGAATATGTTCGATACCATGTGCACAAATTTGGGTATCAAATATTCGAAGAAAAAATTGGTGCTAAAGTATCGCAGTTGTCTGCACAGATAAGTTCAGGAGGAAATGGAGTTCCTCGACATCTCCTCGCTTGATGACATCTGGGTATCTTTGCCAAGATTGAGAAGAAATTGAAGCGAGAAGATGTTGGGAATTTGGGAAAAATACTGAGAGGGGGGGGGGGGTGATCAGTATTTAGGGCTGAAAAATTTTACTTTTTCTTTCTCTTAAAACCATATACTATTTTACAGAATCCAACATGTATGTCCAGAGATCTTATTATGTCTTTACTTATATCATTGCATCATTCATTCATCGGATGTTTAGTAGGTAGTAAGTATGAACATAAATAATAGAACAAACCATCAAACATAAGTCACACATATGAACACTAGTATTTTAAGGTGGAAACCCAATTAGGGAGAAAACCACCACTGTTGTTATCTCATTCTTCAATATTTATTATAAGGAAAACTTCTTACAATTTATGCTGGCGCAGACTTATACCAGCACGCAGGCACCTACCTGCAGAAAGGCTACAACCTTCCCTCGTTTACCAGCTACTACTGGAAGGGGGCTACAACCCCCTCACTGAAGGCTTCGACCCTCAGCACTACTGTGCACCACGTTCCATCAACTTTCATACAGGATCCACCAGTTTCCACACAACATACCTTGCAGGCCACCAGATTTATTCATTTTCTTCAGTACACCCGCACCAGTTCTTCATGATGTCGTCAGTCGATCAAACCAGAGATTTATCATCCTCAGATCATTATATCCATGGGTGCATCGTAGATTCAGATTTATCAATTAATAATAGAGTCTGTCCATGTAGATATTCCTTAGAGAAATTTTATTCATTCACCACCCTTACGCATGCACACCTTGAACAATAATCGTCTTCTCCTTATATAGTTTAACCTTTATCAATACCATGAGTAAAAACCATTCAACTGCTAATGGTATTCCTTTGACAGTATTTCATTTAGTTTACCCCATGTGCCTCTTTGATTTATTTTTAATTTATTTATCAATTCAAATAAATATATTTACAACTTTTAACTGAACTTTAGGATTAAAGTTACAAGCCTTCGCACTTTAGAGAAATATCCAATGCTTTCAAACAATTAACCTTGTGATAAACCTTTGACCCCAGGCCCACATATATAGTCAATATCCAATCAAATACGCACATGGTACCATAAGTAAACTTTGTGCAAGTCTAGCGTCTGATCACCGTTAGATAGTAAGCTTCCAGATCAACGACATATATGCATATCGCTCGACCTTCGATGCCGAACGTTAACGTGTGATGGCCCGCCGTACTTTGGTTAATCTTCGTGCAACTTCCTCACATGACCACCGTCCGATGGCTTCCCTCCAAATCAATGGTGCACAACAATATCGCTGGTCATCCTGGCTCGAAATATAACGCGCAATGGCGCGCATTGACAAGCGGTTTTGCAGAGTCGTACAGGGACGCGTGTCGAGCACTCTATGGAATCGCTCCCCAATCAGGAAATACCGCTTGCTCCACATAGGTGGTGTGGTGAAAACCATAACCTACTTCACTGTTTACTCAGTCATGGTTCAGCTCTTCCACACAGGGTTCCGTCGCACTTCCATTTGTTACGATCTACCTCTTTCCTTCCAGGTTCCGTTCATGATTCCAAAGGGTTTGCGCTATCCTTCTTACTTAGTTAACTATGGTCTATCTTCGACAGGATTTCCAATAATCAGCGACAATCAGAGGCACTGTGGGCAGGTTGCCACTCCATTGGATGAGTTGGACATGCGTGAGCTTCCCTCGCCAGGGGAATAAGATTCAACGAGAGTTTGTTCAAACAGTATGAAAGAGTTTGATAGACGGGATTTCCTCCATTAGCATCAACTCGAGACAATTCAATGTCATTTTGTCTTCAATTCTGCTATGATATATATAATGTATCAACCTTCCATTGCATGTTCAGAGTTCTATCCTGTCACGGTTCCGCTTCTAACTGTACATTCAAGTTCTTGATTCTGTAAGAAAAACCATCATACTACTCTGTCTCTGGACAATTATGCTTCAATTATGCACTCTTCTTCTGCTGCTACTTTGCTTTTCCTCTTTTCATGGTTACTGTTTCAGATGCTCCTTCTTTGCCAATTCCTTTGCCACTTCATTTTCCATCAATGACAATATTTCCAAAAATCTCCCCTTTGGCATTGATGGCAATACTCTTCCTCTGATTGTCTTATAGAAGCCCTTTGTTGCTTTTCCTCCCCCTTTGAAATCAATGGCAAATATTTGATCAAGATCCTTTGAACCTCTAATACCATGCTCCCCCTGGGATCATGCTGCATCTTCAATTATAACAAAATGACTTATAAATTCCAACAGTGCATCCTCTTCATATGACCAATGATCCCCCTTAGCCTATGTAATCAGATATGCCCAACAACACCTCACAACCAATTTAATCTTCTATATTTAAGTAGATATGATCTTCTGCATGGCAGAGACTACTCCCAGTTTCTGTCTGAGATATTCGAACGCTTCCCTGGGTAGAGGTTTTGGTAAATATATCAGCAACTTGTTCTTTGGAGGGAACATACTCCAATTTCACTTTTTGTTCAAGCACTTGTTCACGTAAGAAGTGATATTTGATGGGAATGTGCTTGGTCTTGGAATGCATAACAGGATTCTTTGATATACTGATGGCACTTGTGTTATCACACATAATGGATATAGGAGGTGAACATTTGATTTGAAATTCTTGTAAGGTTTGCATCATCCAGAGAAGTTGAGTGCAACATGATGCGGCAACCACATATTCTGCTTCTGTTGTAGATAAGGCAATAGAGCTTTTCTTCTTGCTGAACCAAGATACTAACCGAGGCCCCATATAGAATGCACCACCACTAGTGCTTTTCCGATCATCAACACTTCCAGCCCAATCTGCATCAGTGTATGCATGAAGAGTAAGATCAGCATTATTTGGATACCATAGTCCAAAGTCTTGAGTTCCCTGTAGATATTTGAATATTCTTTTCATAGCCTGAAGATGAGACTCTTTTGGATTGGCTTGAAATCGTCCAACAATCCCAACTGCATGCATGATGTCTGGTCTTGTCCCAGTGAGATAAATTAGACTTCCTATCATAGATCTGTATTCTGGTTGATTTACGGTGGGGGAATCATCATTAGAACTGAGATTACATCCGGTTATCATTGGTGTACTTACAGGTTTGCAATCTTCCATGCCATACTTCTTCAGGATTTGCTTGAGGTATTTTGCTTGTGATAAGAATATGCCATTTGTTGCTTGTTGCACTTGCAAGCCAAGAAAGAATGTTAGTTCCCCAAGTAAAGACATTTCAAATTCTTGTTGCATATCAGAAGCAAATTTCTGACTCATAGATTCTTCATTACTTCCAAAAATGATATCATCAACATATACAACCACAATCAATAGTTTGTCATTTTCAGTTTTTGTGTATAAGTTGCTATCAGCAGACCCTTTTGAGAATCCTTGTTGATGAAGATATTTGTCAAGATGATAGTACCATGCCCTTGGAGCTTGTTTGAGACCATATAGAGCCTTTTTAAGTCTACAAACAAGTTTTTCATCATTTCCCAAAATGAATCCTTCTGGTTGTTCTATATAAACTTCTTCTTCTATATCACCATTGAGAAAAGCAGATTTAACATCCATTTGATAAATTTTGATTTGTTGAAAGCTTGAAAAAGCAAGAAACATTCTTATGGCCTCAAGTCTGGCTATAGGAGCAAAAGTTTCTTCAAAGTCTATACCTTGTTGTTGAGAATACCCCTTGCAAACAAGTCTAGCTTTATTTCTTATAACATCCCCATTCTCGTTTAACTTGTTTTTGAATATCCATTTAGTTCCAATGACATTTTTGTCATGAGGTATTGGTACTAATTCCAAAGTGTGATTCTTTTCAATTTGATCAAGTTCTTCATTCATGGCTTGAATCCAACATTCATCTTTGCTAGATTGACTGACATTGTGAGGTTCAATAGTAGACAGAAATGCCAGATTGCTAGAAGATCCCACAAGAGTCCTTCTTGTTTGTACACCTGATCCCTTTTCTCCCAAAATTTGAGATTCTGGATGATTCTTTTGAACATATCTGGATGGAGCCTTTTCAGACAAATCATCTTCGGGTTCTTCATTGGGTTCACTGTTTGTATCATTACTATTTTATGTAGAAGGATATATGTCATCATCATCGTCTTCAATTGTTGTTTGTTTTTCTTCTTTTGGAGCTGTTGGAGACTCATCAATAACAACATCTATACATTCAACAATCTTCTGAAGTCTTTTATTGTAACATTTATATGCCCTACTCCTAGAGGAGTAACCAAGAAATATTCCTTCATCTGCTCTGGGTTCAAAATTGCCAATTTTTTCATCATTATTTTTGATAAAGCATTTGCTCCCAAAAACTCTAAAGTGCTTCACAGTGGGAGGATTGCCATACCATAGTTCATATGGAGTTTTATCATTATTTACACGAACATGTGCCTTGTTAAGAATATTTACTGCTGTATGTGCTGCTTCTCCCCAAAATGTGTCAGGTGTTCTGGAATCATCAAGCATAGCTCTAGCCATTTGTTGAACTGTTCTATTCATTCTTTCTGCTACGCCATTTTGTTGTGGAGTGCCAGCTACAGAAAACTGTTTTTTTATGCCATGTTGTTCACAAAATTCAAGGAATTCATCTGATGTATATTCTCCTCCTCGATCAGATCTAAGACACTTGATTTTTAGATCTAATTCATTTTCAACCAGTGCTTTGAAGATCTGAAATTTCTCAAATTCTTCATCTTTGTGTTTAATCAACCCAATCCAACACATTCTAGAGAAATCATCAATAAATAAGATATAGTATTGTTCACCACGTGGTGAATTTTTCCTCATAGTTCCACATATGTCAGTATGAATGAGTTCAAGAGGCTTACTTGATGATCCTTCCTTGGCATTAAATTGTACTCTAGTTTGCTTACCGAATTGGCAAGATTTGCATATGATATTTTCAGGTAGAGAAATATTGGGAAGATCACGAACAACTTTAAGTCTGCTTGATTTGTTGATTTGAGAGAAGCTCAGATGCCCCAACCTTCTATGCCATAGCCATTTTTCTGAAGATTTACTCAAGTAACATTGTTCTTTGCAGTTCTTTAATACATACAGGTTGCTTGGAGTCCTTTTTCCTTTTATAATTGTTTTACCTGTATCAAGATCACGTACCACACATTCTTCTGAACTAAAGACAACTTTAGTTCCTTGATCACACATTTGACTTACACTTAACAAGTTATGCTTTAATCCATCCACATACATGACTTCATTAGCTTTCACCTTTTCTTTTAGAAAAACAGACCCTTTTCCCTTAATGACTGCAGGAGTATCATTTCCAAACGTAACATTATTTTCCTTTTCTAGAGCACTATATGCAATAAGTTTGTTTTTTTCGCCTGTCATGTGTCTTGAGCATCCACTATCAATGTACCATTAGTTTTCTTCATCTTCTGCAAATAACGCTATGCCACAATTTTCAACCTGTAATTCCTTCTTTTTCCATACTTTGGAGCTTGAAGGAACATGTTCTTTTGGCTGAACTTTGTCCCTACATTCAGATTCTTCATGGCCAAAGTTATTGCAATAAGCACATTCAACTTCATTTTGAAGAGGAGAAAAATTGTTATAGGTATTCTTCTTTGTTTCAATATCAATCCTTTTCTTTCTTGCTTCTCTTGTTATGATGGTTTTATATGCTACACATTGAACAGTTTTATGATCAAAATTGTGACATGAGAAACATTGTCCATTGAAGAAGAAATTTCTACGATCATAAAATCTCCTTCTTGAATTTACCTGTTGATTAGTGTTTCTTTGAAAGTTAGTGTTCTTTGAATTGAGATGATCATGCTTTATCTGCAAATATTATTTATTCCCTTGCTGAGTGGTGGCATGTTGTAAACCAGCAGTAGCTGCTTTTAGATAATTTGGTGTTGAAGCCTGAGAAGATTCTCCAATATATCCAAGACCTGTCTTTGTAAGGGGAGAACCTTGTACCTTGATAATCTCATCTAAGGTTTCAGATCCTTTAGCAAATCTAAGATTCAGAGTCTTTACTTTCTCAAGTTCTTTTCTTAGACTTACTATTTCACACTCTAATTTCTCATTGTGTTTCTCTTTTTCTTCAAGCTGATTTTTCAGAGTTTCTATGATTATTTTACTCTCTTCTAAGAAAATTTTGAGTTGATTGTTTTCATCAAGAAAATCATTGTCTTCTAGAGCATCCACAAAAGTATCCTTTTCTTCACTAGATTCCTTTTCAAATGCCATGATAAGTCTAAGATCTTGTTCACATTCTTCCTCACTATCAGATAACCCATCACTGTCTTCATGAGTATAGTAACTTTTTCTAGTGCTATAATGATTCTTATTCCTTCTTACTACTTCCTTCCCCTTTTTATGTGTTTATTTATGAGGACACTTAGCAGCATAATGACCAACTCTTCCACAATCAAAACATTTGAAAGGAAGCTTACCTCTGAACCGTCCTGTGCCAAGTTGAAGTTTCTTTACTAAGTTTATCTCTTCTTCTTCTGAGATATATCCTGATCCTTCTGTTTTTTGTACTTCCTTTCCTTTTGTAGAAGTTCTAAAGACTGCTTCTTTGACTTCAGATGGTCCTCCTCTTCTCATTTCATATGCAGTTAGTATGCCATGAAGTTGCACCACAGTAAGATTTTGAAGATCCTGCTTTTCTTCAAGCGCAAAAAATTTTGACTCAAATTTTTCCGTTAGTGATCTTAAAATTTTCTCAAACAAAGTAGATTCGGTTATTGTTTCTCCCAGATTTCTCATACGATTTACAATATCATCAAGACGTAAAACGAAACTTGCAATGCTTTCCTCATTATTCATTTTTAGATTCTCATATTGAATTCTGAGAGTTTGGATTTTAGCACTTTTTACCTTTGCATCACCTTCATAACTTAGAATGATTTTGTCCCATATTGCCTTTGTTGTATTCAGCTGCATGACTTTGACAAATTCTGATTCAGTTAGACTTCCTAATAAAGCATTGACCGCCTTTGCATTGGTTTCATAATTCTTTCTTTCCGTCGAATCTGTTGGTACTGCAGCCGGATATTGATATCCTCCTTCAACAATTTCCCATACATCTGCTCCCAGAGACTGAAGATAGGATCTCATCCTTGTTTTCCAGAAGATTAAATTGTTTTTGTTAAAGAGCGGAGGCCTAATAGATGTTGTTCCATCTTGATTACTCATCTTGCTTGATCTTCCTTCTAGCGGCTAAGCTTTTTCAGAAGGACCTGCTCCGATACCAATTGTTGGGAAAAATACTGAGAGGGGGGGGAGGGGTGAATCAGTATTTAGGGCTGAAAAATTTTACTTTTTCTTTCTCTTAAAACCATATACTATTTTAAAGAATCCAACATGTATGTCCAGAGATCTTATTATGTCTTTATTTAGATCATTGCATCATTCATTCATCAGATGTTTAGTAGGCAGTAAGTATGAACAGAACAAACCATCAAACATAAGTCACACATATGAACACCAGTTTTTTTAAGGTGGAAACCCAATTTGGGAGAAAACCACCGTTGTTGTTATCTCAGTCTTCAATATTTATTATAAGGAAAACTTCTTACAATTTATGCTAGCGCAGACTTATACCAGCACGCAGGCACCTACCTGCAGAAAGGCTACAACCTTCTCTCGTTTACCAGCTATTACTGGAAGGGAGCTACAACCCCCTCACTGAAGGCTTCGACCCTCAGCACTATTGCGGACCACGTTCCATCAATTTTCATACAAGATCCACCAGTTTCCACACAGCATACCTTGCAGGTCACCAGATTTATTCATTTTCTTCAGTACACCCGCACCAGTTCTTCATGATGTCGTCAGTCGATCAAACCAGAGATTTATCATCATCAAATCATTATACCCATGGGTGCATCGTAGATTTGGATTTATCAGTTAAGAACAGAGTTTTTCCATGCAGATATTCCTTAGATAAATTTTATTTATTCACCACCCTTATGTATGCACTCCTTGAACAATAATCATCTTCTCCTTATATAGTTTAACCTTTATCAATACCATGAGTAAAAACTATTCAACCGCTAATGGTATTCCTTTAGTTTACCCCACGTGCCTCTTTGATTTCTTTTTAATTTATTTATCAATTTAAAGAAATTGACAAATAAATATATTTACAACTTTTAACTGAACTTTAGGATTAAAGTTACAACCCTTCGCACATAGATAAATATCCAACGCTTTCAAAAAATTAACCTTATGATAAGCCTTTGACCCCGGGCCCACATATATAGTCAATAGCCAATCAAATACGCGCATGGTACCATAAGTAAACTTCGCGCAAGTCCAGCGTCCGATCACCGTTAGATAGCAAGCTTCCAGATCAACGGCATATATGCATATCACTCTACCTCCGATGCTGAACGTTAACCTGCGATGGTCCGTCGTACTTTGGTTAATCTTCGTGCAACTTCCTCACATGACCACCGTCTGATGGCTTCCCTCCAGATCAATGGTGCACAACAATATCACTGGTCATCTTGGGTCGAACTATAACGCGCGATGGCGCGCATTGACAAGCGATTTAGCGGAATCGTACAGGGACGCATGTCGAGCACTCTATGGAATCACTCCCCAACCAGGAAATACCACTTGCTCCGCATAGGTGGTGCGATGAAAACCATAAACCGCCTTCACTATTTACTCGGTCATGGTTCCGCTCTTCCACGCAGGGCTCCGTCGCACTTCCTTTTGTTATGATCTACCTCTTTCCTTCCAGGTTCCGTTCATAATTCCAAAGGGTTTGCGCTATCCTTCTTACTTAGTTAACTCTGGTCTATCTTCGGCAGGATTTCCAATAATCAACGAACAAATGTAATTTTCTTCCGACAGGATTTTCACAACCATTAGGATAGAGTTAGTTATGCATAGGCTTCCTCTATGAGGGGAATGAATTCAACAGAGTTTGTTAGAACAATTCGAGAGAACCAATGGACGGGATTTCCTCACAAACATCAACTCGAGACAATTCAATGTCATTCTGTCCTCAATTCTGCTATGATATATATAATGTATCAACCTTCCATTGCATGTTCAGAGTTCTATCCTGTCACAGTTCCGCTTCTAACTGTACATTCAAGTTCTTGATTTTGTAAGCAAAACCATCATACTACTCTGTCTCTGGAAAATTCTGCTTCAATTATGCACTCTTCTTCTGCTGCTACTTTGATTTTCCTCTTTTCATGGTTACTGTTTCAGATGCTCCTTCTTTGCCAATTCTTTTGACACTTCCTTTGCCATCAATGACAATATTTCCAACAGAAGAAGCGAGACTTTGGATCTAGGAATCAAAAGCAAGGGAAAGGTGCCCCCAAACTGTAAAACAAAGGAAAAATCCAAGGCATGGCAGCCCAAGAAATCCTGTCAAATCCACAACCAAAGAACAACACTGCGAAGCCAAAGAAGGACATGGAAAAGTGGTGTGAGTTCCATAAGAGCTCCACTCACAACACAAGTGAGTGTCAGGCCAAGCAGTTGCTTATGGCCGAGATGAGGGCTTCTGAATCAGACGCATGATTTTACTCTAAATCAGAACTTGATAGGGGAAATAACAAAGGGAAATAGATTATTGATGCGGAGCCCAATGCCAATGTTGCCACTGCGAAGATCCAAAAGGAGGAACTAGAAGATCCATAGGAGGCAAAGAGTCTCTTCCACTCCTAGATGTGGGTAAAGAGTTCCCCACTATAGTTCATTGTTGACAATGGGAGCCAAAAGAACCTCATTTCAGCAGATTTCGTGAAGCGGTTGGGCTTGCCACCCATAGCGCACCCACAACCATACACCATCAGGTGGCTTCACCAAGGACGGGATCTCTGTGTTAGCCAACAATGCCACCTTCCCTATAGCATAAAGCCCTTCACGGATGAGGTATTATGTGACATTGCTCCTCTTGATGTTTCTGATGTATTATTAGGCCAACCATACTTGTGGAAGCGACCTGCTATTTATGAGGCACAACATCATGCTGTTATTGTTACTTTGGGAAATAAGTTGTACAAGATACCAAAGGTACTACTTCCAACCACTATCTCTTTGGTTACTACAAAAAAACGCAGCAAGCTCAGTTCCCAAATAAGGAAATTTTTTTTCCTGATGATCCGCCCCCAGGGAAAGAAGAAGATTGTGGCCACGACCTCCAGACATGGCTCCTTTGTACGACAACAACAAATGGAAAAGGTTGTGAAGGTGTACGGGGACATCTTCACCTCACCCACAGGGGTGCCTCTACACTGTCTTGTCAAGCACCCCATTGATCTTACCCTAGGTGCACCGCTACCCAATGGACCTATCTATCGGTGCTTTTTTATGGAGAATGATGAAATCAAGAGGCAGATTTAAGAGCTGCTACAGAAAGGTCACATTCGGCCAATTTCATCACCCTGTGGGAGCCTGATTTTGTTAGTACAGAAGAAGGATGGGACTTGGAGACTCTATATTGACTATCAGGCACTGAACAAGATCATTGTCCAGAATAGGTACCCGATCCCATTGATTGATGACCTTCTGGACCAACTCAAAGGGGTGAAATATTTCAGCAAGATCGACTTTAAGTTTGGGTATCACTAGGTACCAATCGAACCCTCTGATGTGTGGAAGACTACCTTCAAAGCCAAGGAGGACCTTTTCGAATGGCTGGTCATGCCTTTCAGGTTGACGAATGCTCCCGCAACCTTCATAAGGTTGATAGACGACATCTTCTGTCCATTCACCAACTCATTTGTAGTGGTGTACTTGGATGAAATTTTGGTCTTCAACCATACTTGGGAAGAGCAACTCCACCACATCCGACAAGTCCTCCAAACACTACAGCAACACAAGTTGTGTGCCAATTTCGAAAAGTGCTCTTTTGGCATGACCCAGGTTCAATATATGGGATACATTATTGATGAAAGGGGGGTGCATGTGGATCTAACCAAGATCCAAGTCATTCGGGATTGGCCAGCCCCAACCACTCTAACAGAGCTTCGCAGCTTTCTGGTTCTTGCTAATTTCTACCGCAGGTTCATGTTGGGATTCTCTCATATCACTTGGCCCTTGAGTCAAGTCACCAAGGGAGGAGCGAAAGAAAAATTATTTTGGTCGAAATCTCAACAAAAGGCGTTCGTAGAATTGAAACATCTCCTTTGTTCTTCCCCACTGCTCACATTACCAGACTTGCAACAACCATTTGAGATTGAGACAGGTGCCTCTGACTATGCTATTGGAGTAGTTCTTACTCAACATGGGCATCTAGTGGCATATCACAATGAGACATTGTCTAACACAGTTTGTAAGTATCCCACTTATGACAAAGAAATGTATTCCATTGTCCAGGCTTGTCGACAATGTAAGCATTACATTTTGGGGAAGGAAACAATCATCTACACATACCACCGACCCCTATAGTTCATACAGACACAAGGGAAGTTGCAGAACAATCTCCATCAGAAGTGGTCCACATATCTGCAACAGTTTCATTTGAATATCAAGTACAAGAAAGGTAGCACCAATAATTTTGCAGACTGCCTCAACCGACCACCAATCGTGGCACTAACCATTGTTCTAAACTCTTGTGGGCATGAGACTTTTGATTGGCTGCTTCTCTACAAGAGTGATCCACAATTCAGCCACACATATAGGACACTCTTGGGGGGTACGCAAGTTCCAAATTTTCACCTCCAAGATGCACTGTTACGTCACTTGGGACACCTTTGTGTTCCTTCAAGCGAGCGTTCAAAGATGATATGGGAAGCACAGTAGGTTCGAGTCGCTGGGCATTTAGGGGTCGAGAAAATAGTGGCAGTATTGCAAAAGTATTTCTATTGGCCTAACCTTCAACAGGATGTCAAGAAGTACATCAGATCCTGCACTGCTTGTGCCATTGCCAAATCTAACATCAAGAAGCAAGGCCTCTATACTCTGCTACCTACCCCTATTAGACCTTGGGAATCCATCTCCATGGATTACATGTCAGGCCTTCCTTCTACTAAGCATGGAAACGACTATTTTTTCGTGGTCATCGACAGATTCTCAAAGATAGCCATTATGGCGGCCTGCAAGAAGAATATCACAGCAGACGCCACTCCTAAAATCTTCTTTTAATGAGTGTGGATGCACTTTGGGATCTCACAGTCTATCATATCAAATTGCGACAGCAGGTTCCTCAGCACATTTTCGTCCAAACTCTAGTCAATTTTTGACACCAAGCTCACCAAGTCCACAGCTTTCCATCCCCAAACTAATGGCCAGACAGAGGTCATTAACATGATGATTGTACAGATTCTGCGCATGTACAATTCAAAGCATCTCCGCAGATGGGATGAGAGCCTCCTCTATGTACAAAACAATTATAACCAGGCTCTCCACAACACAACTAGCCACAGCCCCCTTCAGGTTGGCTTGGGATTCCAGCCACTATGTCCCATTGATGTAGCCATGCCATTTGTGGCTACTCAGGTTGAGTGGGCTCATGTCTGGTCTGAAGTTGACAAAGTGAACAACTTCATCGAGTGCATTCAACACATCTTCCAACAAGTTCATGACATATTGGACAAAGCCAATGCTAAGTACAAGCAACGACATGATCAACATCGGGTGCCACACAACTTCTTGGTGGGCAACAAAGTGTGGCTACATTTGCAGAAGGAGCGCCTCACTGGACCCCACCGCAAGCTTCGTCCACTCAGATATGGGTCGTACACCATCACCAAGGCCATAGGGAACAATGTCTTCGAGCTCAGTATTCCACCATTCCTTGTTCTGCACCCAGTATTCAATGTGGACCGCCTTCATCCCTACTTCCCACCTCTACTAGATACCTCTGACATTGCAGTTTAACTCACACCAACAGATTTAAACCCAGACTACATGGAACAAGCCACCACATATGGTATCATGGACATGAAAATCAAGAACACTCGCCAACAGAATATCCAACTGTATCGAGTTGTCAAATCTGGCCAACTCCTGCACCAAGGCAAGTGGTTCACCAGGGACCAAGTTCAGCAAAAGTTTCCTCATCTCATGGAGGAACTCAACGCAATGGGGACCATTTCTTCCTAAGGGGGGAGGAATGATCAAGGTGGATATTGGTGGCCACCCGCCTATTCCACTTGGTGCCCCACCATTGTCTCTTTTAGTTTTTTAGTTTCGGCACAACTTCCTATTTTTAGCAGTTTTTCAGGTCCTGAACTTTCAGAGTCGTTTTGAGGCCCTAAACGAAGTTTTTTGGGAAAATCGTGAGCAACATGGGTTTGCTCACATAAAAAGTTGTATTCCTCGGATAGTTCTTTCTAACGAGGTATTGTGCACGTCAAACGGAGATCGTATGCCAAAGTTACATCCCCGAGAAGTTGAAACACCAAGTTACCCAAACGAGGCCCATAGTTTTGGTGCTTCATCTCCTAGGGTTAGGGTTTTGGATGTTTATGGTTTTCCATTGTTTCTAAATAATAAATAGGCCCTCGAGCCTCATTTTAACTCAGTTCAGAGGCCTGTAGCTACCACATATCTTCTCAGAGATAAGCTACCAGCGCCCTAGCTAGTTTATTTCCATTCTATCTATAAGCAAATTTTAGTTCTTTGATATTAATGAAATGAAGTGTTATTTCCACTACATCTTTGTATTTATGGTTACATGTGTATTATGTTGCGTTCCTGCATAAATCTAGATCAAGTGTGTACCTATACTAGTAGTATTTTTTCTGCAAGTGTTTATATAAGATAACTTCATAGAATATTGTGAATATATGGTGCACATATAGTGATGTTAAATGGGGGTTAGAGATAATGCTATCATTTCTCCATTTTTGTTGTTTTGCAACATCACGAGTTTGAAATCCTAACATGATTACATGAAGATCAAGTCATTTTGTATCAAGAAAACTTAATGTGAAGAATAACATTGGGAAATCAAGCTGATATATCATGTTTGTTAGTTCATTCTTATATTTGTGCCAAAAATATCTTGTGTCACGCAGAGAAAAACCAAATCGCATTACTTTCTCTCCCAAATTATTGTCTGGAAATTGTTCTAGTCATATATTTATATCATGGGTATATGTTGGAAAGTTATTTGTGATGTTTTTTTCACAAACACAGAGTTTTTTGCTTGACTGTGATGGCACATCATGATATTGTATATGTAGTAGCGAAATATTGGGTGCTTGTCAAACCTGTTATCATGGTAATGTATGATATGAAGTGTGTATTCATGTAACTAATCTTCTTTCATTCTTAGTTGATTGAGAATTTCAACTCTTGTTGGAAAATGGGTGGGGAAAGCCATGGAGAGGAGACCTTATGTGTTGTATTCATTGATTAGATATATCCCAATTGGAGGCCATTCAATTTTAATATAAAAATGGTAGTTTTATTCATGTAAATATTTTCGTATTTCTTGGAATTTTGTATTTTTATTGGGAACAATGGGTATAAATTATGATGTGTTGTGTGGGTATGGGTTGGTGTAATATTTTGAGGGGTCAAGTGGTGTTTGAGGTGATAATTGGGTATCTGTATTTTTGGTATTGGAATGATGAACAAAAGAAGATACATCAGTGGGGAATGTTGGTAAGGATGCTAGTGCATATGTTGTGTTGAAAAGAATATTTCAATAATGAATATAAGAAATCGTCGGAAAGGTAGACAATACTATATGGTGTAAATTGTATTTAAAAATTGGAATAATACAAATTTCAAAAATGAAAAAGTACATGTAACTATATCTATCTATGATGTGAAGGTGTTATCGATTGCTCCAAGTATATTGTTGTATTCCATTGAGAATTTTAAGCTTTCTTATTTGATGTTAACACATTTCAATCATGGTATTCCTCTAAATGTTTTCATCTTCACTGACAATGTGAAGATGTGATATGTCTAGAATGCTTTGGATACAATCTCCTTAATTACATTTGGATCTGAGGATAACATATAGAATTCCTATGCATTAATACTAATAATGGTATATGGTGTGTCTTCAAAAGTAAATATTGAAAGTAACTCCCATGTTTGATATTGTATGTTGATCTTAAGTAAATATCTGTAATCACAGTCAATTACGTTAGCGTTGCATTTTGGGTAATACCATGTGCTTGCATTTTTTGGAATAAGTTTTTTCATGCATTTTTTCCATCAACGATAGACGGGAAAGAAAGGTAGTAAAATTTATCCATACAAATTTTCATTATTTTTCCCTTTAGTTGGTAGAATGTAGGTTTCTCAGAAGAATCGATGTTGTAAATATCATCAAGTGGTATTTTTTTTTGTTGATGGCCAAAAAAAGGTGGATATCTTATGGTTAAGGATGTAGAAGTTGTAGTGGAAACTTCTTTTTTAAATGATGAATTTAGAGTGTGGTCCTTGTTAGGATCTATAAGAATAATGTATTTTTTCATAGTGCCAACTTTTTTCCATTGCATTCTCTAACACGAGAATACTTGAATGCAATGATGGGGCTACTTTGTGCAGCACATGAGGAATTTTTTTTTTTATTGAGCATCGAAATTTACTCCAAAAAATATCACATCCATGTTATATCTAGACATGTATCGAATGTGTATTGTTTGTTTAGTAACTTCAGATCCATATTTTCTACGTATAGTGCACGGACTAGAAATATCATTAACAATACCAAGAACATCAGCAATCGAATTAACGTTTGCTGTTATGATATCATTCAAAGATTTTATATTTAAAAGAATAATTGGATTGTGTAATATTTTTTTGGAAACATGCTCTATGTTAGATGCTTCATTTAAAAAAAATATCCCACTCATTGTTTAAGTGGTTGTATTACTTATTAGTCATTTTCATATTATCTTTTGAGACAATGTAGACATTTCCAACCTGGATTTTTTCAAATAAATAATCGGTAACATTGTTAAAACAAGAAATGTGTATTCTCCACCTTCTACATTGAAGAGGTCAAATCTAAACACTTTATCGGGTCCATATTTATTTTGAAATGGACGAAGAGGTGTCTTTCTTTGGACGCGAACCTTTATGGACCAATTTGAATGGTAATGGTTTAGTGCTTTGACGGGAATATGGACTGGTGTGATGGTTGGTGTTGGAATAGAAGGAAGGGGGCAGTGCCTTTTTAACGAAGGATCATATTTCGATGAGGATGGAGTGCCTTCTTGAGAAGTAATTGAGATACTTAATTATTTTGGATTACCAATTAAGGGTGAAATGTAGCAATAACCTCGAAGTATAGTAGGGTTATAGACCTACACGGTAAATGATATTCATAGGGGAATTGTTAGAATTGAAAGTGGTATGAAGAAACATATGTAAAGTTTAAATTAGAAGCATGTAACGAACTTACATTGATGGACCAATAATTGAAGTAGTCCAAGTTTTAACATGTATAATATAACACTTTTGAAGAACCATTGTTGCAATGAGGCCATTGAAATCGATTGGAAACACAAGGTGTTTCATATGTGTGCCATCGGAGATCGCTGTGTGATATCATAGAATCAAACTTTGCATCGACTGAATAGGGTTGAGTTCAACAATTTTTAGCAATGGTTGAATATGAGTTGATCTAGAGACAATTGAGAAAATAGCATTCTCATTATTATTTTTTTTCATTTTATAAAAGCGTAGATGATAGAATAAGTACTATAGAAAACAAAACTCATAAAGGTAGTTTCCGCTTTAGGATTGTTTATATGTGGCTTTTCTCACATTATGTGTTTACCATTAATGAGATTCCTATAGTACTACATGAAAACTTCGTAAAATTCTAATAAACTAAGGGGAAAAAAGGATGTTCATATTCATTCCAATTCAATGGTTATCTAGACTTGTAAATAGGAAAATGATTTTTCTTATGTTAGTATTAAAATATTGAGGTGGTATTCACATTATAAATACATTTAAATAGGATCAATTGTTCAAATATCAAAGAGATAATATAAAAGGATCATTTACTTTCTGAAATTTGATCAATGCAATAAAAAAAGATAGAAAAACTATGAATGCATATTGCTTTCATGTACAATTTGTTACATTACAGATCATTTAGGGAACAATTATCAAACCTCTAGCAGATTGACAAAGTTTTGTTTCTCATTGGGGAGCGATATAAAGCAAATCAAATATTATCCATGGTATGCACTACTTTTCTTAGGTTATGGAATGTTATATATGTATTTCATTTTTATTGGCATTATGGTCAAACAATTACACTCTTAATGAAATTTCACTTGTGTCTTACCAATAATCTACTAGCTTTACCAATGATTGACATTAAATTTCAGTATCAAATTGAAATAAGTAATAAGTTTTTTTAGATTTTGTGAAATTGATTAATAAAAAAAATATACCTTAAATTTATAATTGTGGACAATTTACTTACTTAATGTCGTTACTCATCGAACATTAATAAAATTGGATTATTCTATTATTTTTTCCCTTCTAATCAGGGTTAATTTGATTTATACAAGGTCACTTAGTAGAGTAGATAAACAAACAATGAAAAAATGGCTCCAAAAGGGTAGAAAACAAGAAAAATTCCCAATAATAACATTCTCCATGGTACAATAAATATCATCAAGGAAGAACCAATAAGTATTGTTAGTGTAAAATCTTATCGCAAGTGTACAAAAAGATCCTACTTTAGCTATGCATGATGAATAGCCCTAACAAAATAAATGGATGTTTAACCCTTTATATCTGCAATAGACAGTTAGAACAAATACTGAAAAAACCCATATCTATCCAGTAAAAGTAGCTAAACAGTGAAAATACATAGTAATAACTAATGAAAAATTAACTCCAAGTATCCAACATACTAGACAATATTAAACAATGATTTTATATTATAACACCTGGTGAAGGAAACAAGTATATCTTACCAGTCTCCCTCAATGAGATGGGTTCTTGGTTGTCCTCAATGCTTCAGCTTCATAAGTTTATCTCTCTTTATGGTGTAGAAAACCCAAAGCATGCGTTGAACTCAAGTGGGAGCTCATATGGAAAAGAAAATAACAGCGAAAATGAGAATGATCAAAGTGAAGAATGGATGGAAAAACCCTCCTATTTATAAAAAAATATTGAGTTATCCTCGATAATGGAGAATAATAAAATATTATTAACCAAAATCTAGATCTAATTGCTTGGAATATTTTATTATATTTTGTTGGAGGGAAAATGTATTTAAATTGGTTAAATACCTTTACTTAGAAATAGTAAACAAATAAATGATTTATTTATCATTTCAAGAATGTGGTTAAGGAATAATAAACAAATTTTTTAATTATTCCTAGGTGATTTAGTCAAAATTAACAAGGAATAATAATTAAATAATAGTTTAATTAATTATTCCTAGAGAAAAATAAGATAAATAATGTTTTATCTAATTATTCCTCATAATTGGGTTAAATATGACCAGGAATATTATTTAAACAATGGTTTAATTAATTATTCCTAGAGGAAAATCAAATAAATAAGGATTTATTTAATTATTCCTCATGGGGTTTCTTTTTTTAACCAAAAATAACTTAATAAAATATGGTTTATTAAATTGTTTCTTATATTGAAAGAAGTTTTACTATGGTAAATTGGTCCTACATGGTGTACTTTGATCCATCTAATTAGAAACGGTTAGATGACCAATTTTTGGTGATAACAAGTATTCCTTTCTTAAATTATTTCTCTACTCAGTTATAATTGTTGGACTGAAAATGGACTTTGTTACCACTTTAGCTTCAGCTCTAAATTACAAGGTTCCCAATTTAATTTTAGAAGGGAACACGAGTTGAATATATTATCACCATGAAGATACTCATAAACTTGTAATTGATTATGTAAAACGGACGACAATGGTTTAGGTCCTGTCAAATAAGATGAATTTCTAGAAGCAATGATCGGAATGCATGGTATATCTAATACTAAGAATACAAGCTTCATTGATTTCAAAATTATGTTGGCTAAGTTGATTGATTCCAAAGTTTGTTTTAGCATTTGAGGAAGATAGATTTGGTCTCAACTTGAACCAAAATTCACAAGCCTGAGAGTGATACATGACTACGAAAATTCATTGATAAACCTAGTTATACAATAGAGCCAATCGCTGGTCAAGAATAGTAGTATATTCCAAATTTTTATTTGGCTTTGCAATGCAATGGTTAAAGTTTTTAAGTCTAAAATTTATTAACTTTGCCCAAATTTTGAAGTTTTACAAATTTACTTTCCTAAATAATAATCCTATTTAAATATATTCTACTAAGGTATTCCATTATATGTTATTTCATGTGCTCATGGAAACCTTCCCGTCCATTGAGCTATTATCGAATTTCCTTAGAGTTTAAGGCTATATTCTGATAGCACAAATGTTTGGGAGACATGGAGTATTTTTTAATGTTACTTGTATTGAGATGAAATATATAGAGTAGCAACCAGTGGATGCAAAATTTTCTTCGGATAAGTTGGTAAAGAAAGTGATCCAAACAACCCAAAAATCCAAGATTTCTCTCGTTGGGGAAAATTGTCTTCCTAGATTTGATGAAGTTACATACGCACAAGTTCTTAATAATTCTAGTCTTCAGTTGGAAGAATATATTCTAGATGAAAGGATTGAACCTATGTGTGCTTTTACTTATTTGAGGATGGGTCGGGATTTGTTCCAAAGTAAGAATTGGAGTGGGTTTGTGCCTTTTCTAAGAAGAATGTCTCAACAGAATGTTGTCCCGAATTGAAGGGATGAAAAGCAAAGAGGTATTATACCTCTTATCTGGGAGACTACTTCTTCTTATAAGTCAAAATTATGAAATAAAACTACAGACTTCTTTGTAAATATAGTTAATCAATGGCTTTGCACTGTAGTGGTTAAAGTTTTTCAATCTAAAATTTATTAACTTTTCCTTAATTTTGAAGTTTTTCAAAGTTACTTGCGTAATTAAGAATCCCATTTAAAGATATTATAAAAAGGAATTCTATTATTTTTTATTTGATGTTCTCATGGAAACCATTCTTGTAGAATGGATTTCATGTCCATTGAGTTACTATCAAATTTCCTTAGAGGTTAAGGCTCTACTGAATTTTCTCCATTGCATTTCAAGAATTTTCAGCTCTTTTTTTTAATTAATTTAGAGATTTTCTCAAGGTATGAGACCGAATGGTAAACTCACCTTAAACTTATCCCATGAACAAATCTCTCCCAAAACATAAAAAGGGTTGGTTTTGCAGTTGATTTCTTGCTTCCAAGGATGCCTAGCAAGGTCTATGTAGATCATGGAAACAATTTTTGTTTCTCTAAATTAAATCAACAGTTTTTTATGTTAAATCACAGGATTTTAATTGTACATTCATAGAGCATGGTTGTCCCATAATTTTTCTGGCCTTGAAATTTTTAGTGTTAAGACCTATTATTATATAAAAAAAAACTAATTTTAACATAAAATTTCATTTTAATCCCTTCATAATCCCTTGCTTTTGAGATTAAAATTGGGCTAATTTTTGTCTCCTCATTTGTATTTGCATTAATAGCTAAGGGGAGTGTAGCACAATACATTAACCTAGATGTACATTGATGAACCTTGAAGAAGGTTCTTGATATTCTACTACCAATACTTTTGGCTAGAGTGTTGAGAAAATGAACTCCGAAACCTAATTGAATAGTCATAGGTCCCATATTTTCCATGTTCATGACTGCTCAATTTATGGTAAATGTTGGCCTCACACTCTCATAAAAACAATAATAACTCCAAAATATTCAAAATAATTAAAATTTTAAATATTTGATTAAATCCTACTTATTATTTTGTTGGGTGTGTGTAAGAGGGGGTCGGCCAGTGCCCCTATGCTTAAGTCGAGCACACGAGGAGTGTCACACATGGGGCATAGCCCCCCTGTTGGGGAGTTTGCAGCGGGGCAGTAGCCCCCCTTCATGGGGTTCGAGGAAGTGCCTCGAAAAAGAAAAAAAATTGGACCATATATTAGGTGGGCAGACCTACCTATATTTTTGTGAATGGGTTTGCAGATGGTTTTGGGCATGATGGTTTTGTGCCCATGTTATTTTGGATACAGTCAAGGAACTAAGATTATGTTCTAATCATGGGTTAATGGATTGGGTTTTATCGATGCTGTTACTAATCAGTAATTTTTACTATCTGTAGATGACTAAATAATGATTCTAGATTTCTAAAAACAAGATTCCTGAATATTGTGAGTTTTAGAAATCTCATTGCCTTCATTATCCTTATATCACATTTTTCACTATTCTACTATTTTTCCATTTCATGGTTACCCCACCACTCCTAAAAGACACCTCATGGGCTTGTGCCACTCATCTCTATCCCTTTTTCCACTTATAACCTCAACACTTTGTTTTGACTTTGCCCATCACTCCACTTTCCATTTAGGGTTTCCTATAGCCAACTCATTTCCCATGATTCCTAAATTCCTCAAGCATCGATGGTATCAAAACTATCTCTATAGGATCTTTAGATAAATCAAGTGCATTGGATTTTGGATCTTCATTACATCACTTTGTCAATACTCTGTCTTTATACTTGAATACTCCAAACCAGATTTTAGTGAAATATCATGGTCAAAAACCCCCACTAGGTCTATTAGGGTTTCATATGTTTCAAAATCATCATTTCCCAAGAAGACCACCATTCATTTTCAAGGTCTGCACATGAGGTAATGGACAAGCTTGAAACTTTTGCAGAAGTAATAAGAGGTCAATCAACAGAATAAATTGATGAGGTAATTGGTTTTTGCCTAAAGGATAACATCTTGCAGCAAGGAAGACAGGAAAATTAGGGTTTTACACTTGGAAGTCCAACAGAATGCCAATACAGTGATCAAATGCAGAAATGGCCAAAGAAAGTGTTGAAGCTGTTGCTAGGGAAAATCCTCCCAAAGGTGTTTGATGAACTGCCAAACAGGGAGAAAAAACTAAGTTTCATAATGTTGACCACACAGAATTTTGAAGAAGTTGCTATTAGGCTAAGTCCCAAAAAATGTTTAAAGAGATGCCATGCCTAAATAAGAAAAAGAGATAAGTTTCAAATCCATGCTGCAAGAAAAGGAAATATTAAGAAAGTGAAGCTACTATATGTGTGAAATCATCCTAAAGGTGGCAAAAGGAACATGTCATGCCTCCTTGACTAAAATAAAGATCAAATTCATCAAAGAAAACCTGCAGAAAGGCATAAAGAGTATCAGTGAAAGAATAGTCAAAGACAATTTCTCAAATCACCTGCAATCAGAAGTGATAAAGGAGGTTGTTGAAGCAGCTGCTACTGTGTAAACATCCTAAAAGTTTCCAAGTTGAACCTGACATGCCTAAAAGAGCAAGGGAAGATCAACCTCAATATCATCTCAGTCACCTACAAGCAAAGAAGTGTACAAGTTGTCAGTGATAAAAGGTAAAAGGCTTGAAAACCTTAGAAAATGGGTTGCGAAGATAGATAAAACTTCCATATACCCATAAAGCTCATTTTACACTTCAAGACATTCATTATGCACTTGCAGAGAATTAGAATTTTCAAATAATGAAGAAATTTCAAGTTTTTAAAGTCAAAATTGACTAAGTGATTGACCCGCTACGCACTTAGGCATTTTCCCCATGCAAATTTACATGGCGTTGCGCACCTAGAAGTACGCATTGCACGCTTGCTCGAAAGACCCGACAGGCCCAGAAAGGAGCGTCAGCACTGCACGCCTGGCACAAGGTCCGACAACTCTGCCCAACCCGGCCCATCGTGCACGTGTTGTGTGCCTGGAGCAAGACACTTCCGCATCCCGACCCAACTCGCTCATGACCCACTGCGCCTTTAGTCGACCTGACACCCCAGGCAAGGGCTGCGCCTTTGGCCGGCAAGGCCCTCCAAGCAACTAAACCACTTAAGTACCCTAAAATTGCTTTCAAATGGCCTCCTAGGGTCATTCAAACATTATTAAGGGTAACTACCATCAACACACTCATTTGCAAGCCCTTTTGATGATTTAAATTGAATGATAAGGAAACCCTAGGAGACTACCCTAAGGCTTAAAATTGACATCAGTGTCGAGCCTCATTCCATTTGCCTATGAAGAAATCAGTGATTAACAAGGGTTCTTACATTAGCAAATGGATACCATTGAAGTTTTTAGCCTCTCACCATCCCATACACTTTAATCCTCATTCACTCACCTCACTCACTTGCAAAGCTATCTTTTTTCATCACCATTCCATTCATCTCACTCCCACTTGCAATCCTAGGGTTTTCTCTAGGTAGAGTGGTAAAAGGGTCAAGGAAAAGAGAAGTGTTACAAAAAGAGAAAATTAAAGAAAAATCAGTGGCGATGTGGGAAATAATGATAGTAGTCATTAGAGCAGTAAGATCAGTGAAGCAATAGTGAAAAAGGATAAAGCAGCAAGGAATAGAGAAAGAAGGTGATTAAGGACAGTGGGGCTAATGACAGTGATAATCTTGGCATTGATGAGGAAGAAAATATCAATGCTAATGACAGTAAATAAAATATCAGCAATAAGGCAGAGATCAGTGACAAAGCAGAGAGCATGGAAACAGAAGGCAGTGATGATGATGGAGATGATAATGACAGTGGAACAAAGAGCCAATATGTCAATGAGGAAAATACCAGTGCAGAAGACAATAAGGATGCAAAAAGAAATGGAGAGGATGCCCTTGAGAAATCAAACAAATGAAGAATCAAAAAGTGAGGGCAGCATGGAAATAAGGCAATATCAGAAAGGCAGAAAAGGGCAATGAAGAAGATATCAGTGAAGAAAATGCCAATAAAGGAAAAGCCTTCAAGGAGGCAAAGGAGGAAGAAAAACTTAAGATTATTGATGACCCATCCCCTACAACCATCACAAACATAATCAACAAGGCAAATCCATATTTTAACATATTTTGGAAAGTTTTTGAGTTTTTAGAGTTTTGGCTGATTTAAAGTGCCAAGGGCGTAGCGCCCCTGGCACTGTGCTTTTTCCTCAGGCATAAATTTAAGGAAAACTTGGAATTTTTGGTTTTATCTCTCTAATTACACCATGCACACCAAATTTCAGGTCATTTGGAGCAGTTTTGGTCCTCCAAAAGGCTCAAAAACACCTCAAATTTCACCTTTCTGCCATGTTTTCAGGGATGGCGTTGCGCCTTTAGAAATATTGGGAGATTTGATTTTTGAACAAGTTAATAGAGCACAATCAGAAAAAAAAGGCAGTTTTTGAAAGTAGACTTGACAAGCTTTCCAATGAGCCATGACGGAGCCCATTCCGACATCGGGAAAGCCATCAAAATTCAGCTGCAAGGTGACCCAATTTTCCTGTGCAGGCACTGCGCCCTTGGACCTCACTGTTGCGCCCTTATGTGAAAAAGTCAACAAAAAACACTCATTTGTGGAAAAAAGATATTTTATGGTTTTTTTGGGCAAATCACTCCAAATTTAGGTGTTAGAAGTTATTTTTGCATTTATTTCATTAGATATTTCATGCCTTGGACCTTGCATGGTCTCTTGGACATAAATGGTATTTATGGGTATTTATGACATTTTCAAACCCTAGTTAGGGTTTTTACCCTCCAATGCAAGTTCAATAGATCATGGAGGCCTTATTGTATTTTTTTGGATATTTGCTGAGCATATGAGATAGACTTGGAGTTTATTGGTGAAATTTTTTTTGGTGCCTTGTGATGGTGTTGGACTGTGCTTCTATGGATCAAGCTCACTCTTAGGATTCATTAAGCTTGGTTAGATGGTGATGTATTGCACATTTGTGTTTTTTTTCTTCATTTATTCATTGTTTTTATGGTTCATTTTGTCCTAGGATAGAAATAGAGAATAGGATTTGCCTTCTTGATACCCTACTTCTGCCTGCTTCCTTGACTTCTATGTTTTCTTCCTCAAAGTTTTGCTAAAGAACCCTTAAAATCTCTTTAGTGTTACTAAGATGTTATGTTAAAATTCTATATGTTTGCAATTAAGTTTTAGAGAATCCTTCACTCCTGTCTTAGCGTACTTATCTGTTGTTTTTAAGATCTGCTTAGCCTAGCTGATATTGAAGGATCCTTCATTTCTCTTCAAGTTTTTATTATGCTATCATATTAGAAGGTTTTTCTTTTTTACTAGTTTGTTAAAGGATCCTTGATTTCCCATTAACTCATTATTTTCACAACTCCATGTCTATTTCACTCTCCCTAAACCTACTTAGATCCATTTGGCCTTGCCAACTTGCCCTTTGAACTATCCTTGACCCATTTTTTACACCTTTCAAGACCTTTGCAGACTCCATAGCCCAATGGATTGATTCTCTCTACTCTACCTATTTGTCTTGAAAACCTATCCAACCAACCAAACAAACAAACAAACCCTAAACCTAATAACTAGCCTAAAATCAAACCCTAAATCAATTAAGTTCACATCGCTTACACAAACATAGAGAGAGCCCTCTCTGAGTCCAGGAAGGCTAGGTCCTAGGACTCCAAAGACTGGTCTGATGTTACCCCTGTTCATTTTTTATTGCCAATATAACAAATTATGGGGATCTAACATATGCTTTGGCATGTATAAATATGTGTTGTAACATTGAAAGGAATATAATGAAAAATCAAGTTGGTAGTCCCAATTTAGGGATCTAGGGGGGGGGGGGGAATTGTATATATAATTTTATGTTTTATTCTCTCATTATTGTTTATTTTCTGTTTTAATAGTTCATTTGCAGATAATTTCTATACAGGGTTAAAACCTACATATTCTAGATTAAGTTAGTTTCTCAAACTTGGGAGTTTTTTTAGGTCTAATTGGTTGATAGATTCTCTCCAACTAGTTAGGCTCCTATATTAGTGTATGGTTGAGATATTTACTCAACCAAAGTGATTGAGTGTCTAAGATAGATGCACTATCTTGATACATACTCTTAATGTATTTATATGTTGTAACATTATCATTATTTGTGTATGAGAGGAATAGGATACATTCAGGCTTGTAAAGCCTTTTCTTCCATGTTTATGTCTTTGATATTTTATTCATGTTTATTTTAATATTCTTCATTTGGTATCATAGCTTGAGTGATCCATAGTTTGGGCATGAGTATCATTAAGAGAAAATGAACATGGTGGCGTTGGAGGAAGAGATAATGTAATTCCCCGAGGACAAGGTTGGAATGAATTATTTTCGAGCATGAGTAGCAACTTATTCATACATCGTAATATAAGTGGTTTCAAGGGAATAATTTTTCATATTTCCTTGTTTTTGTCCTTCCATTGAATAAAACGTTTTGGCTTGAAACTGAATAACTATAGGTATTTCCTCCCTCACTTTTTGTCATGAAATTTTCAAAGAGTCCTCATTTAGATTTAGGGCACTAGCTACAACCTCCCATTCATCCAAGCTTACATCCCCATCCTCCTTACAAAGCCTGAACAACTACTACTACTACTCCAAATCTTTGTTTCCTTTGAATATTGGCTTCCTTACTTGGTGTATATTGTGGACCATTGACATGAAATCCGTTATCACTTTCTTGTAAACAATATCCTTCGTTATCTTCTCCAATAGATGACTTGGGGCTTCCGGAATCCAACTCGGAGTACATGGTTCATTCCACTTGAATGAATCCAACCTTATTCACATCATTCAAGAGACCTGTATCTCCATCATGTTGCCCATGAATTTTGTTTTTACCTTGGGATAACCATTGCTCTCATCTAGCATCGAGCTTACATTACTTCAGTTTTTTCACTCATGTTGACCTTTTTATTTTTGGAGGCGCCTCCACATTTCTGAGGCGTTTGATTCTCATGTGATTGTTCAAATTTTGGTTCGTTATTTACTTAAGCTGGCTTTGATTTAAGAGACTCGATGGACAGTAGCATCTCCTCTGGCCGACATGGAGACATCGACATAGATTTCAGGTATGTTGACTATGACTATGGAGATCAATCCAACACCCACGAGTTGTTCTGTCAAGCATCTGGAGTCGCAGTGGTCGTGGTGAGTTTTGTGTATAAGGAGTCGAGTGAAGGAAGGTTTTTCAATTAGAGAAGTTGATGCAGGAAAACCCTGCAAGCCGAGAATCTCTCCAATACTATGCATATAAAAAATGCATCTCAAATAATTGCCCAAATAACTTTAATGTCTGGCAATTTTACACATTTTTTCGGAAGCTTTTATCTCACCCATTTTCATTATGAATATTTCTTCACATTTAATATCTGGTTATAAAACCATTTCATAGGAGGAAGCTCTCTTTCAAATATGACATGAAACGAATTCCCTATTCTTCCGTATCAAAGCTCCTTTCTGAAATACTTTACTATGGTTATAGAACCACAACCAAAATTCATTTCATTGTTTCAACATTCAAAGATTTCGAACTTGCTTGATTTAATTTCAATGAGATTTTATGTGGCTTTAATTAAAAAAATTTCAGCGCTCACAACCATAGTTTACTTTGATTAAAGATCAAAGTCCGACATAAACGACAATCTGGCCCATTCAACTTACTTACCTCCCATCCAACCAAATGAACGCAATTCATGATGCGCCTTCTCCTTATTCAAGTTGACCACGCTTCCACATATCGAATTTCCAACATTGTTTAACAATCTCTGTGCTAGAGATTGAAATCGCCTTCACTTTCATCCATATTCAAAATGAATTCCAGCCAACAATCTCCTCCATCGCTTGTCAATGCATTTACTGACGTATTCACTGGTTCATTGCTACCAAAGCAACGTTATACACAAGCGTTGTATCATATTCACCATCATCTGTTCGATTTGCACACATTTACCATGGAACAACCAATCAGATTCCTTCAACAGAAACAAAGTTCTGCAAATTCAACACGGAATCGGAATGGTCTTTGCTCCTTGCCTCAATAAATTCGATCACAACCAGGATTCAACCTGAAAGAAATTCCAAGTGCACCTTGCTTCTTCGACTCATTTCAAACATTAACTATGCATCTGGCCCATTAATTTATCATTTTGACTTGATGTTCGCTCACAGCTCCAGGGCGATATTTCCACGCGTGAACTCAAAGTGTGATGCCTCCATTCAAACGCTCTATACAGTGAATCACCATTGTAACTTCAAAAACCGAATTTCATTAGATGATCCCACTGCAAATTAAATCCACTCACATCATACAGCACCATGACTATGCCACGTGACCTCTTTACAAATGTTGTCCCTCAATTCAATGTACTCCATTTTTCGGCTTCTAAACTGGAGATCGACTTCATCTTCCTACAAGTTAATGTTGCGCTTCAACATATAATTTCTTCGTAGATTTCTGCATAGATTAATGCCCAGAATATGTTTATAATTAACACTTAATACAATTTCTCCCTCGCTTCTTGAATGAACTAGTCAGTTCAGGATTGAACCTCAATTTTCACACTTCTTTCCTGGGTAATCGATCTTACTCTTCAATTAAGCACTAAGCCTTCAAATTCATGGTCGATGGCTTTTGAATCACCAATTAAACTCTCAGCAATGGCTATATGACATTTCATTCCAAATTGTGCGCTTCCCCTAACAGTTGTAAACTTTCAAAACATAAAAACAACATCGATCCTTCCTTTAGATGTAGAGCTTCGTCTATCACAAATTTTATCATATAAATCAATTTAGAACTCAAACATCTTCCTACCAATTCGACCAAGAATATAATACACACAGAATTTTCAAACCAAATTCTTAATCAATAAAACCAAATGAAATCAATTACAAAAATCCTCTGCATGGCCAGATTTTCAAATCAATGGCCCTTTTACAAAAGCACGTAGGCTTGCAAACTTTTCTATCCAAACCCCACTATCTATTCTCTCCTATTCTTCCTGCTCTATTTTGCCTTTGAGGCTCATAAATTTATACAAATTGAATTGAACCAATTTAGGTTCAAATCCCCTTAATCACTCAACAAGCCCTCAAATATCTCAACAAATCCTACAATCTAGATTTATCCCTAAAATCTTAAAACTAAATCTAAATTAGGCTCATAATTAATTCTCAGATATCTAAAATCTAATTCCTCTCATGTTTTCCAATTATTTGGAAACATTTACAAATCCTCACAATATTTAATTAAAAATATAATTTAATCACTCAAAAAAACTCATTAATATTTACATAAAATTAATATTCCTCAAAAACATGAGACCCCTAGGTTTAATAAAAATACAAAGTATTTTTCTGAGCTAATGCTCTTGCATCAGAATCCCAAGGTTGAAAATGATCATGATCTCCTGATCATGGGTTTAAGTCTTTGTCCTCCTGGATCCCACATTTTGTTCTGCAACTTATCATCAATTTCTGTTGTCGTATGCTGCTTTTCTCCAGGTCTCCATATCTTATGTTGTCTTGCTCCACTCGCTGCACTTTCACAGTCTCTTTCTGTCTTCATTTTGCTGCTGCTGCTGCTTCTCTTCCTTGCTGATGTCTTCCTCTGAGATACTTTCAATATGATTCTTCTGATTAATTCAATTTCTCTGTCCAATAAATCTCCAGACTGCTGATTTCTTGTTGCCTTCTGAGCTCTTACTCGCTCAGTTCTTACTTCTATACTTACTTTTGTTCTTACTGCCACCCAATCATCCATGCCCTCTTGTTTTCTGTAATAGAAAACTTCTTCTCTGCCTTCTCTCATCAACAACTTACTGGACTGATACATTGTGTACTCTTTTCTTCCATCTTCATCTCCCTGCGTCTGCAATTCCCAATTTTGAAATTGAGATTTTTCCTGCACTGAATCTTGACTATTCAGCATCATTTCTAGCAACATAACTTCTTCATCCCATGGATTAGAAATTTCCACATAATTTTCTTCTTCCTTCATTTGACTGCTCGACTGAGTCAAATGTTCTTCAGCACCTGCAATAACACTTGCATTCACAAAACACTTGTTAAAATAAAAATCATAAGGCCTCAGTGCCTTATTTTCCTCTGCCAGCATTTCAGTATGCTGCCCTGAATTTTCCATCTCAATCAGCACATCAGTATGCTGATCCAAACTTCCCAAAGAATTCTCTGAATAATTCTCAAGACTGTCAACCAGTCCTTCCTTCACACCATTTGTTTCCATGATGTCTTTCTTCTCTTGTTCACTGTACTGAACTCTTTCTTCTGCAATCTCTCTGTCATACTCCGAATTCTCCAAAAAATATTCCAACAATGCAATTTCTCTGTAGCATTTCTGAAGTATATCATCATCATGTGCCATCTCTGCATTCACACTTAAACTTTCAGTTTGAAAATCACAAATTTCAACAGTCTCAACTGTTGGTTCATATACCAGCCCTTCAAGCTGATCCTCTTCTTCATTCACAAGAACTTCCTCTTGTACTGTAATAGCTTCAAGTACAAACGCAACACTACTTTCTTCTTCAGAGTACTTATCTCCTGAAAGATTCTTTTCCATACTTTTGACAGCTTCACAAGATTGTGCATCCTCCTCCGTAAAACCCGTAATCACATTACAATTGTCAGCTATAAAAATACAAGGTTTTACATTATCCAGCTGATCTGGATTTACCCAATAGTTCATCATCTGCTCGAGCTTCTTCAGCTCTTTTTCTAACTGCATGTTTATCTGTTGATCCCTCTTTACTTGTAGTCTCTGCCATTTCACTTTCTTCCTCATGGTCCAACCATGTCTCTGGTCTTTCATATTTTCTTGTAACAATTCCACCAATAACTCAAGACGAACTGTTATCTCAGCTTTCTCTTTCTCATACTCTTCATCAGTCAACTGCTGTCTCATGCCATTTGCCTTGGCATCTTTCTCCCTCTTTCTACTATGGCCTCTTTCTGAACCTATGCTCTCTCCTTTATGAATTTCAGTATTCATCTCCTTCGCCATGAGTTTTCACCCATGAGTTGCATCAAGCCTCTACAACAACAAGCTCTCCTACTGCCACTTACCTCACCAATCCTTTCCTCCGGATCTGGTCTTTTGGTAATCACCGGTCCTCTGCTAGAAACTTTTGAGCATTTCTCCACTGCTCCTTCAGGCTTCACTCATCTGCAACTTTATTCAACCTTTTTTGAATCTTCAGGTTCTACCACTCTCTCTTAGAATTCATCGCTGGACTCTTTCATCACTGCTCTCCAGCTGTGATCTACTTCTTCCCGCTGAGATTTTCTTCACTATGCCTGCAACCCAAATTATTCAAGCATAACCTTCGAACCAAATTTAAATAATACCTGTCATCTCACCTCCAAGATCCTGTTGATCTTGCTTTATCTTCCACCTGCACTGCATCCCTGTGCTGCAATCTTCATCAGTTCCAAAATCTAACATTTATTCATCACATGCAATTAATTCAATTAAAAAAACTTGAATCTTCACACAGATTTGTTCCCCCCTCTGATACCAAAATGATGCAGGAAAACCTTGCAAGCCCAGAATCTCTCCAATACTATGCATATAAAAAATGCATCTCAAATAATTTCCCAAATAACTTCAATGTCTGGAAATTTTACACATTTTTGCGGAAGCTTTTATCTCAACCATTTTCATTATGAATATTTCTTCACATTTAATATCTGGTTATAAAACCATTTCATAGGAGGAAGCTCTCTTTCAAATATGACATGAAACCAATTCCCTATTCTTCCGTATAAAAGCTCCTTTCTGAAATACTTTACTATGGTTATAGAACCACAACCAAAATTCATTTCATTGTTTCAACATTCAAATATTTCGAACTTGCTTGATTTAATGTCAATGAGATTTTATGTGGCTTTAATTAAAAAAATGCCAGCGCTCACAACCATAGTTTACTTTGATTAAAGATCAAAATCCGACATAAACGACAATCTGGCCCATACAACTTACTTACCTCCCATCCAACCGAATGAACGCAATTCATAATGCACCTTCTCCTTATTCAAGTCGACCATGCTTCCACATATCGACTTTCCAACGCTATTTAACAATCTCTGCGCTAGAGATTGAAATCGCCTTCAATTTCATCCATATTCAAAATGAATTCCAGCTAGCAATCTCCTCCATCGCTTTTCAACGCATTTACTGACGTATTCACTGGTTCATTGCTACCACAGCAACGTTATACACAAGTGTTGTATTATATTCACCATCGTCCGTTCAATTTGCACACATTGACCATGGAACAACCAATCGGATTCCTTCAACAGAAACAAAGTTTTGCAAATTCAACACGGAATCGGAATGGTCTTTGCTCCTCGCCTCAATAAATTAGATCACAACCAGGATTCAACCTTAAATAAATTCCAAGTGAGCCTTGCTTCTTCGACTCATTTCAAACATTAACTATGCATCTGGCCCATTAATTTATCATTTCGACTTTCTGTTCGCTCACAGCTCCAGGGCGATCTTTCCACGCGTGAACTCAAAGTGTGATGCCTCCATTCAAACGCTCTATACAGTGAATCACCATTGTAACTTCAAAAACCTAATTTCATCAGATGTTCCCACAACAAATTAAATCCACTCACATTGTACAGTGCCATGACTATGCCACGTGACCTCTTTACGAACGTTGTCCCTTAATTCAATGTACTCCATTTTTTGGCTTCTAAACTGGAGATCGACTTCATCTTCCTACAAGTTAATGTTGCACTTCAACATATAATTTCTTCGTAGATTTCTGAATAGATTAATGCCCAGAATATGTTTATAATTAACACTTAATACAATTTCTCCCTCGCTTCCTAAATGAACTAGTCAGTTCAGTATTGAACCTCAATTTTCAAACTTCTTTCCTGGGTAATCGATCTTACTCTTCAATTAAGCACTAAGCCTTCAAATTCATGGTCGATGGCTTTTGAATCACCAATTAAACTCTCAGCAATGGCTATATGACATTTCATTCCAAATTGTGCGCTTCCCCTAACAGTTGTAAACTTTCAAAACATAAAAACAACATCGATCCTTCCTTTAGATGTAGAGCTTCGTCTATCACAAAGTTTATCATATAAATAAATTTAGAACTCAAACATCTTCCTACCAATTCGACCAAGAATATAATACACACAGAATTTTCAAACCAAATTCTTCATCAATAAAACCAAATGAAATCAATTACAAAAATCCTCTGCATGGCCAGATTTTCAAATCAATGGCCCTTTTACAAAAAGTACGTAGGCTTGCAAACTTTTCTATCCAAACCTAATGATCTTCCTATTCTTCCCCGCTCTTATTTGTTTTGAGGCTCATAAATTTATATAAATCTGAATGAACCACTAGGGTTCAAATCCCCCTTAATCACCAATGTCTTCAAATATTCAACACCCCTACAATCTAGAATTTTATCCCTAAAATCTTGAAACTAAATCTAACTTAGGCTTCATAATTAATTCTCAAATATCTAAAATCTAATTCTCTCATGTTCTCCAAATTATTTTGGGAACATTAACAAATCCTCACAATAATTAATTAAAAATATAATTTAATCACTCAAAAAAACTCATTAATATTTACATAAAATTAATATTCCTCAAAAACATGAGACCCCTAGGTTTAATAAAAATACAAAGTATTTTTCCGAGCTAATGCTCCTGCATCAGAAGCACTTCAACTTATGTGAAATTACAAAGTGTTTGAGACTATTATTATTCTAGAAGCACCCTAAATACCACCTTCCAATGACTTATATGAGTTTCCAGGGTTCTTTAAATGCATTTATTTTCACTTGATACTCCTGTGTGATTTGAAATCTACAGTATTGATTATTTGCACAATTGATTAAGGAAGTGTTTATGTGAATGAATGAAGTAAATTTATTTATTATTATGCCTTAAACATAAACTTGAGAAAAAAAAATAAGCATAAACAACAACAAAAATAATATATGCAAACACCAAAAACATTGATTAAGGATTTCATCCCTCCTGGACTATGTCTCTAGGTCCGCTTCCTAGTGGATGTCCATTATATTAAGAATTCTCCAAAAAAATTATTTACGTAGAATTTCACCAACCAATCTGTGTATGCAGGAGTTGTTGGTTACTATCAAAAAAATCCCTTTGTCTCAACTTCCAACGCCTATCTTCATTCTCAAAAAGGCCCAAGGACAGCCAAGATACACTCAAAAGAGTATTACAGACATATACAAAACTCTATCCTACAATTCACTATTCAAAAAACTGACTGCACTGGTGCAATGGCTAAATATTTTGTAAGGCCTTGGACAGGTTCCAAGGTCAAACCTCCAGGGCTATAAATAGCAAGTTCTTTTTCGTTAGGTTCTCAGTGCAATGAAATTTCAACAAAAAGATAGACCTAAGCTTATCGCATTTTATCAAAACCATATAAATTTAATGCAGTCCTATTTTGAGCGCATAAATTTAATACCTTTACATTTTTTCTCACACATTAAATTAATACATGGTATATTACCAAAACCTTGGTGCAATGGAAATATACAACTTTAATGAAGTGTTTGGGCAGATAAATGAAGCTTTGGCGGATCGTGGCACCTAACCCCCGCACTATTGATGTAGCAATCTCCATGGCATAACTTTACCATTACAAATTTCAACGTGACTACATACTCAGTGAACTGCTCCCCGACGATGATGACTCTAGATTACATGTGCCACCTTCACACTATTGACTCCATGTCGAATGGGCTGCCATAACTACTCATGCCACCGTGACATTTAAACTCCACTCCAATGTTTGATTTGCACCATAGTTTATAAAGTTTTTAATACTCCTCCATTTACCATAGGTTTGTGAAATTTGCACCATAGTTTATAAATTTTAACGCTCCAACGTTTTTACACCATACCCAATGTTTAATACCTTTTCACCATAGAAAATGTGCCCACCATGGTTTATAACTTTAATAAATCAACCATTTAAACTTAAATTTTCTCAAATACATGCGCTTTACATATGGTCTTTAAAGTATAGTTTTTCAACTTTGCACCTTATTATATGGTTTTTTAAACATAGTTTGCACCTTAGGACAATGCACCTTTGTATTTTCCACCATGTTTAGGTTGCTTTGGAAACCACGCTTCTCCATACACTTGCAACCATTTGTTTTTATATACTTTTTTAAACAAAGTTTGCACCTTAGGACAATGCACCCTTTTATTTTCCACCATGTTGAGGTTTATTTGGAAACCATGCTTCTCCATACACTAGCAACCATTTGTTTTATCTATTCATCATAAACTTCAACGGTCAATTTCTTCTCCATTCGAAGGCCAAATGAAAAATTGAAGGTATCGCCCGATTTAGAATGACGGGCTCTACTGCTTGGCGTTATTTCAAAGAATAATTGAGACATTTAAACTTGGAGAAATTGGAGGATCCTCCTGGATCATTTCTCTCCACTGGAAGCTTTTGGACTACCAAAAGTTTGGTTTTAAGCAAACATGAGGAAAGGGTACAACTCCCTCACACTTTCAATCTCCATTCACCTTGATTTGCTTAGATTCATGCCTTTGAGTCCCACTCGAAGATACTCAACATCTCCATGCCTGGAAGTGTGTACCTTCCTGTTTAATATGGTATCTTCATGCAACTTAATCATACATTCAGGGGAAAATTCATCTATAGTTGGAATTTGAACTTTTTCCTCTGGATCCATGATAATAGGAGGTACATGAAAATTCAAATTTTCGACATTTACAACTAAATATATGTGCATATATGGAGGAAAATTTAACTGGAATACATTGTGCCCAAACTTTTCAATAATTTCAAAAGGACCATACCTAATAAGTCTCAACTTTTTACCTTCACCTTTCATTCTTTCTTTGCTGATGTAAAACCATACTCGATCACCAACATGCAAGTGATGATCCACTCGATGCTTATCATGGCGCATTTTGTACTTGGCTTTACTTTTCTCCAATTGATCATGTACTACTTCTTGAATATTCTAGATTCGTTGAATGAAATTGATTGCTTTGTCATCATCTCCATGTCCATCCTCCTGAGATTTGTCACCAAACAAGAAGTCCATTGGTGATTTTGGCAGGTACCCAAATCATGTCTCAAAAGGAGATCTACCAATAGAATAATGCAAGTCTCAGTTGTAAGCATGTTGGACATATTGTAAAGATTCATCCCACAACTTAGGATGCTTACTACAATAGCCTCTGAGAAGACGTACCATTGTTCTGTTTACCACCTATGTGTGACCGTCAGTTTGTGGATGAAAAATTATTCTCTTTTTCAAATTAGTGTCCATGAGTCCCCATAGAGTGGACCAAAAATCTCCCATGAAATGAGAGTCTCGATCTGAAACAATGGAAGTAGGCAACCCAAAATGAACCCATACATTTGAAAAGAACAACTGTGTAGTCTGTTCAGCAGTTACTTGTTTTCTACATGGAACAAGAATACACATTTTTCTAAATTGATCAACCACAACATACAAATAATTATGCCCCTTTCTAGACATAGGAAGTCCACCTACAAAATCCATAGATATATTATCTCATGGCCGAAAAGGAACTGGAAGTGTCATATACAAACCTAACTTTCTATTGGTTGGTTTTCTTGTTGAACACATGACACAACCTGTAATGTACTTAGTAATCATTTCATTCATTTGAGGCCAATAGTGATACCTTTGCAACTGTGTGAATATCTTACCTACACCAAAATTCCTTGAAACACGAGAAGAATGTGCTTCCCTGATCACGTGTGTTTTTTCTCCCTGTGGTATGCACAACTTTCCAAGATGGTATAATAACCTATCATGAACATGATAATTCACTTCTTCCACGTGAGCATCATGATTTAGTGATTCATAAACATCTTTGAAATCAATATCTTCAGCATATTGTTCACTATAACTTTCATGCACTAAAGAACTATTTTGCAAAATAACTAAAGCATTCAAATATGGTCTTGATAACATATCAGCTACTTTATTTGTGATACCTTTATTATATTTGATTACTAAGTGGAACTTCTACAAAAAAAACCCATCCATATGTAATGTCGAGACTGTTGCAACTTAGTTTGATATTGAAGGTATTGAAGTGGTTGATGATCTGTATGAATCATGGTTTCTTTTCCCATTAATTAATGTTTTCATTTCTTAACACTTTATACTAATGCATATAACTATTTATCATAAGTTGGATAATTTGAAACTGCTTTAGAAATTTTTTCTGAATGAAAACAAATAGGCTTTCCTTTCTGCAATAACATGGAACCCAATGCATACCCACTACCATTAGCTTCTATTTCAAATGGTTTTTGAAGATCTGGTAAAGCTAAGATTGGAGCTGAAAGAATTTTCTGCTTTAAAGTGTCAAATGCTTGTTGTTGTTTTCCTCCCCACTCTAAAGAAACTTTAGAACTTGTTAAAGCACGAAGTGGTGATGCAATAAAAGATAAATGAGTAATGAATTTCCTCCAACACTGAACTGCATCCAAAAAACTTCTAACTTCTGTCACATTTTGTGGTCTTGGCCACTTAACAATCACATCAATTTTAGTTGTATCTATTTTAAGATGACCACTTCCAACTATGTAACCAAGTTAAACTAAATAATTTTTTCCAAATTCTCCAACACTGAACTGCACCCAAACAACTTCTAACTTCCGTCACATTTTTCGCTCTTGGCCACTTAACAATCACATCAATTTTAGTTGTATCTATTTTAATATGACCACCTCCAACTATGTAACCAAGTTAAACTAATGATTTTTTTCCAAATTCACACTTAGAAAGTTTGAGATATAGTTTCTCCCTTTGCAACACATCAAAAACCTATTTCACATGCTTAACATGTTCTTCCAAAATTGAACTGAATATAATAATATCATCTAGATAGACTATGACAAACTTATCAAGAAAAGGAAGAAACGCATCATTCATCACTCTCATAAAAGTTGTTGGAGAATTTCACAAACCAAACGTCATAACCAACCATTCATAAAGCCCCTGTCTAGTCTTAAATGCAATTTTCCATACATCATTCTCTGCAATTCAAATATGATGGTAAGCACTTCTTAAATCTAGTTTGTAAAGTAAACAACATTCTTTAACTAATCAAGTAAATAATCTACTCTTGGAAGAGGATAATTGTTCTTTATGGTGATTTTATTTAAAGCTCTAAAATCAACACACATTCTCCAATTTTTTCCTTTCTAAGGTACCAAAATGATCGGTGATCCACATGGAGAAGAACTAGGTCGAATAAAGCCTTTATCAATCAATTCCTGAATATTTTTCTTAATTTCTTCATTTTCTATGACCGGCATATGATACATGTCGATGTTCGGGAGAGGAGCATCAAATTTAAGCTGAATCTCATGTTGTATTTCTCATTTACGAGGTAACATTTTTTGTTCTTTAAATAATTCCTTATAAAAATCAACTATTTCAACCATTTTTTCCTTAAACTGGGAATCACGTCCTTTAAAAGCATTGGTCTTATCTTTATGTTGTTCCTTAACAAACATGAGAATATATTCTTTGCTTGAACTTATGATTCTCTTCATCTGACTAACATTGATTAAATTCAGTCTTGTATTAAGTGTGTGTCCCCTGACAATATATTCAATTCCATCATTAACACGATGATATTTATGATCCTTTCTAAAAAATATGGCATCTCGATCATAGAGATAAGGACTACCCAACACAACTCCACATATGTCCAAAGGAATCACATCTAAATCAACTTCATCAACAAAATTATTCGTTATTTCAAACTTTAATCGACACTATTTTGTGACATGCATCTGAGTTTTTTCCTTTAACCATCCTAAAGGGTAAGGTGTTGGATGATTCCTAGTTTCCAACTCCAATTTCCTTACTAATTTCTCAGATATTAATTGTGCTTGTGATCCACTATCAAATAATGTGTCAATTTTAGTGTGCTTGGATATTATCCTCATGTGAAACAATTCAATCCTCTTCTTATCTTCAACCACTTCATTAGATTTAGAAGAAGATGTAGAACAAGTAGAAATAGAACTTTCCTTAGAAGGATTACCTGTCAAAACCATAACAGTTATCTTTTGTTCATCACTGGAGTAAGATCCTAAGTCCTGTTGGATTGCAACATTAGCTTTCTTATCACCCTTCTTCTTAAGGAACTTCTTTGGCTTAAGTCCTGGATGAAGCTTCCAACACTTGGATTCATCATGTACAACCCTCTGAAAATCAGTACACATAGGCCTTTCCCCTTCCTGTTTGACTGTTGTTGCTTTATTCCCATTTCATTTGTTCTTCCCTTTGTTGTCTTTGAAGTCTTTGTTTTTTGATTGCTTGAATGGTTTCTTCGAAAAATGAAAAGTTCTGCCACCTAATTCACCATGAATGGCTTGCGCACACACTTCATCAAAGTCAGTTAGATTAAACATAAGCAATGTATGTTGCAAATAAGAATGAAAACTTCCAATATACTTTAACAAAGTTTCCCATGTGTTTAATGGAATATCAAGTGCTAATGCCTTCTTCCTGAATTATTACGTAAGCTCTTGCACACTTTTTCCTTTACCTTGCCTTAAACACTACCAATCTGTTACAGCATGTTGAGTATATCCTAAAGAATAGAATTTCTTTCTAAGAGCTTTAATAAACTTAGTCCATGAGGTGATAATTTTTCCTCTACGCTTTAAAATTGTTTGAGTTTACTTTCCCACCAAATCAAAGTTGTTCCCCCCATTCTCAGTGTAGCTAATTGAATTATTGCAGAATCATCATCAATATTCTGAATTCTACAATATACTTCAAGTTTTTTAATCCAATTATCTAACTTTTCAGGATTCATTTCACCATCATATATGGGAAGTTCAAACTTAACATCAAGATTTAGAAAAGGAGACTTCTTATGTTTCTTCTTTGATTATGAATCTGAATTTGAATCATCAGAAGAAGAAGAAGATGATGATGAAGATGGAGGAGAAGGAGGTTCATTACCATCAGTTTTCTTCTTTTCATTTTTCTCTTTCGTGCCTTTAGAAGACAAAGATGGAAAAGGGGGAGATGTGTTACCATCATTTTTCTCCTTGCCCTTTTTATCCTTATTGACTTTGGAAGATGAATATGCATCTCCAGTCTTCTTGTCTTCATAGATTTCTGCAATCATGCTTTGCAAATTGAGGAAAATATTCTGAAATTTCTCATCAGTCTTAGGCTCAAGAGTTTCTTCTTCATTTTGACATGTCATCTTTTAAGAGATTTTCCTCTTTCCAATATCTGGATTTGTCTCCTCGAACTTCCGTTCTCCACATCACGACCTAGATCTAGTCAAAATTCATTAGAAAATATCCTAATTTACATGATCAACCTCGCTCTGATACCAAAATATGATTTGAAATATACAGGATTGATTATTTGCACAATTGATTAAGGAAGCGTGTATGTGAATGAACGAAGGAAACTGAGTTATTATTATGCCTTAAACATAAACTTTAGAACATAAAATAATCATAAACAGTAGTAGAAATAATAGACGCAAACACAAGAAATATTGATTACGAAGTTCATCCCTCCTGGACTACGTCTTTGTGTCCGCTTCCAAGTGGGCGTATGTTATATTAGAAATGCTCCAAAATGGTTCTTTACATTGAATTTCACCAACTGATCTGTGCATGCAAGCACTGCTGGTTACTCTAAAAAACGAAGCATTTTGTCTCAACTTTCCAATTCCTATCTCCATTCTCAAAAAGGCCCAAGGACAGCCAAGATACGCTAAAAATATTATTACAGGAATATACAAAACTGTGTTGTGCAACTCATTGTTCAACAAAATAACTACACTGGTGCAATGGCTAAATATTTTATAAGGCCTCGAGCAGGTTCCAGGGTCAAACCTCCTGGGATATACATAGTAGGTTGTTTTTGGTTAGGTTCTCAGTGAAACAAATTTCAACAACAAGCTAAACCTAAGCTTATCACACTTTAACAAAACCATATAACTTTAATGCAGTCCTATTTTGGGGGCATAACTTTAATACCTTTACATTTTTCTGGCGCATTAATTTAATACATGGTATATTACCAAAACCTTGGCGCAATGGAAATATACAACTTTAATGAAGTGGTTGGGCGGCTAAATGAAGATTCAGTGGTCAATACCCATGCAGTCACGTGAAACCTAACCCCTGCACTGTTGCGTTGACATAGAAATCTCCATCGCATAACTTTGCTAGACCATTAAAAATTTCGACGTGACCGCATACTCGGTGACCTACTCCCCAACAGTGATGACTCTATGTTACATGCGCCACCTTCGCACTATTGAATCTGCGTTGAATGGATTTTCTTAATTCCTCATGCCACCATGACATATAAACTCTGCTCCAATGTTTGATTTGCACCATATTTTATCAATTTTTTAATACTCCACCATTTACCATAGGTTTGTGACATTTGCACCATAGTTTATAAATTTTAACGCTCCAACAATTTTACACCATACCCAAGGTTTAATACCTTTACACCATAGAAAATGTGCCCATCGTGGTTTATATTCTTATTAAATAAACCATTTAAACTTAAATGTGCTCAAATACATGTGCTTTACTTATGGTCTTTAATGTATATTTTTTCAACTTTGCGCCTTATTATATGGTTTTTTAAACATAGTTTTCACCTTAGGCAAATGCACCTTTGTATTTTCCACCATGTTGAGGTGGATTTGGAAACCGCCCTTCTCCATACACCTACAAGAATTTGTTTTACTTGTTCATCATAAACTTGAACGGTCAATTTCTTCTCCATCCAAAGGCCAAATGAAAAATCGAAGGTACCCTCAAATTCAGAACGACAAGCTCTACTAATTGGAGTTATTTCCGAGAATAAATTATACATTTAAACTAAGAGAAATTGGAGGATCCTCCTGTATCACTTGTGATAGAGTTCCACATGAAGCACACGCAAGCGGCTTGCGAAAGCTCTGCAACGCTTAATAGTTCCCTAATACTTCTCCACAAATCTTTAGATAATGAGCACCAGGAATCTGGGTTCAAATTTGGTGGATGATAGGGTTGTTCTTATATCACTCTCCTAGTGGAGTACAGATTTCCTAGAAAAATCTTTGGTGTTGTTGCTAGCCATTTGTCAAGATTGGCTACATTATCTCGTTGTCAATATAAATTTATGCTTGCCTTTTGGAAAATTGGGGAAGCGCTCTACTTTGTTCTATTATCTCTGTTCTTTTTCCTTTTATATGTCATTTTTGCGCTCTTAATTTTCCACACCATATTGATTTTGTACCTGAGATAATATTTACTATATAATAGTTGGAGTGGGGCTAACAGAGCTCTCCCTATTCCACATCACCACCACCAAGTTTTCCCCATTTTGTTCGTGACTTTTTTCTTTCCTATTGCTAATTTACACCCCTCTCTGCATAGAAATTAACCGAAGATGACAGAAGCTCCGATCAGTATGGTATGGTCATAAATCTTCATGTTCCTACAAGAATGCATTGGCCTTGAATTCTTTTACAGAGCATTTTTATATTGTTTTCAGATTCTTTGGATTGTTGTTGGATGAAGGCACGGTTTCTCTGTTGAATGAGTTGCATCATGCTGCTAGGTTGAGAAGCGATTTTGGTGAGTTCTGAAATCTTGCAAATCATTGTAGAGTGTTGAACTAGCGTGTGAGAATAGCGAATCAAATTCAGGAGCGCTCAACACCATGAACCTAGGTGAAGCTCGCGTGCTAATCGAAATTTCACTCGTGCTAGACTGCAAATGGGTGGAAATGTTATTATTTCCATTTTGACCATAATTTACTCTGCTGCTTTGATATTTTTGTGTTTGAATCCTTGGGTTTGGAGCTTTGGCAAATTTTGACTGGCTTTTCTGCTCTACGAAGGTAGGGCGCAATTGGTCACGCTAGAAATTACATGACTTTTGACATTCGTTGAATAATTCTTTAAGGTGTTATTTAACTCTGAAACGATAATTCCCTTTTTGAAACTCACTTGATAAAACTTTTTAATGAAATTTTAAAAGGGGATTAAAAAATTTGGTATTAAAAAGTAAAATAAGGTATGTTCCAAAATATTTTTAAAGATAAGATGTGGAGAAATAAGGTGTGGTTTTTAGTTTTGGAGTGATTTTAGTTTGTAACATTTTTGGACTGATAAGTGAAAAATGAATGTATAAATTTCAAGTGAGGATTGATATGAAAATTAAGTAAATTCTACAATTTTTTGAAGTCATCCAAAGTCAAAAGTATTGTAAGTTAGAAGAGGATTGATTTGCCTTTGTAGAATTTATTATAAAATATTTAGGGAAATTCAAAGTGATGTAAAAAAATTGAGAGGTTGAGTCCACTTCAAAGTCAAATCAAAGATAGAGATTCAACGTCAAATTTGAGTTGTATCAGGTGCATTCTCGATTGAACCCGACACCCAAGCTTTGAGTCATTAACTCAAAATTGATAGGGAGTTAATTAACGCAAGTAAGTAAATCATTGTCATTTTTCAAGTGAGTAATTCAATTCATAAAATCATTGTAAAAATTCTCTTTGGTGCATTTTCGGTAGTATCTCACACCCTCATCCTATTGAAGAAAAATTCAAGCAAGCGTGAAATTCAAGCGACAATCAAGCAAGCATCAAGCAAGCGAGTTCAAAAAATTAACCAAGTTCAAGATAAAATCGAGCACGATAATCAAGTGAGCCAGTACAAGTGAGTGTGTCAAATACCAAAATGGGTAGAGGAGGAAAATGTCTTCAAAGTGCATAACTACAAATCAAATAATTGCAAGAGTGCAATCATGAATTACACAACACAAATGAAATATTGGAATGGAAGTTAAAACAAAATAAAAACTTAATCAATCAGATGAATAACACATTAGAAGTAGCAAAATATTTCAAATTGATATCGATATGAAAGAACAACTCATTAATGCACTCTAGATAAAATTAAGTGAAAACAAGATTTACTTGATGCATAATGTACAGAGAAGATAGATGCAAGTTGTGACAAAGAAGACTTCATCCAAACAGTAGATGAAAGTTGTGACACGTATGATATAATTCACCATATTGATGCAAGTTGTGACACAAATGATCTAATCCAACAAGTTGATGAAATTTGTGAAACAGATGATCTCATCCAGCAAGATGTGCTACTAAATTATGCAACTAGTAGTATTGAAGATCTAATTGAAAATTTTGATGCAGCATGTGATACAAATGAATTTTTAATAGAAATTATTGATGCTCACTATGATACAGATGACTTAATGAATGTTAGCAGCACTAGCAAGTGTGAAGAAAAACAACAAAATAGTATTTCCAAGAAGGTGATCATACCTTGGGAAGAAATTTCTTTCAACAAAGATCGACATGGCTAATTGGGATACAACAAAGAAAGCACTTTGGATGTTCCATATTTTTCAAAACCTATTTAGTTTGTAGGTGCATGTTTTCTTGAAAATGCTCATAATATTGTTAAGTGTAACCATTGTAAGAGAAATAGCCATATGTAGAGTAAATTTTTTGACCTCCATCCTTGTCACCATTGTGGCAAGAAAAATCACTCATTGGAGAGATGTTGCAAGTGAAACCAACCACCCAGATTGAATATCAATTAAGCATGGATTGATCCTTTAAAGTGGTCATCTACAGTCAAACATTTTTATATGTTTTACCAAAGGATTCAGTCTCACATGAAGACAACTACTGCATCCAATAGTGAACATATGGTACTCTCATGCACCTGAAAGAGGGAGTACAATAGTGAAACTCTCCTACATCTGAAGGGGGGGAGTTCAAAAATAAAATGCAGTTGACTGTCTCTCCTTTCAAATGACAAAGGGGGGGAAATGATAATGGAATTGAAGATGGTTGTTAGACAAAAAGTTTCGACATCATCAACAAAGCAGCCAATGGGAAGTTTCCATGACATCATCAAATCAGCCAGTGGGCATCGTCAAATCATCAAGTAGGCATCGTCAAATCAGTTAGTGGGCATTATCAAAACATCCAGAGGGTGTCATCAAATTTTCTAGTGGGAAAGCGATTCAGAATCTGAGTTTCAAAAAATTTTCCAGTGCTCGACATCAACATTTTGTTAGTGGACAAGCGATTAGGATGTTGATTAAGAGCATTTGTGGACATTCTTTTGTTCACTTTGATGGTCAGTGGACCAAGCAAAGGATCAATGGATCCTTTTGCATTGCAACTTGAAATTTGATGGAGTTTTGAAGAAAATTTCAAGGATGTATCATACTCGCAGTCGATTCATGTTTCTTGGTTTGCTCTCTTCAGATTTGAGTTTTTTTCAACACCCTGTTTTGGCGGTTTTTGAGGGAGCTTTTATGGAGGATCAGCTCAGCGATTTCAGCATGAGTACTTGGAGATGGTACCAGGTTCTTACTTTGGACTTATGATTGAGGGGGGGACGTTAGCCCCACACTCTCATAAAAAAAATAATAAGTCCAAAATATTCAAACTAATTAAAATTGTAAATCTTGGATTAAATCCTATCGATCTATTCTATATTGAGTTAATTCCTCAAACTTGGGAATTTGTTTAGGTCTAGTTGGTTGAGAGATTCTCTCCAACTAGTTAGGCTCCTAGATTAGTGTGTGGTTAAGATATTTACTCAACCAAAGTGATTTATTGTCCAAGATAGACGCACTATCTTGAGACATACTCTTGATGTATTTATATGTTGTAACATTATCATTATTTGTGTTTGAGAAATACAATACATTGAGGCCTGTGAAGACTTTTTCAACATGTTTATGTCTCTGATACATGTTTATGTCTCTGATATTTTATTCATGTTTATTTTAAAATTATTCAGTAAATAGGAAAAGGTGGAATAAGAGCAGCATAACAAGTTAAACCAAAAATCAAAGTAACTGCACTAAATCCAACCAAGTCACTGTAGTACACTTAAACTACTATCCAACCAAGAGGACTTACCTCACACACCAAAGAGAAATAAATTTGTCGAAAGAAGCAGGTTGCCCTAAAATCGCCAATCGCCAGAAAACAAAATCGACAATCGTCATGGAAAGCAAGAAATTTACTGAAACAACCACCCAACAAATATAAGATGAAAGAAAGAAACAAATGCATTGGTTTAAAGGAAATTCTAATAAACCTAGGAGGCCATATGGCCCTAACTAATAACCAACAAGACCAGGCCCAGCCATTGGGAGTGCCCCACTTCATCCCTTCACAACTAGGCTTCCTCATCATAACCAACTTGCTCAGATGCAGGGGCACTCAATGGTGAATGGGGATTCATTTCACAGTTGCGCTTCCTACTGCAAAGGTGGTTATTCATGCGGAGGAGGGGCTCTGCCTTAAGACATAACTATTATAATTGTTTTATTATTATTTATTAACTAACAATTGTTTTATATTTTTGTACTTTTTTAATGTTGTAGTCTTAACTATTTTAATTTGATGGAAGACAATTATTCAATCATCTAACAATGATTCTAGTGATAAACAATGGTACAAAGTCGCAGCTATGGTGGTTCTTCACAAAGAAAAACGCCTTACGACGTAATAATTAAAAATAAATAAATAAATTATATTTTCATATTACCATCATTATGTCAACGCATGTCCACTATTAATCAAAATTATCGTCTAAGAAAACATATTTCCTTAATGTAGATTTAATAAAACCAACCAATAATAGAGAAACACTTAAAATCAATTATATTATGGATTAGTGATAATGAATTAAATACATATTACCATGACATAGTTTTGAATGTTTTACAATTTGGAATAGTAATCATCACATATCAATAACATGGAAAGTGCAAATACAAAAGATCATATTCCATCTTACAATCACAAAATTAGTCTAACCACTTTCCTCTCATCATCTAATTTAGCATACGTTAATATCGTGACATTGATTAGATTATGTTTGTTTATTGAGAGAATCTAACAATAACACATTATTAAACTCTAAAACATACTTTAAATCTTAAGAGGATATCTATTCGTTTACACGACAATATCATAAGAACATTACAAGAGAATATTTTACTTTATTCGTTTACAATTGAATATCTATTCGTTTACAAGACAATATCATAAGAACATTATAATATGAAACTTTGAACTTTGATATTTGCCGGCCATAATTTTTGGTATTTTTTCGCTCCATACTCTTTCATACATTCTTTCTTTTATCTTTTTCAATATTTTGCATCTTCTATTTGTGGTTGGGTTAAAAAAGAATTCGTTACCAAAGGTATTTATTAATTTATGTTTTGTGGGGTAAAATGAATTAGTTTGTTATTTGATTAAAAAATAAATGCTATTTTACAAAGATAATGTTAAATATTTAAATTTTAAATTTTAAATAATATTTAAATTTTGGATTGTTATTTTAGAATTATTTCAAATGGTTATTGCAGTGTACCATTAAATCAAATCAAATTTGGTTGTTTTAAAATCAAATTTGGTTGGTTTAACTAAAAAAATATATAGTTGTTGATACATTACTTTAACCGGTATTCGTGCTATCCATCTTTGCGAGCTGGTTTTTAATCTCTATCCATTTTTTCATTTTGTAGTGAATTCTTTTTATTGTAGTGGTTGTACATTCTTTAGTGACTTCTAAATTCATTATAGGTAAGAAATGTGGAATTATAAAATTAATTCTTTAAGATAGTTGTTTATTTTGGATTGAATGTTTGTTACAAACCATTGCGATTTAATGTAATAATCATATAGCTTATTGTTCTATCCTTAGCTAGAGTAATCTAAGCTAAATTATTGTATTGGCAATTTTCACATGCTTTCACTATATATTTTCGGCCATATATATATATATATATATATATATCTTAAAACTCATTTTTGGATATTTGTTATTTTAATAGAAAGGTAGAAATTGCGGGAAAAAGAAATTGGTGAACTTGTTATTTATTCACTAGGTTCTTGATTAGATCTTTAATAAATTGATTTTTGAATATCTATCAAATTGGGAGTGACTAGAGACGTAGAAAAGGACAAATGATTGGAGGGAAATATGGTGAAGTTCACTATCTATTATTATAGTTGTACATGGTAAATATGATTTTATTGTTTTGTTACATGTATTTTAACTTATTTATTCTTATCAGGTCTACGATATATAAATATGAGGTATTAGGTTTTTTTATGTAACAGCTCTTGTGAAAATTTTATGTAATAAAGTTAAAATAATGACAGTGGTTGATGGGACACTTATTCCAAGTTGAATGTTAGGAAAAACATCCTAGGGGTTGTTCATTTGGTTTATTATGGCTAAGGAAATTGGAAATGGTTATGGAAAAGGATATGGCTAAGGCTTTGGAAAGGAAAAGTGGCATTTTGGTACATTTATTTATGAAAATAATGAAAATTAGGAGAAAATGGAGATGAAGGGCCACATGTTGCATGTGAGGAGGAAAATGAAGGAAAATAATGGAAAATGAAGAAAATAGAGGCTTCTTCTATAAAAAGGCTTTTGAGGATCAGTTGGTACCTTTTGTTAGTGCATTTTTGGAGTTCTGTCATTATTCTCTCTCTCTCTCATATTCTTAGATACTTAGAGTTTTCTTGGAGCACTCTTGGAGAGTGTCGATACTTGGTGATTTGGAGAAAGAAGACAAAGGAAGAGCAGGAAAGCACAGGTGGACATCAGGATCAACAGCTACATCGGGATTTGATTGCAGGTACCGCATTGCTACATCGAGATTTGGCATGCATGGTGTATGCATGTGGATTTTTCTAGCTTTTCCATTTCCTAGACATCCATGGTATTGTGGCTTTATTTCCATTGATTGTTTTTTGGTTGGTTCTCATGATTCCTTAGATGTTGGGTTGAGTTATTAGTTCTTAGAGCCTTGGTTAGACAAACATTTTGGATCCCGACATACAACTATTGGGTTGAGTTACTAGTACTAGAGCCTTGGTTGGGAAAATGCTCTAGATCCCTAGGTGGGTTGAATTACTAGTCCTGGAGCCTCGGTTGGACAAGCACTCTGGAGCGCGAGAACAGTTGGGGTTGAGTTACTATTCCTGGAGCCTTGGTTGGAAAAAACACTCTAGAGCCCTGGAGAAGCTTGGATGGAGATCAATTCATGATGGTTAGTTATTTCTGACTGTGAGGTGGAACCACTAGTTTGGGGTTAAGATGGTTTGGTCTCTGGAGCCCTGGTTTGGTGTTGATTGACGTGTTTGATAAAGTCACACATTCATGCTTGGAATATGGCATGGGGGTGATTAGTTGAAGTGAGACTTGGCTCAGCCAATCTATGGTCAGGTGGAATGTGGAAGTCCAATCTCTGGTTGTTTTTTACCTTCAATAATGAAGAGCTCATTTCTCTGATATTCGATATGAAAATGTACTAGTCTATGATGAATTTTATTGATATTGTATCCATTGTATTTATGTTGTTAATATGATGGTTGTAAGCATGTATTAGATCACTAGCGATGTATGGCTCCATTCATGTTTTTGCATGTAAGAGAATACCTAATGTATTTATGATCTGAATATGGTAAAACTTGTTATTTCTATGCAAGCTCTCTCATCAGTATTAAAAAAAAAAATTAAGGATTGTCTCATTTAACCATTTGTGAAGGGGTTAAAGTGTCAAGTTTCATGTGTTCTTGATGATCAAATTATCATTTAATTAAAAATTAAAAACTCATTTACAGAAAATAAAATGCAGAAACATAACTCACAGAAATCACATAACACAATGGATGATGATGGATTTCACCCCTCCTGGGCTACATCTCCATGGACCTGCTTTAACTAGCTAGGCCCTATTGGGATTATGAGTAAAATGTCTTATTAAAAGCACCATTATTGCTCCAATGGTTTTTATAACTGTTCCATTGGCTTCATAACACTCAAATACCCCAAAAATGACTATCCAGTCTCTGAATTTGGTTCACAGCTCATCTAGGCTTGACCTCCAACCCCGGTGGCCATGGGCTTGTTTAATCTCCAAAGGGAAAAAATCACCTTCAGATATGCTCCAACGCCTCTATAAACTGTACCACTATGTTCAAAGAATCAAATACATCAAAAATTGACTATTCACTCACTAAAATTTGCCTTCAGCTGATCTGGGCATGGCCTTCCCTCCTGGTGGCCCTAGGCTTCAAAATTATTCAAGTGATTAAAAACACATGTATATGAGCTCCTCTTCCTCTGCAAGATATTTCAAAGGATTATGGACATGCCAATATGCTAATAATGACTATCCTTGAGCAAAAATTGGTCGAAAATTGACCAAGATAGGCCTCATTAAAGTTTCCCTAGATTCTACCTCTAAATCTAGAAAAATGCCAGTTAGCTCCACCAAATTTGGAAGTGGCATCGGATTTGGAGATTCCTCCAAAATGTCTGCCATATTTAATTGAAGATTAATTATGGGATAAGTGTGCTTAACTTCACTAATCCGAAATTAATTGTTCGGCGCTTAAACAAGGTCTAATGGTAGGGTCACATGAGCAGGCAGGTTGGCCCGCGGCGCTGGCCCCCTCTGCTCCTCCATTGGAATTCGCATACCCTTTAAATATAAACTCGGCGCCTTCAAATTCAAGGACTTTTGTTGTGGCATGTTAATGGAAAGGCGCGATGGAGAGGGGGAGGTCATGGGGTCAAACCCCGACCTCACCTCTTAATACATTGTTTTTTCACCACGATTAAATACGCCATCGCATTAAAGTTTGAACTTTGGATTTTGCACCACGATTAAATGTGGCATCCCACCATATTAATATATGTGCCAAAAATGTTAATACTCCAAACCATACACTCCAATTATATTTCCATATTTAAATGTATGCCATATAAAAAATGTGCCAATGTGATGTTTTGAGACTTGGAACTTTTGGGTCATTAAAATAATATATGTGGAATTAATTAAGTAATATAAGTTTGAATTTAATATATATATATATATATATATATATATATATATATATATATATATATATCCAACTTTATTAATTAAAAAAAATAATTCCATCACATAAAAATTCATGAACCCAAACTCAACATTGGAGGACATTGGAAAATTTTTACCTTCACAAACCAAACTGGTGAATCCAATTATGACACTTTTCATAGTCCCATTGGACAAAAACTGAAGAAGATCCTTTGCATGCTAACTGGGTTTCCATGTCATCAGTTGTACATATTATACATTATTTAAAAAAAAAATTGTTTGTTTTGAACGGCGATCAACAGACCATAACTCCTTCATCCAAAATCGGTTATCAATGAAATGAGTTGTGTTGGATTCCTTGTGACGCGTCAATCAATGTCTTTCTATTTTGGTGAAATTCTAAGCACTTTCAGCTTTGAGCTAATTTTTGCCCCTGTTCCAGATTCTGATCACTCCTTCCCACTGACATGCCTTTGGGCCTCGAAAATATGGTTATCTCATGAGTGTTGAACACTATTATGTTTCCCAAGTTCTATAATATTGATTATACTTGGAGAAATTTCTATGACAACCACTTGGTCACTAACATGCCTTGCTTTGCCTTGCAAATGGTTTGGCTCTTCAACCAGTGTTCTCATTTTGTTGTTGATCCAATCCAACACCTTTTGGATGATATAACACTTTTTTTGTACCAAATTGATTCCTCAGTGCCTTCCCACTCAGAATATTGTTCCTCCTTTGTACAATGAGTGAACTACAACAAATAGCTTCCAATATCAGTAAAAATAAGAAAATAAATTACCATTATTTTACCTCCACGGTTCCAAATTCCACATCTGGAAGAATGCATTCGCCATCTACTTCTCTTCTCTGCGTCAACACATAACATGGTCTACAATGGCTGCAAATGTTTTTTACATCTTGTCACAACACACATGAAAGAAATAACTTGATGACATATCCTCTTGCTCCTTCAAAGCAACTAATTTCACACCATGTGAACATCGTCATGTACTCTCACATCTCGGTGTACAAACTATCGACCAAACACAAGTTGATAAAACATGCCTCTTCAAACAACTGACTCTCAAGTCAAGCATAAGCATGTATAACAACTTGACGCTTCTTTTCCCAAAACAAAAATAATTTCACATCTCATGAAACACTTCGTCAACATCTCCTCTTCATCTTTGGAGACAAAATCAACTCTTCCAAGTCGACATGACATGCATGTACACACACAATCGACCAACACATGTTGACACTCATGCATGTGCAAATGATAAACACTGTCAAGTTGACAACATAGATGTTAAAAAAAGAGATTGACGAACACAAGTCAATTACTCATGCATGTTCAAGCACAATGAAACCATCAAAATTCCACTATTCATACACACAAACTCTCATGCATGTATACAAGTCTTCAACCCTCTCATAAGTACAATCATAAGTACAAGAATCTCATTCATATGTACATGTACTTAAAGCTAAAATGAAAAATATTGTTGCAATAAAGTGAGTCAACATACTCCACTTTCAATCACCTTCTTGGTGTAAACATGCAACATGCATTCCATTGGAAAAGAAATGCATCAACATCAAAAGACATGCAAATTCTTAATTGGATAAGAAATCTAACCATCTCTTACCAAACCATTTCAATGGCGCTTCTTTCAGTTGCACACCATCATCATGCAAATCATCTTGACCCACGTCGATTATGGAATCTTCTTTTGCATTCTTGCCATTCTTTTTCTCCACCTTCTTCAAATGTCATGGATGACTTGCTGGATACAAATTCCAACACTTGTCTACAAGATGACCTTGCTTATGGAAATGAGTCCAAAACAATGGCCTCTTATTTTTAGCATGGTTTTCGTTGTCTTTGGATTTCTACCTCATTTTCTTTGAAATTTTCCTTTGCATGGCTATCTTCTTCCAGCACCTCGAAACATTATGGTTGTCCAAACCAAAAAAGGAACATGCAACTTTTCTCCAAGTATTATGTGAGAATTTTCCATGTTTATCATAAGCAAAAGCAACTTGATTAAAATCAGATCTATACCTTGAACATTCACCTTTATCGCCTTCTTGAGGAGGTTAATTTGATGAGGTAGTGGCTCTCTTCAGAAAACCAACAATGCATTCAACGACTGTAGAGCTTTCAACATCCTCTTGTTCACCATTCTCATTAGATGCATGCTTATGAGCACCTTCTTGCAAAGTGGGTGTAAAAATTTTGCATTCCTCATGAACACAATCTTCAGAAGCTTGAGGTAATGAGCATGAAATGAAATTCCTTCTTGGAACAACTTCATGTACCTCCTTGGCTTTAGAGTTTTCTCCATCATGTTTTCCATAACCAAGACCCAAATACTTAGGCCTTTCCTCAACAACAATTGGCTCAAATATGCCTTATGAATGTTTGCCTAATCTTTTACCTTCATAGCCCATCTTGATCAATAATTTGGACCCTATTCCTCAAGTGTTTCTTTCAAAATAACCTACACATTCATCTTGAGAGGAAATTGTAGATAAAATTGAATTGCATACCTCATTTTCAAGCACATATTTGGCTAAGGCTTCCTTGGAAACATGGAGCTAAGTCTCCATTTCATGCATATTTGCTAGGTTCTCATTTTCAATATGGAGCTGAGTCTCCATCTCATGCATATTTTCAAGAAGTTCTTGCTTCTCCTCCTTCATGGAAATCAACTTCTCTTGAAGTTTAATTCTCTCCCTATTATCTTCATACTTCTTTTGCATCCTATCAATCATGATGTAGATTTTCTACAACATCTCTTTATCAAATATTTTTGCTAAGGAACATTGACTAGAAGCATCACTTAATGAAGCTTCCATCACGCCTGCAATGCTTACAAAGCTTCTTTGTTGTGTTTTGAGAATCTGAAGTCTCAATCTTAACCTTCTCCTTCACACATAAACTTGGAAAACTGTTAAATTCTCCTTGCACAAATTCAACAACCAAAAGCTATAGAACCAATAGCTAATTATTCTAGCTAATCTTGGCTAAAATGAGCTAAAAAAAAAATTTGATACCAACTTGATCTGAATATGGGAAAACTTGTTATTGTTATGCAAGCTCCATCATCAGTATTAAAAATGCGTTTAAGGATCGTCTCATTTAACCATTTGTGAAGGGGTTAAAGTGTCAAGTTTCATGTGTTCTTGATGGTAAAATTATGAGTTAATTAACAATTAAAAACTCATATACAACAAATAAAATGGAGAAACATAACTCACATCAATCACATAACACAATGGATGATGATGGAGTTCACCCCTCTTAGGCTACATCTCCATGGACCTGATTTAACTAGCTAGGCCCTCTTGGGATTATGAGTAAAATTTCTAATTGCTCCAATGGTTTTTCTAACTGTTTCATTGGCTTCAGAACTCTCAAATACCCCAAAAATGACTATCCAATCTCTGAATTTGGTTCATAACTCATCTAGGCTTGACCTCCAACCTCAGTGGCCATGGGCTTATTTAATCTCCAAAGTGAAAAATCATCTTCAGATGTGCTCCAACGCCTCTATAAAATGTACCAATGTGTTCAAAGCATCAAATACATCAAAAAATGATGATGCACCCACTGAAATTGGCCTTCAGCTGATCTCGGCATGGTCTTCCCTCTTGGTGGCACTAGCCTTCAAAATTCTTCAAGTGACCAAAACCACCTGTAGATTAGCTCCTCTTCCTCTGAAAGTTGTTCCAATGGATTCATACCATTCAAATATTCTAATAATGACTATCCTTGAGTAAAAATTGGTTGAAAATTGACCAAGATAGGCATCATTAAAGTTTTCCCTAGATTCTGCCTTTAAATTTGGAAAACTGCCAGTTAGCTCCACCAAATCTAGAAGTGGCACCGGATTTGGAGATTCCTCCAAAATTTCTGCCATCTTTAACTGAATATTAATTATGGGATAATTTTTCTTAACTGCACTAATCCGAAATTAAGTGTTGGGCGCTTAAATGAGGTCTCATGGTAGGGTCACATGAGGAGATAGGTTGGCCCCCTCCACTCCTCCATTGGAATTCACATACCCTTTAAATATAAATTTGGCGCCTTCAAAGTCAAGGATTGTTGTTGTGGCATGTTGGTGGAAAGGCGCGGTGGAGAGGGGGAAGTCATGTGGTCGAAACCAACCTTGTCCCTTAATACGTTTTTTTGCACCACTATTAAATACACCATCGCATTAAAGCTTGAACTTTGGATTTTGCACCACGATTAAATATGGCATCCCACCATATTAATATATGTGCTAACAATGTTAATACTCCAAACCATATGCACCAAGTATAAATATGGCATCCCACCGTATTAATATATGTCCCGACAATGTTAATACTCCAAACCATACGCTCCAAGCATATTTCCATATTCAAATGTATGCCATATAAAAAAATATGCCAACGTGATGTTTTAAGACTTGGAACTTTTGGGTTATTAAAATAATATATGTGGAATTAATTAATTAATACAAGTTTGAATTTAATATATATATATAACAACATATTATATTATTAATAAAAACCAAATAAAATGCTAATATATATAATTCCATCACATAAAAATTCATGAACCCAAACTCAACCTTGGAGGACATTGAGCAATTTTTACCTTCACAAACCAAACTGGAGAATCCAATTGTGACACTTGTCACCGTCCCATTGGTCAAAAACTGAAGAAGATTCTCTGCATGTTGACTGTGTTGGACATTGGGTTCAACGCTCCCCGTGTGTTTCACGACATGGACTAATCGCCTCTTGTGGATCCTAACTCTGGCTATTGTAGTGGAGACTAAGGCCTGCGGGTTTTGGTCTAACGAAAATCATGATTCCAACAATTGGTATCAGAGGGATATTTCTTGAGTTCGAAACTCACCTAGCTCGCGTTGGGGGGGAGGTTGTTGGATATTGGGTTCAATGCTCCCCATGTGTTTCGCGACATGAACTAACCGCCTCTTCTGGATCCTAACTTTGGAGATTGTAGCAAAGACTAAGGCCTGCGGGTTTTGGTCTAACAGCAATCGTGATTCCAACACACTGGACTGCCATGTCATCAGCTATACCTTTTCTGCAATATTTTTTTTTAAATTCTTGTTCTCAACGACGATCAGCAGACCATAACTCCTTCATCCAAACTCGGTTTTCAACGAAATGAGTTGTGTTGGATTCCTTGTGACGGGATGATCGTTACCGTTCTAGTTTGGTGCAATTCTAAGCACTTTCATTTTTGAGCTAATTTTTTCCTTGATCCAGATTTTGATAAATCTATGGTCAAATTGATTGTATGGTATCTTATGATGTATGGTATAAATTATTCTTAGCCATTCATAGATAATAAAGAGACCCCTTTGTTTAAATCTGTTTTCTATACCTATAGATGCAATATTTGTGACATGTTTGACGAAATTCTTGTCATGGTTGGGGGGGTCTGGATGAGTTCCTGATGATTTGATTCCATCCATATATATTTTTTAATGTTATTAACTCTCTCCTTAAGTTACAGGAAGTTCTGGGCAGTGACCTGGGCTCAGGAGCTAAAAATGTGGCACAAATCCCGGGGCCACAGGCACAAAAATTGACTTTTGGGGCCATAGCCACTACCTTAACAAGGCAAGCCCATGGCTAAGGGTCTATAGCTGCTCCCTTTCCCTTTCATGCCCGTGAATAAGCCTTGCGAGGGTTAAAAATCAGTTTCCCGTCAAGGAACAGGGCCCTGGAAGGTTGGGTTACCTCTTAGGGATGTCAATGATGCAATGTAAGGTATGTTTGTCGTGTTTCCATCAGTTTCACTTCCTAAAGGTCATATAGGAGGTTTAATATAATATTAGTAGCCTCTCGTCACATGTTTACCCCGATTGGCCGGTTACTTGAGTCGATGTGGGAATAGGGTGTTACATAGTGGTATCAAAGCATGGTTCAACCCTTGGACTGGATGGGCAGTGTATTGATCATGTTTTTCTATTGGTTTCTTATGTGTTTTGCATGCCTATGGTGTATGTGTTTGTGAATATGTGTTGTGTTGGCCATGGTGGAAATGGTGTCGCCATGGAAGGGTTGATGGTGTTGTTTTCAATATGTTTTCATGGATGTATGACTGATTGTGTGTTGTTCTTGCTTATGAATTGTGTGTGCACTCTTGGTTACATGTTGTTACATGTTGTATTTGCATTTCTTATGTATGCTAGGTCATATAATGTTCATGCTTGACTAGTGTATGTGTATTCTTGATTGAGTGATACTATGTGTTGAATATGCATTGGTCGTTCATACTGGGTTGCATGTTGCATATGTCCATATATGGTTTGTGCTTATGGTTTTGTGTGGTCAAGATTGCATTGGTGTGTATTTGGTATGGTCATGCATGGATGACTCGACCCCAACTAGAATCATGGTTATGCATTAGTATACCTTGTGCTACAAGTTTGTATGTTGTTATTATTTTGTATATACATGTATTATGTTCATTGGTTGATATTGCAGGAAGTATCCTCCCCAAATTACACCAAGGTACATTGATTTATTTATGAATTGGTTTATCTGACATGTTGCACATTGCAAGAAGAATTCAAATATGAATAGCAAAATGGTAGACTATAGAGATTCTCCAAATGAGTCATATGAGCAGCATCGTGACGAGCACCATCATTAGGTACATTTTTAGGGATTAATGTCACCTTTTTAGCCTAATTATTCTCTCTTTCTCACATTTAATTGCATTATTCTCATATGTTTCTTAGTGAAGATGGCGTATTAAGGGTTGTCATACTTCGAAGCCTAATCTGGTTTAAATGTAATAAAATCAAGAGAATATGCCATTTTTTAGGAAGATTGCATAATCAAGGCTCATATTAGACAACAAGCAGTGATTGTAGGAGGGTTGACCACCCTCTTAACTCCTAAAGGCATCCAATATCTCCTCGAGATTCTCCTCCAACAGCTCGAAATTAGAGACAACCAAGCAAGTGGAAGATCAAGGGGAGCCAAGATCCACTTCTCTCAAGTCCCAAGTGGACAAACACCTACGTTTTAGGGATTGTTCGGTAGCTACCCTCTAGGATAAATAGGACATAGCAAGAGCTCACTAGGATTCGAATTTTTTGGAGGTATTTAGAGTACTCTTAGCTCTTGTATTAGACATTTGTGAATTTTATGTGTTATGTACAAGACTAGTTATGAAATAAAATGAGTATTTGGTTTCTTCTCCACTAAGTTAGTTTCAGGGAGCTAAGCTTGTGGGTTAGGGCACAATCCATTGGCCTCAGTCTCTCTTACATACTTGTTTTTTATTTCATCTTGCAGTAGTTAATCTCTTTCCATTTCATGTTCAATAGCATATAAAATCTGAAAACAGTGTGTTACAGCCTCCCTCTCTCACCTCTTCCATGGGAGCTTGAGGAGGAAGGTCTTCACAACAGACCAAAATCTCTTTTAGTTTATGATTTCCTGGAAAATTTAGATAGGTTGCATTTCTTATCATGGACATGTTGTAGATGCAAAGGTAGATTTCTGTTTCAAATTCATAGGTAGGTTTATTTAAATTCAACTCATCTTTTCCACCATTTTTATGATATAATTTTCAATGATGAATGCATAATAGGTTTTCTTGCAGGTTTGAATAGAGCAGCAGAGGAGGACTTCCCTAACACCATTAGCTTCATTCTCCACCCTTCATCAACCAACTTCCATCCAAGTCACATTCAACCCTGTTTTTGGAAATCTCCACCACAACACCGAGAGCCAACTTGGAGGTGTAAGATAGGCTTTGTGAAGAGATCTAAGCTTGAACAAGGCATTGTTTACCCTTCATCCACCTAGATCCACCTTCATTACACCTCTCCTAACCCTTTATTCACCATTTATGGCCTCAAACTACCCTCGGTCTGTTTCCTGTAGCGTTTCAGGACATGTTGTAGAACTACAAGAAATCATATAGCAGATCCTGTAGTAGCGCCAACCACTCACTCCTTTAGTCCAAAATCATTGTTTCACCTCATCTAGGCCTAGCCTAGCCTCCAACACACCTTTAGCTCTTAAACCTTGAGTCAGGGACCCTCTTAGGTCACCTTAGCGCCTCCTTCTTTTGCTTCAAAATAGAGTCATTTAAAAAGTGTGATTAGCTCATTCCTAGATGCATTATTAAGCATAGTAGTTAAGCATGAGATATATTGGAATCAGTTAGTCATTTGGTTAAGCATGTGTGCCTAGATTAGTTTCCTTTTCTGCAAGTTCAATTCAACAATTTAAATTATGAATGCCACTTAGTTTAATTTCCTTTCTTGCATTAGCTTAAGTGTGAACTTCTCTTTTTGTAGATAGCTAGATGAATCCTTATGATCTAGAGTATTTTATTTTCCTTTTGATAGAGTAATGTTCATGATTTATTTCCATTCTTATATTTCATTCAGTAGTGTGACATAATTCCTTTCCTAGAAGTAACCTTAGCAGCTACACCTCATTGTAGAATTGAGAAGAGGATGGCATGAGTAGAACTCATCTATTGTGCATATAGCACTGTCACCTCCAATTTTGTACAAACCTTGGGTTGATAAAGTAAATTTGAGTAGCCTCTGGGAGTTGCAACACTCTTGGTGCAATACCAAGGCTCACCACTTTTTGGCATCGTTGTCGTGGAGGTGTCTAAGTAGATATTTGATTCTTATTTAGCATTATTTTTTGCTTAGTTCCAAAATATTGAAAAATGAAAAAATATTTTGATTTTTATGCTTCGTAGGAGTAGGGATAACCAAGGAAAATTCTTACCAAAAACCCCCACATCCCCACACAGTCACCCTTCACTTTTCTTCAGTGACTGTGAAGTTGAACACACCATAGGTGAACCACTTGAAAACTTTGAAGAACCTATTGGAAAAGAAGAGGAACTTGCTTCACCTGAGGAACCTGCTTCCCCAATTCAAGTCATCACTGAAATTAGGACCCAAGGATTCTTTCCCATTAGAGAAACATATGGAAAAACTAGAATGAATAACATCAGTCCCTCTGCCCTTCCACATTTCCATGGCCTTACTTCTGAGGATCCTGGCACCTTCATGTTCAATTTTTTTGTGGTCTGCAGTACCTATGACTATGCCTCATATGACTAAAATCTAAAACTATTCCCATCCACCCTCAAGGATGTAGCTTTCCTCTAGTTCATGGGTTTTCCTGGGAACAAAATCAGTACCCGGGCATAGATGAAAGATTCCTTCAACAATAAATATAGAGACTACTACAGATCCAAATAAACTAAAGAGGAGATATTTAGGATGACTTTTTGACTTGATGAATCCCTGTAATATTATGAAGAAATATTCCAGTTGGAATATAAAAGAGACAACTGCATCCTTGATCTCGGATCACTCAAATTGGTACTTCTCTGAGGGATCGGGGAAGAGGTGATAGAAACCCTAAATATGATGTCTATAGGAGACATCCACCAGCTACCTTATGAGGACATCAAAATTTCCTTTAGAAACCACTCTAGGGAAGTTAGGAAGAAAGGTAGAGCTAGGCAAAGCATGACCAACACCCCTTCCTCTTCCACCTCCATCAAGCATGAGATTGGAAATATGTTGGAGGACTTAAAAAGTGATATGTTGCACACCTTTTCTTTGCAAATGGACACAATTTAGATCAAGAGGATGCAAGGGTAAGGATAGAGGTCCTTGTCTATCTTATTCCCTAGATGTACCAGAAAACACCCTTGAAATGAATGTCGACTAATTTTCATAGAGGTTTTCTTAGTCCATGAAGAGAATCATGCCATTGATAAGTTTCTCTCCTTACCTCGGCTAAAATTTGTATATAAAGGTGGGGAAGGAGGACCAGAGAAACTTTGTTTCATAAATCATATAAGTTCTCAAGGGCTTCGGTCATATCAGCAGGGAATGCAAGGTGCACCTTACTCCTACTATAATACCAACCAGAATGCACCTATGCAGTATTGGTACACATCCACTCCTCCATCATGGCCTACACCTCCTAATTGGCCTTACACCCCTCCATATCACCCTCATCCTATGAACCAACCATTCCAGTAGTATGTGTTTAGTCAATTTAGTGTTCCTAAATTGCTTCCATTAATGATCAACCAGGGCTTGTAACTTTGATGAAGTGTGGTGCACTATATGTGCTTAAGAAACCTACTCCTTACTTCGTTGCATGTGTTTTTCTCATTGTTTTATGGTTTTTGTCTTTTTAGTCCTTAGTGTGCTATCCTAGGCTAAAAAGTGAGAATAAATCTAAAGGAAGAAAAATGAATGTTATGAAACTAAGTTAAAAAGAAATCAAATTTTTATGGAAAAAATCGAAGGCCTAGTTCTAGACAAAAAAAGATAAAGCAAGTACTTCAATTAGTAAGCAAACCTAATCCATGGATCTATAACTCAATTGAGATTTGAGAAATGAAAACAGGGAATGCAATTGATAACTCAAACACTGCATTGAATCTAATCATTTAGTCATTCTTGCAAATTATATTCAGATTAGTTTCTTTCAGAATGACCTTTAAAGAGATTGTTTTGTGGCAATGAAATGAGGATATTCTATCTATAATCAACTAAGTAAACAATAACTCAAAACACTGCATTAACTCTAATCATTTAGTCATCCTTGAAAATCATATTCAGATTAAGTTATGTCAGAATGACCTTTAAGAAGATTGTTTTGATGCAATGAAATGAGGATCTTCTAACTACAACTAATTAAGTGAATAACTAACTTATCAAGTCTCTTCCAATCCTGAAGCCTTCACTCCTTGGTATGGCTCTCGGACAAATCAATTATTCTCTTAATTTTAGTAAGCAAATGACAGGAAGAATGAAGTGCTAAACAATTACTATTTCTATAAGTCACTAACCATTTTAATATAAGATTTGAAAATAGAAAAAATTGGCTTTTACTTGGTTGAACACAGCAATTGTCAACTATGAAAGACAGAAAATGAAATCTAAACAATTACTGTACCTATAAGTCACTAACCATTCAGTTGTAAAGATTTTTTAATATAGACAAACAATTTTTACTCAGTTGGACACAACAATTGTCAATTATGAGAGACAAAAAATGAAATCTAAGCAATCACTGTACCTATAAGTCACTAACCATTTAGTTGTAAAGATTTGGTAATATAGATAAACATTTTTTACTCAGTTGGACACAGCAGTTGTCAATTATGAAAGCAGTAAACTTGATCATAAGCAGAAAGAAATACTAAACAAAGAAACTGAAGTAAACCTGGCTAGAAAGCATAAAAACCTCCTTAGGCAGCAGGGACCCTCTGCTACCAAGTTGGTGAAAACTTCTTAGCTCCAGAAGTGCAATCAAACCAACATTTGATGACTGAACTTCTTTATTGATAAACTCACAAATCTACATCCCATTCCATCTCAAGCCTTGTTACAAAACACTCTATAATCCTTTCTCTTCTTCTCCTATTTTTTTCACCTTCCATGATAGGAGAAAGTTCCCCCTATTTATACAAAAATATGAGAATTTATCTCATTAATGAGAGTCCATAAAACTCTCCCTCTATCTCTAGATTTACAATCAAAATAGGAAATGATAAGACACATGTCTTTTTAGAGTTTCAATACAAAATAGGAAATGAGACACATGTCTTCTTAGAGTTTCAATACAAAAAGGAAATGAGACACATATCCTCATGATCCCATAATCTTCTCCACTCAAATTCGAATATGGTTTTGGTAGGCCATATAAATGTCTTTTAGAAGCTTCCTTTTGACCTACACATGGCAACAATCTCATCCATCTTGTTAGGTATAAGCATATGCACATTATTTTCTAATTTTTAACCACAAATTCACTTTAAAATGATAAGAATTAATAAAGTTTGGAAGAACAAAAATGTAACCCAATAGTGGTAATGGTAAGGTAAATGTAATGAAATGGAGGTGGAGTTAAGGTGTTAATATGGAAATATAAGTGAAAATTTAATGGAAGTTAATGATAATTTCAAGGTCCAACAGTATGTTCCTCAACCACCTCAGTGGAGCAACCCATCATAAGGGTGGAGGCCCCAACACAACCAACCACTTGCTTCACTGCCTCCACCCCAACCTCAACCTCAGCTCACCCACTCTTCTCCACCTAAGTTTCCTTAGATTCCTACACAGCCCAATCGAACCTGAACAACAAGTAGGCCCAACATGGTTTACAGTGGGGAGACATCCTATCCAGCTTATTTTGTGGAGATACATGAGATCAACCTCAGGTCTGGAAGAGTACTCCCGGAAAATCATCCTCCATCTCCACCTACAAAGATTGAGGAGGAAAAGGAAGAGATAAATACTCATATCGACCAACCTCCTTTTCCTCAGCGCCTAATCCACCCTAATAAACACACCCCAGAAGAGCTTGAAATTCTGGGAGAACTGAAAAATCTGTGTGTGAAAATACCCCTTCTCCAGTCCATTAAGGATGTCCCTATTTACAATAGTCTCATCAAATAAAAGTGCTTTAAGAATCTTTTTAGAAAGAAGAAAGACACCCCCACCATCAATGTTGTGGGACAATTGTATGAGTTAATGTTGGGAAGGGTGATCTTCTCGAAGTACCTGTACCCCAGAATTCCAGTAGTAGATGTACACAACGATGGTGTCATATTCCCCCACACTCTGATTGATCTTGGGGTTTCCATCAATGTGATGACCAAGGAAACTATGCTTAAACTTAACCTCTAAGGATCATTGATAAATACCACCACTGTGTTGCAACTTGCAGACCGATCCACAGCAGTTACGGAAGGAATTGTTGAGGATTTTATAGTCTCAATCAACTCCTAGGGGTACCCCATATATTTCCTGGTCCTCCAGCCAAAAACCAAGTTTATTGGATATCCTCTCATTTTAGGAATACCTTGGTTGGCCATTTTTTATGCTTATATTAGTTGCAGAGCTGAAAACATGAATTTAAAGAATGGGTCTTTGTCCAAACAACTGGTATTGTATCCTCCTGCACAACATTCCATTGAACACAACCTACCCTTTTGGTTGCAGGATGAAGAAGATGATGATGAAGTGGGTAGTACCACACCCTACCCCATTTTTATAGATATTGTTCTTAGAGGGGGGAAACCCGATGAGGATGATCTAATCAACCACATCATTGAAATCCAGCCTCCATTTCTATTGCACTTTATGACCGAGTAAGAGAATCTGAAAGCCACCCTTGGATTGAGATGCACTCAATTAATTCAACCTCTCAAGACACCAATTTTGTGGAATTTGGCACATCAAAATCCCTGAATATTAACTCATCCCTCTCAGCCAAATAAGAAGAGAAACTATGTCAGTTCTTGAAGGAAAACTTGGATGCTTTTGCTTGGCACTACAAAGACATGAAAGGGGTGCATCCCTCAGTGTGCACACATCATATTTATATTAAAGAAGGATGCAATCATGTGCGCCAGCCCCAAAGAAGGATGAACCCATATCTAAAATACATAGTGAAGGATGAACTACAAAGTTGTTGGGTGCAGGTTTCATCTACCCCATATCAGATAGTGAGTGGGTGTCTCCTCTTGTTCTAGTCCCAAAGAGAAATGGAAAGTGGTGAATCTATGTTGACTACCGAGAATTAAGCAAAGCCACTAAGAAGGACCATTTCCCCTTTTCCTTCATAGATCAAGTCCTAGATGGTCTTGGAGGGAAGAATTTTTTCTCTTTCCCAGATGGGTTAAGTGGGTATAACCAGATCCAAATTAGCCTTGAGGACCAAGACAAGACCACTTTCACATGTCCCTGGGGAACTTTCGCTTACAGAGTCCTTCCCTTTGGGTTGTGCAATGCCCCTGTTACTTTCCAAAGAGCAATCTTGAGCATTTTTTCTGAACTAGTCCATGACCTTGTAGAAATCTACATGGATGACTTCACACCTTATGGGTATGATTTCCAGGAGTCTCTCTTCAATCTAGGAAATTTTTTGAGAAAGTACATTGAAATGCATCTCTCCCTAAGTCTGTAAAAGTGTGAATTTCTAAAAATGGTAGGGATAGTCCTAGGTCACTCAATATCATAAGCAAGAATACAGGTAGACCCAAAAAAAATCACCATCATAAAAAGGGTGCATGTTCCTCAAAAGAAATGAGGTGTCATAATTTTCCTAGGTTTGGCTAGCTACTATAGGAGGTCCATTAAGGACTTCAGCAAAGTGGCTTTGCCATTATTCAAATTGTTGGCCAAAGATTCTGAGTTTTTTCTGGTCTATTCTTTGTCATGATGCTTTTGATCTCATCAAGGAAAATATAACCACTACCCCCATTCTTCGAGGTCCCAATTGGGCTCTGCCCTTCCACATCCACATAGATGCATCAGATAAAGTTGTGGGGGCAGCCTTGGGGCAGTTAGAATACAAATTACCCTATGCCATCTATTTCATTAGCAAGAATCTGTCCAAAGTTGAACTTAACTATACTATAACTGAAAAGGAGCTCTTAGCCATTGTCCATTCCTTAAACAAATTCAGGAATTATATTACTGGTTATCAGACCTTTGTGTTGAGATTCAACAAGATGATGAAGCTTAGTGAAAATCAGTTGCCTTCACTAAGTGGGCTAGCAGGCTATTTTTAGGTGCAAGTCTATTTTTAGACTATGTCTATTTTTAGACATGGTGATCATATTTTAGAAGTTGCAGGATGCTATTTGTGGGTGGTTGTTCAAGTTGGAAAAATATATGAAATTATATTTTTAGAATATTGGGTGAAGTCTATTTATAGATCGTTGATCTAAAAATAGATGCATGTCGGTTATTATTAGCTCTTAATAATAATCTGACAATAAATAACAACTTATTCTCTTGGAGCACTTTATTTCAGTGTACAGATTTGGAAAATCAGTGGGTTGAAGGAATTATGTAATTCCTAGGGTTTACTGGTGGTTCATGCATGGAAGACTTAGATAGAACTGAAGTGGCAAAGTTATGACAGAGTTGGAAGAGTAGTTCATGGAGTTGTTATTCAGTTTAACTCAGTTATTGGAGTTAAACTCAATTGAGCTAGTTGTATCTATTCTAACTAAATGATACACTAGTGAGAGTGGAGTAAATTAATTATTTAATTAATTCACAAATAATAACTCATTAATCAACTGAAAAAATACAGCAATTAACTATAGTGCATGTCAGTTCCAGTGGAGACCTAGTGGAGAGGTAGGTGAAAGGGTGAGATGGACTATCTGTTGTGACTATAGTGATGCATTGATTGCATCACACACACATTGGAGTTTCCAATGAGGATTACGCAGTTAATGCAAGGGAAATTCGAATTCATTCAGAGCTATTATTCAGCAGGGATTGCGCAGTGGAGGCAGGCTATCAGGGGGCAGAAATCAGTGCATGGATTTGCATATTTCTTCAGATAGTGTGTGACGATTATATTGTAATGAGAGCTTGATGTACTAAGCTTTGTATGAGATTGTTACATGATATCCATGATACATAATATATGATATTTGGGGTTTTTAGCTTCAGGATTTCCCATTAAACAACTTTGTTATGTGCGATTGTTTTTATTGCTTCATGTGTCTGCAATTGAGTTTATAATTTCCGCAAAAGATTAACAGTGGAAGGATTATGTATTTAGAAAGAAGATAAATGTTGTTAAATCTGGATAATATAGATATATAATTAATATGCTATATAATTTCTACATGGTATCAGAGCAATGTTAATTCTTGAAGATTGCAATTGTGAAGAATTATTGAGTTTGCGCTGGTGGACAATTCGAATTTGCTGCAGAAAATTCTTGGTGCGACAGTTGAGTATACATTGAAATGTCTTTCAATGGGTTGCGATTGGAGTATGCCCTTGATGGCAGATCGAATTACATAGCCTGGAAGGATAGGATGGAGACGGTGCTTAAGGATAATGGAATGAAGGATTTCATTGATAGCGATTTTCCTAAGTCGGGTTCTAGCGAAGTTGCGTTACTTGACGCATGGCAAAAGAAGGTAGCAAAGACAAGAAGAATTATGTTGGAAGGTCTGAAGGACCATATTGTTTCAAGCCTTCACGGGAAAGCCACTCCATTTGCAATGTGGAAGGCTTTGACATATTTTTTCCAAATCATCAATGACCAGAGGAAGTTGGCACTGAAAGATAAGCTCAGAAAAATAAAAATGGAGAAGGGCAACAGTATTCCAAAATATCTCACAAAGTTTGTCCACTGTAGGGATGAACTGGGAAGTGTGGGGATTACTGTTGATGATGATGACTTGGTGAGCTTGGCTCTCCTTGTGCTTCCAAAGAGTTGGCATAGCTACAAAGACTCTATCAATGGACGGGAGAAACTGTCGAGTTGGGAGTGACTTTGGTCAGATCTTGTGCAGGAGGACATAAGGCGAAGTACCAGGGATGGCTCTTCATCGAAGAATAAATATGAAGAGAATTTCGCTTTGGCTGCAAAAAAGGAAAGGTAAGGGGAAGAAATTCCCTTCAAAATCTGAGGCTAAAGGCAAGAAGCAGGATTTTTCCAAGGTGAAGTGTTTTCACTATCACGAACATGGGCATTTCGCCACTAACTGCCCACAGAAGAAGAAGAAGAAGAAGGTTGTTGGAGCTGCAGTGGTTGAGGCCTTAGGCTCGCAATTTGAACTTGATTTCTCTTTGATCTCATGCTTGGTTTCAAGCGCTATGGGATCGGTGTGGTATCTTGATAGTGGTGCTTCTTTCCATATGACGGGAGAGAAGTATTTTTTTAGTGACTTGGAGGAGAAGGATCTCCAAATGCATATAGAGATGGGCGACGATGGTCGATACAGTGTGACCTGCATTGGGACCATTACCTTTGAGAAGGAGACATGTAATCCATTTCTGTTGAACGATGTTATGCATGTTCCAGGTCTGAAGAAGAACTTGGTCTCGGTCGCAATGTTGGAAGACAAAGGTTATGACGTTGTTTTCAGTGTGGGAAAATCCTTCCTTAGACATAAAAAAATGGATCAAACCAAGAATATAGGGATTCGAGTTAAGAATATATACAAGCTAGAGGTAGATGGCTGCACTACAATAATGGGAAAAGAAGAAGAAGTGGTGAGCCGGGATGAGGGTGAATTATGGCATAGGAGATTGGGCCATCTTCACCATTGCGCTTTAAAGATTTTGAAACAGATTTCTACTGGACTTCCTAAGGGTATTCTTGCACAGTCAGATCAATGCAAGGGATGTACTATGGGTAAGTTTGTGAAGACCACCTTTCATGAGAAGGAGAACCACGCTTCGGTGATCCTGGAGAGAATTCACACAGACATGTGTGGACCTTTCTCGGTTGCTTCAATAGCAAAACATAGGTATTATGTTTTTTTTTTATGACTATTCTCGTAGATGATGGATCTTCTTCATGCAGAAGAAGAGCGAAAAATTCTCAAATTTCTGTGAGTTTAAAGCATTGGTGGAGAAGGAGTCGGGGAAGTAAGTGAAGGCTCTACGGAGCGATAATGGTGGTGAATATACTTCGGGTGAATTCAAAGACTTTTGTAGCAAAGAAGGAATTTGTAGAGAAATCATAGTGCCTCATAACCCACAGCAGAATGGGGTCACGGAGAGGAAGAACAGAACGATCATGGGTGTTGTACGAGCTATGCTACATGACCAGGGCCTACCGATGCACTTGTGGGCAGAAGCATGCAACACTGCGGTTTATGTGCAAAACCGTTGTCCTCATAGAATACTTGGCATGAGTACACCTGAAGAAGATTTTACTGGTAAGAATCCTGATATTTATCATTTGAAGATTTTTGGCTCATTTGTTTACATTCATGTGACTAAGGACGCCAGGAAGAAGCTGGAGCCGACTGCAGAAGTTGGGATATTTGTGGGGTACACAGAAACATCCCATAATTATAGTGTGTATTTTCCAGACAGTCGGATGACTATGGTGCGACGGGATATAAAATTCAATGAGGTGAAAGCCATGAAGTTGTTGCTTGAGAGGGAGCTACACTTGCATGCAAAGGAGGAGCTACTTGTTCCCAAAGATGAGCATCTATATGTGGATCAGCCAGAGGAGGAGATTCATGGAGTGGAGGAGTCCACTCATGCAGAACCAAACATCAAAAAAAGCAGAAAGCGTACCAAAAAAGTTGAGAGACTGAAGCTTGATGCGGCACATAATGTAGGAGTCCCTACATCACAGTGCAGGCAGAGACAGTCACCTGACCGTTTTACTGGATACAAGGCTCTTATGAGAAAGTGTATCTTGATAGAGCCATCTTATTTTGAAGAAACAGTGCAGGAGCCCACATGGGTAGATGCCATGGTGGAGGAGTATGACTCCATTGTTAGAAACAGTGCTTGGGAGATTGTTCCAAGGCCGATGGGTAAATAATTTGTAGGATCAAGATGGATCTACAAGGTAAAGCAAGCTGTTGATGGGAGCGTCAAGAAGTGTAAGGCAAGATTTTTTTCTTGTGGCTTCTTACAGATCGAGGGGATTGATCATGAAGAAACCTTTGCACCTATCGCACGGTATTCATCCATAAGGACCATTCTTGCTCTCTTAGTGCAGATGGGTTGGCACATTCATCAGATGGATGTGAAGATTGCATTTCTTAATGGTATCATTGAGGAAGAAGTGTACATTGAGCAGCCTTAAGGATTTGAAATCTTCAACATCGAGTCACATGTGTGCAAGCTCAAAATATCGATGTATGGGCTGAAACAAGCACCTCGTGCTTGGTACACACGGATCAACAGCTATTTCACTAGACTTGGCTTCACCAAGAGTGAGGCAGATGCAAACCTATATCAAATTGTGGTGGAGGGTAAGATTTTAATCATTGTTCTTTATGTTGATGATTTAATACTAACGGGTGATGAGCAGTTGATACACTCATGCAAGGCAGATCTTGCAAAGGAGTTCGAGATGAAGGATTTGGGCCTCCTTCATTATTTCCTTGGATTGGAAATATGGCAGCGGGAAGGTGAACTGTTTGTGTCTCAAGGCAAGTATGCCTGGGAGATATTGGAGAAGTTTCACATGCAAGGCTGCAAGCCTATCGACACTCCTCTTCCAGGAAATTGGAGGAAAGAGGATGCTACATCGGCAGAGGTAGTGGATGCCACTGTTTATCGACAGTTGGTGGGTTCGCCCATGTATTTAGTTAATACAAGACTGGACATATGCTATGCGGTGAACCATCTTTCACAAGTGATGGTTAAGCCTACCAAGCTCTTTTGGAAGGTAGGAAAGCATGTCCTGAGGTATCTCAGGGGCACATCTGAGTATGGCTTATGGTACAGACAGACAGATGAGGTGAAGTTGCATGGCTTCACTGATGCAGATTGGGCAGGCAGCCCAATGGATAGAAAGAGCACATCGGGAGGGATTTTCAGTATCGGATCTACAAAATTTTCTTGGTACATCAGGAAACAAAGATCCGTGGCACTCAGTTTAGTGGAAGCAAAATACATGGCAGCAAGTCAAGCTGCATGTGAGGCTATCTGGATGAGGAAGATCCTAGTCGGTTTGTTTGGTTCACATTTAGATCCTACAATGATACATTGTGATAATCAGAGTTTCATTAAACTCTCGATGAATCCTGTGTTCCATGATAGATCTAAACATATTGATATCTGGTATCATCATATCAGAGATTGTCTACAGTGAAATATCATGTTGCTTCAGTACATTCCTACAGAAGATCAGGATGCAGATATTATAACGAAGGCGTTCACCAGGGAAAAATTCAAATATCATAGAGGAAGGATCAAGGTGAAGGATAATCCCTATCTTGTTGAGAGGTTGTGTTGAGATTCAACAAGATGTTGAAGCTTAGTGAAAATCAGTCACCTTCACTAAGTGGGCCCGCATGCTATTTTTAGGTGCAAGTCTATTTTTAGACATGGTGATCATATTTCAGAAGTTGCAGAATGTTATTTGTGGATGGTTGGTCAAGTTGGAAAAATAGATGAAATTCTATTTTTAGAATATTGGGCGAAGTCTATTTATAGATCGTCGATCTAAAAATAGATGCATGTTGGTTATTATTAGCTATTAATAATAATCCGACAATAAACAACAACTTATTCTCTTGGAGCACTTTATTTCAGTATACAGATTTGGAAAATCAGTGGGCTGAAGGAATTACATAATTCCTAGGGTTTACTGGTGGTTCATGCATGGAGGACTCAATTAGAACTGAAGTGGAAAAGTTATGACAGAGTTGGAAGAGTAGTTCATGGAGTTTTTATTCAGTTTAACTCAGTTATTGGAGTTAAACTCAGTTGAGCTAGTTGTATCTAGTCTAACTGAATGACACACTAGTGAGAGTGGAGTGAATTAATTAGTTAATTAATTCACAAATAATAACTGATTAATCAACTGAACAAATATAGTAGTTAACTACAGTGCATGTCAATTCCAGTGGAGGCCCAATGGAGAGGTAGGTGAAAGGGAGAGATGGAATATCTGTTGTGACTATAGTGATGCATTGATTGCATCACACACACATTGGAGTTGCCAATGAGGATTGCGCCGTCAAGGCAAGGGAAATTCGAATTCATTCAGAGCTATTATTCAGCATGGATTGCGCATTGGAGGCAAGCTATCAGGGGGTAGAAATCAGTGCATGGATTTACAGATTTCTTCAGATAGTGTGTGACGATTGTATTGTACTGAGAGCTTGATGTACTAATATTTGTATGAGATTTTTACATGATCTCCATGATACATAATATATGATAGTTGGGGTTTTTAGCTTCAATATTTCCTGTTAAAAAACTGTGTTATGTGTGATATTTTTTATTACTTCATGTGTTTGAAATTGAGTTTATAATTTCCGCAAAATATTAACAGTGGAAGGATTCTGTATTTAGCAAGAAGATAAATATTGTTAGATCAGGAGAATCTGGATATATAATGCATATGTTATACAATTTCTACACTTTGTACATATTGAACATGTAGCCATCAAGTACTTAATGAATAAACCATATTTTAATGCTAGAATCATTATATGGTTTTTGTTGTTACATTAGTTTGATTTGACAATTGTTGACAAACCAGGAAAGGAAAATGTTGTTGCAGATTTTTTATCTAGACTAACTTTACCTGCAGATGAGGAAGGAATGGTCGATGAACAGCTTCCGGATGAACATCTATTTTCTATATCAACACTCTTTCCTTGGTTTTCTAACAGCTAACTACTTGGTTATTAAGATGTTTCCTCCAAACCTTTCATCCAAAGAAAAGAGAAATATTATCAGGTAAAGAGCCCCTTTCACTTGGATTGGGGGAAATCTCTTCAAATTGGGTCTTGATCAATTTCTTAGAAGATGTGTGAGGGAAGAGAAGGTCTTAGAAATCCTCTCAACATGTCTTGATGGTCCCTATGGGGACCACTTTTCTCTAAGAGGACAGCCTTCAAATCTTTGCAAGCAGGTTACTATTGCCCTACCCTCCACCAAGATGCCAAGAGATACACCAATATATGTGATCAGTGTCAAAGGATGGGGAGACCTACACCAAGGTATGAAATGCATTTTCAACCTCAGGTCGCTTTAGAGCCATTTGAAAAGTGGGGCATGGACTTCATTAGACCTATTGATCCACCATCCGGGCAAAAGAGGTATATCATAGTCTGCACCAATTACTTGAACAAGTGGGCTAAAACAAGGGTTGTGAAAGGATTAACGAAAGAAAATTTAGTTGAGTTTTTTAGAGAAAATGTGTTTTACAAGTTTGGATACCCCAGAGAGGTAGTCATTGATCAAGGGGATCAATTTACATCTCATCTCATTGATAACCTCATGAGGCATCATAATATAAAGCACAAGACTTCCACTGCCTATCATCCTCAATAAAATGGCCAGGTGGAAGTGACAAATAGAGACTTGGAAAACATCCTCACCAAGGTTTTGAGAATCCATAGGAAAGATTGGGCGGAAAAATAAGGGGAAGCCACTTGGGCTAACAATACCACCTGCAAGACAACCACAGACGCTTTACTCCATATGACCTAGTTTATGGGAATATATCTTTGCTTTCCATTAAGTTTGAGTATAACACCCTGAGAATGGTAGCTCAGTTGGACTTGGACATCACAAAGGCACAACAAGAAAGGTTGTTGTAGCTAAATCGTATGGATGAATTCAGAATGCCCTCCTTCACACATAGGTAATCTAGCTGTAAAGGAAAGTTTGGCATGACAGGCACATCAAAGAAAATACATTTCAAGAAGGATATTGGGTGCTTCTCTATCACTCTAGATTCAAGGACTTCGAGGGAAATATAATGACCAGGAGGCTATGACCTTATCAAGTGGATAAATGCCATGAAAATGGGGTTTTTCAGATCAGAACCATAGATGAGGAGGGGATCCCTCTGCTTGTCAATGGTTACAGGATAGAAATGTACAAGAAGCCCATGCCTAAGGCTGAGTTTATCAGTTCAATAAATAGGGAGGTGAAATTCATTGGAATATCCATGGTCTCCAACCCCTCACCTTCCTAGAGAAATAAAAAATAAAAAATAAAAATAAATAGGCATGGGTGAAAACCTCTATGAGGCATCCAAGGCCAAATTCGGGGTTGAAAACCTCCATGTGGCGATCCTGGAGAAAAGAAAAGAAAAAAGAGAAATAAAATATCCTTGGGTGAAAACCTCTTTGAGGTTCCCAAGGCAGGCTTGTGGGTTGAAAACATTTGCTAAAAAAGCCCACCTGTCTTCAAAAAAAACCAAGAGGAAAAATAAAAAGGGATGAAACAACACCTATGCACTAACTTGTTTATGTTTTACAGGTTGCTGATCAACGACAATGTCGAAAAAAAAGGAGAAACATCCTTTCTATATTTATCTTTCTCCTCTACCCATCCACTCCATGACCAATCCCAACATGCATCCATCCATCCATTTCTCCCTCTAGGTGAGCAAAAATTCCATGTTTTTCTTACTCTCTGTAGTGCTACAGTATGTTCTAGGCTGCTACAAGATTTCCTATAGTGCTACAGCAAACCCTGTAATGCTAGAGGAAAGTCATCTGAGAAGGAAAAAGCTCACCCAAGGCCACTTAACCCTCAAGAAGACATGAAAAAACATTTTTTTTCCTATACCTACCACTCCTAACCATCACTCCACTCCATGCATAGATATTCAATCACTAAACCTTCTATGTTGCCATTGTGAGCTAGTTTAGTTGAATCCTCACATAAGGCCTCTCCTCTCATATCCTCCTCCACTTCACCACTCAATTCACTTCCTAAAGCCATCCCTAGCATCCCTGCACTACTTCTCTTCATTCCGCAACTTAGTGGAGCTCCAAAACTGCAATAAGGGAACCGGTATAGGAAGATGATCACTTCTTGTAGAAATTATGTACATGCAACTGGGACATCAAAAAAGCATGAGGTAGCTGATGAAGATGATCCAGATGATCACCAGAGGAATCCAGAAGGGAGGCCACACCAACTGCAGAACTTGAGGATCTCCATGAGGCACCTGCAAAAGAATCAACAAGCAAAGGCAATAAGAAACTCACTAAAAAAATAAGCTGCTCACTCACAAAAATAAAAATATATATATAAATAAAAAAACACAGTGAAGGAAACAAATCATTGATGGCCATCACCATGATCCAGTTCCCTGCATCAAAGAATATTTCCCCTCATCAACATCTGTTAGGCTTAGGTATGCCTCCCTCACCCTCTCACTATGCATCATTTGGCTAAAATGAGTTAATGTAGACAATAGAGAGTTTAATAGGCAAAACAATTTCCAGTTAACTTGGCCACCCTCGAAGAGTTAAAGTAAAGAGTTAGTGGGTTTTGCATGCCACATGGTGCTATCACATCTGTTAAGAGAAATATCACGAGGGGTTGGAGGCAATTCTAAGGTAGATGGACATGATTGGATCGAGTGGGACCAACGGTCCAAATCAGGAAACCTCGTGCCAAATCCACATCACCACTACACTCCAAGTCCACTCGACTTGGAATAAAAGGTGTACTTTGGGTCATCCTCCCTCATTTTTTTGTGCATTTCAAGATTATTTAGAGTAGGAAAGAGATAAGAGCCACCAAGGAGCTTCGATCCATGGTAGATTTGTGTATGCAAACCCGTGCTACAGGAAAAAAAATTGATGCTACAGGAAGTTTCCAAGAGGCCAAACAGTGTTAGAAAGTGTCATGAAATCCATCCTTAGTGTGTATTGACACCCCAACACCATCCTTCAAGCAATAAAACATCAGAGTTGTAGAGGTAAGTGGACATCACCCCACCAAGTTTAAAGCTTTTTCATGAACATTTACACATAGTCAAGCCATAATTAAGAAATTTAAGAGGCTATTCAGAGTAGTAGGGGTAATAAAATCATAGTTTTTGTTAATTTGAAGCCTTTGGGGTCCCATATCACTATTTTTTTGGGACACAAGCTAGACAACCATCTCTCTAACACAGTCCAAATATGGGGGGAGGTTTTAACAGAAGGGAGCCCACATACATAAAAATAATTAGACTACACCCTCATGTGGTTGACATCTTTAGAAATCACCAGTGGTTGGGGTTATTCGAGCTCCTCAAAGGCTTTGATGATGAAGTGGCTCAAGAATTTGCAGTAGCCTTTCACTCTCAAGCAGAAGATAGGGCCACCAAAGTGGTTAGAGGGCTAGCTATTACCATAACCCCTGAGCTCACTAGCAGACTCACAAACTTTCCTCTAGGATTTAAGTGGAAAAGAGAGGAGAGAGTCTCTAGCACTGCCTCTAAGAATATTTTATTCTTGCCTAATGAATAATACATTGAGGATAACAATTGGGTAAGAAGGGAAAGTCTCCCTTACCCATGGGCTGAGGTAGCATATCATATCGTGAAATATATTTTTTGTGAGGGAAGACTAAGTTTGGTCTATGGATACCACTTCAAATTATTGCATGAGCTTAGATTCAAAGGATATTTTCCACTAGAGCAAAGACTAAACATCCCATATTTCCTCCATTCAATCAAAGACATGAGATAGAAGGGAGAGAAACCATCAACACCTAGCTCACCATGGTCTCATTAAAATCATAGTGGGAGATGCTCTCAATGGACTGAACATCCCTATACCTTGGTCCACCTTCATAGACATGGATATAGAAGCACTCATTGGGACACAAGATATCACTCTTGGATATACCCCTACCTCTAGTCTTGGAGAAAGGGATATCAGAGAAGAAGAGGAAGAGACTGAAAAGATAGAGGAAGAAGAGGAAGAAGAGGAAATGGAAATATAAGCAGAAACCAAAGACAATATAGGATCAGATGAAGGAAAAGAGGAGGAGGAAAAGAAATATTAAAATGGAGAAGAAGATGAAAAGGAGGAGGAATAGAAAGAAGAAGAGAAGGAAGGAAATTCATAAGAGGAGGAGATACTAAACCTCGAGTTGAGCACTGATATCTCTCCTCAACAAACTATCCTTTCACCAGAGACCACAGAAAAGGAAGTGGTTTCCACCTTATCCACTCTAAGTACCCCTGTGAAGGCAAAGAGAAAAATATATACCCCATTGTACTTCAAGACCAGGAAGAGTGCCAAGGTGAAACAAGGGATACCTCAAACTCCAGCTAAGAGCCCAATCACAATTGAGGAATCATCCAATAAGAAAGAATAAATAGGACCAGAGGAGGGCCACATTCAAGAGGTCACTTCACCTAAAAAGACACATGTGACCTATATAAGAAGAAACTCCTCAAGTCTAACATCCCTCAAACAAGTACCAACCCCCACATAACTTCAAGAGGAAGAAAAGAAGAGGCAACGAGGAAAAGAGGGTTTGCTACAGGAAAAGCGGAGTTTGCTACAGGAAACTTAGAAAATGCCACAAGAAACAAAAAATGTGCTATAGGAAGAGCAGAAATTCATGGGTAAGAGAACAAGGCACCCTTGGAAGGGCAGGAGACCCAAGGTGATGTAAAAGAGGAAAAAATTGAAGGGCAGGATGCCAAAGAGAAGGAAGAGGAGGAACCAAAGGAAGAGTCTGCCTCTCCAAAAACTGTCCCAAAATACATTACAGAAATTCCACATCCTATCCCACAGCCAAACTTGAACTCATATTACACATTCATTGAAGGAGGAAGGATGATCCCTCAAATTCTCTTATTTCCCCTATTCTATGAGCTAGAAAAGTAGAGAGCACGCACACACCACTGAATGCAAATTGCCAAAGCTAAAAATGTGCAAGATGTAGGGATCATGGAAGAGAAACCCACTGAGATGGGGAGAGATTTGGTTGATCTCAGACTTAGGGAGGAAATGTTAAAGGATCAGCTACAAGAGGCACAAGCATAGAATGCAATATTTAATGGCCAATTGTAGCAGAAGGCAAGTAGATTGCCACCATGGAAGACATGTGCATGGAGCCAATACAGCATAGGAATCCCTCCAAATCTTATGTCATCTACCTAAAGGAACAATGGTTGCAGTTTGAGATCAAAACACTAGCCTCATACGGGTCATTACCTTTCCAGAATTATAGGAAATTTATTGATTTTTTCAATTAGTCCAACATAGAGGATAAGGGTAAATTGGAAGAATTTTATATGCATGATATTTTCTTGACTGATCTGAAAATTTAGAACCCTAACTCTAGGTTGGGGGATATGTAACTGATGCCTCTAGCCTCTTCAAGGACAAATGAAGAGGCCAGGGCAGAGGAGATTAAAAAGGTGACGAGGAGGGAAGGAAAATAGCCTCTCCATATCAGGGCAGAGTTATTCAGCCCTAAATGGGTCATAAACAATCACATAATGATAGAAAATGATGCGAACCTTGTAGATAAATACATCAACACCCAAGCATAGGTAATTTCACACTATGATGACATTTCTAGACTACTCGAAGAGGAGTGTGTGATGGCATGTGAGAGAAGATGGAATGGCATCCAACTTAGCCTAAGAAACATGGAGTATCATACTCCAGAAATATTGAGAGTTTCCCTAGAAAGGGCATTGTTTTACAAGAGGGCCATGCAAAAAATGAAGATCCAATGGCTTGGCTTAAAACTCGGTCCACCTTTTCTGTTGGGACTGGGCGAAGGAAAAGATCAAGTTGAAGAGAACAAGGAATGGGAGGAAGTAGAAAATAATGCAGGATTCTACCCTCTTAAGGTAAATCCTTCCATGTCTCCTTGGGATGTCAGAGAGGCCACAAGGGCACTAAAAGAAATGAAGAAAGATGACTAAGTTTCTCATAGGATGAGCAACCATTTGGTAGGGGGGTGATAATGAGCACCATCATTAGGTACATTTTTACTGGTTAATTGTCACCTTTTTAGCCTAATTATTCTCTATTTCTCACATTTAATTGCATTATTGTCATATGTTGCTTAGTGAAGATGGTGTATTAATGGTTTTCATACTTCGAAGCCTAATGTGGTTTAAATGTAGGAAAATCAGGAGAATATTCCATTTTTTAGGAAGATTTCATAATAAAGGCTCGGAGTAGACAGCAAGGAGTGATTGTAGAAGGGTTGACCACCCTCTTATCTCCTAAAGTCAACCAGTATCTCCTCGAGATTCTCTTTCAACAGCTCGAAATCCGAGACAACTAAGCAAGTGGAAGATCAAGGGGAGCCAAGCTCCACTTCTCTCGAGTCCCAAGGAGAAAAACACCTAATGTTTAGGGAGTTTTTTGGTAGCTACCCTCTGGGATAAATAAGCCAGAGCAAAATCTCACTAGGATTCAATTTTTTTGGAGGTAGCTAGAGTACTCTTAGCTCTTTTATTAGAAATTTCTGACTTTCATGTGTTATGTACAAGACTGGTTATGAAATAAAATGAGTATTCAGTTTCTTCTCCACTGAGTTAGTTTCATGGAGTTAAGCTTGTGGGTTAGGGCCCAATCCATTGGCCTCAGTCTCTCTTATGTAATTGTGTGTTATTTCGTGTTTCAACAGTTAGTCTCTTTCCATTTCATGTTCAGTAGCATATAAAATCATAAAACTGTGTGCTAAAGCCTCCCTCTCTCACCTATTCCATGGGAGCTTGAGGAGGAAGGTCTTCACCACAGACCAAAATGTATTTTAGTTTATGATTTCTTGGAAATTTTAGATTTGTTTATTTTTTTTATCATGGACATGTTGTAGATGCCGAGCTAGATTTCCGTTTCAAATTCATAGGTAGGTTTATTTAAATTCAACTCATATTTTCCACCATTGTTATGATAGATTTGTCAATGATGAATGCATGGATAGGTAGTTTTCTTGTAGGTTTGAATAGAGTAGCAAATGAAGACTTCCCCAACACCATTAGCTTCAGTCTCCACCCTTCATAAACCAACTTAAATCCAAGTCACATTCAACCTTGTTTATGGAAATCTCCACCACAACACCGAGAGCCACCTTGGAGGTGCAAGACAGGTTTTGTGAAGATTTTTGAGCTTGACCAAAGGGTTAGATACCCTTTATCCAGCTAGATCCACCTTCATTCTAGCTCTCTGAACCATTTCCTCACCATTTTTGGCCTCAAACTACCCTCATCCTGTTTCATGTAGCATTTCAGGACATCCTGTAGCAGATAATGTAGCGGATCCTATAGTAGCACCAACCACTCACTCCTTCAACCCAAAATAATTTTTTCACCTCATCTAGGCCTAGCCCAGCCTCCAACACACCTTCATCTCTTAAACATTGAGTCAAGGACCCTCTTAGGTCACCTCATCACCTCCTTATTTTGCCGCAAAATAGAGTCATTTAAAAGTGTGATTAGATCATTCCTAGATGCATTATTAAACACCATAGTTAGGCATGAGATAGATAGGAATCGGTTAGTCATTTGGTTCAACATGTGTGCCTAGATTAGTTTCACTTTCTGCAAGTTCAATTCAGCAATTTAAATTATGAATGCCACTTAGTTTAATTTTCTTTCTTTCATTAGCTTAAGTGTGAATTTCTATTTCTTGCAGATAGCTAGATGAATCCTTATGATCTAGAGTATTTTATTTTCCTGTTGTTAGATTAATGGTCATGATTTATTTCTAGTCTTAGATTTCATTCAGTAGTGTGACAGACTTCCTTTCCTAGAATTAACCCTAGCAGTAACACCTCATTGTAGAACTAAGAAGAGGATGGCATGAGTAGAAATCATATGTTGTGCATATAGCACTATCACCTCCAATTTTTTATGAACCCCGGGTGGGAAGATGTGAAGAACGTCAGAGATGTTTCTGAGGAGGATTTGACTTGGAGTGAGTTCGAAAGGCTATTACAGAAGAAGTATCTATCAGAAATATACTACAACGATAGGGAAAAGGATTTCTATGAGTTGAATATGGGTTCCATGATGGATGAGGAGTATAATAGCAAGTTCTTGGAGTTACTGAGATATGTGCCTTACCTTAAGGAGGAGAAGGCCAAAATTCAGAGATTTATTAGTGGGCTGCCAATTACATTCAGAGATAGGATTGAGTTCGATGAGCCTATATCCTTAGAGGAGGTCATTCAAAAACTCAAACATTGTTATGAACAATCAAAGTGAAGATCGGAGACTAAGCTAGATTCGAAGGGTAATGCAAGGACCAAAGGAAAATGGGACAAGAAGTGAGAAAGGCCTCAAGATGCAGGTAACAAGGAGAATGTTTCCCCATCGAAGAAGTTCAATGCATCTAGTAGAGGACATGGATTTCGGTTAGGAGCTGAGTAAGAATGAGAGTAGGGATCCAGTGACATGTTGGACTTTTGGATGAGATCATCGTAGGAGGGATTTTGCACAACATCAGGGTGGCAAGCCCTAGACCTACAATGCGCAAGAGGCACAGACAATGGGAGACGTTGGGAATAACATTCCTCAAATTTATGTAGTTGTGGAAAACATGCAGGCAGATCATCAAGCTTATATCATTCATATGGACGGTAAGCGTTGTGATCAAGTTGTTTCTATTTTGATTGACCCTGGATCTAGCTATAGTTAAATTAATCCTGACTTGGTGGATTAGTGTGGTTTGAGTAAGGAAATGAATGCAGAATCTTGGTTAGTGCAGTTGGCCACAAGTGCAAAGAAAATAGTTCACCATTGGGTAAGAGCTTGTGCATTTGAGTTAAATGGTATGCCTACAACAACACACTTGCACATATTTCCATTGGGTTCCTACAGTATGCTATTGGGTATGGATTGGTTATACCTTCACAGGACCAAGGTAGAATGTTATGAAAAAAATATTGAATGTGTGGCTGAAAATAGGGAACCAAGAGTCTTGAAGAGAAATAAGAAAGCCACATCAGTTAGGATGGTGACATCCATGCATTCCAAGCGTAGTCGTAGAAAGGGTGTGTGCTATTTTTAGTTCATATATCTAATGACAATGGTAAGGAGATTGAGGATGCAGACGTTTTGAGCAGGTGTCCCATTTTTCAGAAGTTTCATGATGTGTTTCCATCAGAGATTTCAAATTTACCAACACATAGGGAAGTAGACTTTTCTATTGAGTTGGTACCATGGGTAGCTCCAGCATCAAAAGAACCTTACAGGATGAGTACACTAGATTTGGTAGAGTTAAAATTATAGTTGAAGGAAATTTTGGACAAAGGGTACATTAGGCCAAGTGTATCTCCATGGGGTGCACCGGTGTTGTTCGTGAAGAAGAAATATGGCACTCTTACAATGTGCATTGACTATAGGCAGCTGAACAAAGTTACCATCAAGAATAGGTACCCACTACCGAGGATCAACAATTTGTTTGGTCATCTAAATGGAGAAATAGTGTTCTCTAAGATCAACTTATGATCAGTATATCATTAGGTACGGATCAAAGAGCAGGACATCTACAAGATTGCATTCAGGACCAGGTACGGGAATTATGAGTTTGTTGTAGTTCCTTTCGGTTTGACTTATTCCCTAGCTACATTCATGTGTTTTATGAACAGTGTCTTGCGTCCTTACTTGGACAAGTTTGTGATTGTGTTTATTGATGATATACTGGTGTATTCTAAAAATGAGGAGAACATGTTGAACATTTGGTAGCAGTGTTGAGGTTATTAAGAGAGCACCAGTTGTATCCTAAGCTCAACAAATGTAGTTTCTTTCATACTGAGGTACACTGCTTGGTACATCTTGTCTCCAATGAGGGAATTGCAGTAGATCCAGATAAGAAAGAGCCATCATGGAGTGGGTAGCTCCTAGGAATGTTGATGAGGTAAGACCATTCATGGGATTGGCAGGTTACTATAGGAAGTTCATCAGGAAATTCTCACAGATTGATTATCCTAATACATCATTGCAGAGAAAAGGTAAGAATTTTGACTGGACAGAGGAGTACGAGGCCATTTTTTAGCAGCTCAAGCAGTTGTTGACACTTGCTCCAGTGTTAATGATTGCAGATCTGGACAAGAAGTTTGTAGTATGTACAGATGCTTGCAGGAGAGGACTTGGTGGAGTCCTTATGTGGGATGGACAGGTGGTATGCTATGAGTCACAGAAGCTAAATGAACATGATCAAAACTACTCGACACATGATCTCGAGCTAGCAGTGATCATACATGCACTGAAGATGTGGAGGCACTATCTTCTTGGCAGGAGGTTTGTACTAATGAGTGATCACATTGGGTTGAGGTACTTTCTTGACCAGTTGAATCTGAACGTTAGGCAAGCTAGATGGTTGGCCATGATTAGTGAGTTTGACTTTGAGATCAGGTACATCAAGGGAAAGGAGAACAGGGTTGCAGATGATCTTATCAAGTGGATACATGTAAATCATTTAGCAGCTATGAGCTCCTATGGGATAGACTTACGGGATAGGATCTTGCGGGCATGTCATCTGGATCACAGGTATATGGATATTGTGCACAAGTTGTAGCATGGTACAGGTACAGGAATTGGTACAATTACAGGTAAATTTGGTAGTACAGGTACACGTACATGTGGCAGTACAAGTGAAGGTACTGGTACTGGTACAGGTACAGGTACCGGTATAGGTATAGGTACTGGTAATGGTACAGGTGTAGGTGTGCATTATTTGGACTAGCATCTCACAACAGATTGATTGGTCAGATTTCAAGACAGGATATATGTACCAGAAAAATGAGAGCTCAAGAAGGTGATCTTGAGGGAGTTTCATACGAAACAATATTCAGGTCACCCAGGTTACCAGAAGACTTTGACTGCAGTGAATAAATTCTACTATTGGCCAAATCTGAAGAGGGATGTGGCAAATTTTGTGGCCAGATGTTTGGATTTTCAGATGGTTAAGGTATAGTGTAAGAATCCAAGCGGGTTGCTATAGCCGATCGCAATACCAAAGTGGAAATGGGAGGTCATTTCCATGGACTTCATCACAGGTTTTCCTAAGACAACTAGGGAGCACGATTCTATTATGGGTGTTCTGGACAGGTTGACAAAGGTTTCACATTTTATACCGATGAAGGCTACATACTCAACTAGTTATGTAGCACAGGTGTTTATCAAAGACACAGTCAGATTGCATGGTGTCCCAGAGAATATTGTGTCTGACAGGGATGCAAAGTTCACTTCCAAGGTTTGGAAGGAGTTTTTTTCAGGTTTGGGCACCGATTTGACCTTTAGCACAGCTTATCATCCACAGACAGGTGGACATACTAAGAGGGTCAACAGGATATTAGAGGATATTTTGAGGATGTTTGTGATGCATCAGCAGTGGAAGTGGGAAGAGTATCTTCCACTGGTATATTTTTCCTACAACAACAGGTCGTTGAAGATGATTCCATTTGAGGAATTGTATGGGCAGAGTTGCAACACTCCTATCAGTTGGAGTGATCTAGTTAACAGGGTACTGATTGGACTAGATATGTTGGCAGAGATGGAACAAGAAAGGTAGGTGATCAAACATAACTTGAAAGAATCACAGGATTGGTAGAATTTTTATGCAGACAGGAACATGTTTTTTAAGGAGTTTCATTTTGGGTATCAGGTGTATTTTCGTACCAAGCCCAAGAAGAGCTCCTAGCGCATTGGATCATGTGCCAAGATGACACCAAGGTTTTGTGGACCCTTCAGGATCATTGAGAGAATCAGACTGGTGTCCTATCAACTTGTACTTCCTTCCATAATGAAAGTCCATGATTTTTTTCATATATCATTTCTTAAGAAAATATGTTGATCATGCTATTGACTAGTCTTTATTGTAGTTGGAGCCAGAAGGAGAGTTCCAACCAAAACCACAGTGCATTTTACATAAAAAGATGCTCATGCTCCGAAATCGAGCAATTGAGCAAGTTAAAGTGAAATGGAAGCACTTTGCACCCAATGAAGCTACATGGGAGATGGAAGATCATATTCGGGCTATGTATCCTTCCTTTTTTGTCGTTTGAGGTAAAGAATTTTTGGGGTGATGTTGGTTTTGTTTAACATATGTTTTTATGATGTTTTGGTGTATTTTTTGATGTGATGTTCAGGTATATGTACATATGTATATGGATGTAAATATGTTTTGATTATGTTTTGGTGTATTTTTTGATGCGATGTTCGGGTATATGTACATATGTATATGGATGTAAATACCATAATGAGCTATTTTATAAAGCTCCAATAAGCGGTATGGTGTCATTTCATTATATTTGTCACGTTTTTGTGATGTCATGTTGGTTTTCTTGTCAGCAGGGTGATCATTGTAAATACTACAACGATCTATGTTTTAAAGCTACATGGGCAGTATGTTTTCTTTTCGACGGTGTTGCTGAGGTATAAGTGTGATTGAACACCAAGGATGGTATCCCCAAAGGGGGAGGGTTCTATAACATCCCTGGTGACAATTCCATGTAATAAAGTTAAAATAATGACCAAGGTTTATGGGACACTTATTCCAAGCAGAATGTTGGGAAAAACATCCTAGGGGGGTGTTCATTTGGTTTATTATGGATAAGTAAATTGGAAAAGGATATGGCTAAGGCTTTGGAAAATAAAAGTGGCATTTTGGCACATTTATTCATGAAAATAATATAAAAAGGGAGAAAAGGGAGATGAACGGTCACAGGTCACATGTGAGGAGGAAAATGAAGGAAAATAATGGGAGGATCGGTTGGTACCTTTTGTCAGTACATTTTTGGAGATCTCTCATTATTCTCTCTCTCTCTCATACTCTTGGATACTTAGAGTTATCTTGGAGCAATATTAGAGAGTGTGTATACTTGGTGATTTGGATAAAGAAGGAAAAGGAAGAGCAGGAAAGTGCGGGTGAACATCGAGATTAGCAGCTACAATGAGATTTGATTTTAGGTATCATGTTGCATGTATGTTTTCCTCACTAGATTTGGCATGTATAGTGTATGCATGTGGATTTTCCTAGCCTTACAATTTCCTGGACATCCATGGTATTATGGGTTTATTTCCATTGATTGTTTTCTGGTTGGTTCTCATGATTCCTTAGCTTTTGGGTTGAGTTACTAGTCCTGGAGCCTTGTTTGGACAAACGCTCTAGAGTCCTAGGTGGGTTGAGTTACTAGTCCTAGAGCCTTGGTCGAAAAAATGCTATGGATCTTGAGAAAAACTAGGGTTGAGTTACTAGTAATGGAGCCTTGGTTGGAAGAAATACTATGGAGCCCTGGAGAAGATTGGATGGAGAACAAATCGTGGCAGTTAGTGAGGTCTGACCGTGAGGTGGAATCACTAGTTTGGGGTTGAGACGGTTTGGTCTTTGGAGCCCATGTTTGGTGTTGATTGATGTGTTTGATAAAGTCCCACATACATGCTTGGAATATGGCATGGGGGTGATTGGCTGAAGTAAGACTTGGCTCAGCCAATCTATGGTCAGGTGGAACATGGAAGTCCCATCTCCGGTTGGTTTTTACCTTCAGTAATGAAGAGCTTATTTCTCTAATATTCGGTATGAAAAGGTACTAGTTTATGTATGGATTTTATTTCTATTGTATCCATTGTATTTATGTTATTAATATGTTGGTTATAAGAATGTATTCGATCAGTGATGATGTGCGGCTCCATTCACGTTTTTTCATGTAAGTGAATACCCAATGTATCTATGGTCAAATTGATTATATGGTAGCTTATGATGTAGGGGAGAAATTATTCCTATTCATTCTCAGATAATAAATGCACCCCTTTGTTTAAATCTATTGTTTATTCATGTAGATGCAATGTTTGTGACATGTTTGAAGAAATGCTTGTCATGGTTGGGTGGGTATAAGGGTGATTGAACATCTTTGTAGCAAAATTATTACTTATATGGGAGCTTTGTTCCTTCAATAGCAGTTTAACAGCTGGAAGGAGGTCATGGAGCATACCAAGAATGGTGTACCTCTATTCATTGAAAATAATTATGCACTTTGGAAAGGAATAATGGAGGTCTATCTCTTGGCGCAAGGTTACGAAGTATGGGACACTGTTCAAAATGGATTTACATCAACCACAGATGAACAAGGTAAGAAGAATTTGGTAAATGATGCAAAAGAAAAGAATATTATTATCAGTGGACTTATTGAATCTGATTATCATAAGGTGTTGGGTTGCAAAACCACCAAAAATGTATGGGACAAGCTTGAGAATATATATGCAGGTGACTCAAATGTCAAAGAAGCAAAGCTTCAAATCTATAGAGAAAAATTTGAGCAACTCGGAATGAAATAAGATTGCAACATTGCTGCATACTTTCAATACGTTGATGAAATAACCAATACTCTGGAAGGATTGGGAGAGCCAGTTGACGAGAAGACTATTATACGAAAGATTCTTAGAACGTTACCAGGGAGATTCAACCCAAAGGTATCGGTCTTAGAATACAGTGCAAATCTAGACATACTTAGCAAAGAGGAATTACGTGGAGTTCTCATAGCATATGAAATGAGACTTGATGAAGAAGAGGGTACTTCACATCTGGAAACTGCGTTCGTTGCATCTAAGAAAACCAATAAGGATAAACAACCTTCAATTGAAAAGGCATGCACCTGCAAGTGTGAAGAAAAGGGAGATGATGAAGAAGGTCTTTCAGATGAAGAATATGCTTACTTCACGAGAAAACTACAAATTGGTAAGGGACAATTCAAAGGTAAACTGCCATTGATATGTTTCAACTATAATGAGGTTGGGAATTTTGTAGCAAAATGTCCAAACAAAAGTAATGGCAACTCAAAGAGAAAGAAAGGCTTTAAGAAATTCAACAAGCAAGGATCCAAAAGGAACTTTCTCTCTAAAGAAGATAGCTCATCATCCGATGAAGACAATGATAGTGAAGAAGAATCCAATGAGAGAGTATTGTTTATGGGCAAGCACAATAAACCCAAGCACAATAAGCAAGAGGTATCAAACAACTAAGAATAAGGATGGACCATAGACAAATTTTATGAGGAAGCAATCAAGCTTATAAAAGATCTCAAGGTAGAGAAGATCCGTTCCAAAACTCTTGAAGAACAAGTTCATGGTCTCAAAATTGAAGTTGAAGAACACAAATGCATTGAAGATCCACTTCAAAATAAGTTGGAAGAAAGTAACCAAGAAAGGGAAGAATTAGAAGCCCAATTATTCTTGTTGCGTGAGGAAGCGAAGAAAGGAAAAACTATCCAAAACTATGCCAACAGCTCAAGGGCATTGGAAGAACTCATCAACAGTCAACGATCTTACAATAACAAAACTGGCATCGGTTACAAAGAAGAAGAAGCAGGACCTTCTACAACAAAATACAATGAACCTATGAGATCTGACATGCATGAAGACTTCATTGGACAAGATTCACAAGAACAACCTTGGAAGACAATTCCTCGACGAAAATTTCCATCCAGGTACCAACATATTTTTTATGGCTACTGTTATTCATGTGGAAAATTTGGTCATAAAGTTGTAGAATGTCACACGTACCCTAGGAACGAATACAATTCCAGGAGATCTGTCAAATATGAACCTCCCAGGGCTCAGCGAAATATCAATAGATTTGAACATTTAAGAAATAATATTTAATGTTACAAATGTCAAAACTTTGGACACATAGCCAAAGACTGCAAACTTGAAAATCCTCCAGAAGAATCTTCGAAGCCACATAATGAATGAACATGGAAGAAGAAGAAGAATGATAATTGTGCTCTTGCTCTCAAGGCTCAAAAGAATAAAGATGTGTGGTATGTTGATAGCGGTTGCTCAACGCATATGACTGGAGATAGAAATAAATTTGTATCTCTGAAAGAGAAGAAGGATGGAACCGTGTCCTTTGGAAATGATGGATCTTCAAATGTTATAGGATCAGTTACTGTCACTCTCGGAAGCAAATATTCTCTAGCCAATAATGTTCTACTGGTTGAAAACATGAATCACAATCTGCTCAGTGTTGGACACATGTGTGATCAAGGACACACAATACTATTCAACTCCACGAAATGTGAAATCAGGAAAGGTGTGTATGGTGAAATTGTGGCTACATTAAGTTGAGCTCCAAACAACATATATGTTCTGGATGAAGCAACTAAAGCATGTCTAATAGCTAAAGAGGATGATACAATAATTGGTAGCAATGATGATCGACTAAGTAAGAATTTTGCTACAAAGGTGTAAAGTGATTTCGAGATGTCTTTACTTGGTTGAAAATTAAGCATAGATGACTCATCTAAGGATGTGGATCAAGGGTTGTACAGATCTATGATTAGTAGTCTTCTATATGTAATAAACTCCCGACCAAATGTTATGCAAGCAGTTGGACAAGTAGCAAGATTCCAAGCAGCACCAAAAGAATCACATATTAAATATTTGCCAGCATTGGAATATCTTCGCCAGAAGATTGGGATTCTCCCAAGTTCTCATTAGAATTTCCTTTTTCAGAATATAAAGGGGGAGTGGAAGTGTGTGCAGGTCTAAAGGATGGTTGTGTGTCAGCACGAGTGGAAGTGTGTACAGATCTGCAGGATGGTTCTGTTTCAGGGGGATTTACCCTTTGACATTCATGTCAAAGGGGGAGAGAATGTTGTAGGAAGAGGTGTCATGATCGCAGGGGGAGTACTTGTGTTGCCATCAATGCCAAAGGGGGATATTTTTGATCAGCGGTTGTTATTGATGTCAACCCAAGCAACACCAGGGGCTAACCTAAAATTGAATGGGAAGTTTTACCTACCAAATTAAAATATTCTAGGTCAATAATTCTTTTGATGGTTTCTACTTGTCGAGATGTTTCCGTTGATATATGGAACGCCATGTAATTCTTCACGGTTTGAGAGATATTCATGTTTGAATTTTGTACCCCAGTTAGTGGGCTAAAACCCCATGGGGTTGGGGCATGGGTCATTGAAAAGTCATAATTAATATTTTTTATGCTCCTAAAATCCCTCCCACGTTCACTTGTTGAAGCCCCTATCAACTTAATCATTCATATATATTGTGATCTTCATTTCCTCCTTAGGCAAGGGATTCAGCCATCTGAAACAGGTCATCGTGGAATTTTCGCTCTAAATTTTTTTCTACGAAGGCTCAGAAGATGAAATGTTTATGAGGCAAAGCCGAAATCCTGAGGAAGCTGCAGTAAAAATTTTAGATCAAGTTGCGCAATATTTTTGGAGATATGATCTGTGGAAGTAAGGGTTTTTGCAGGCTCCTGAAATTCATCTCAAAGAAGTGACCTTGGTAAATTCGTCATAACTCTCTCTCTGAGTATCGGATTGGAATGTCATAAAAATTGAAAGATAGTGCACAATATGTAATTTTCTCTCTATCAATTTTAGAAGAAAATGAATAAACAGTGACACGTGGCACGCCATACAAGTGCGCTCTGCTGAAACATTCCATAATTAGGGCAGTGTGAGAAATTGGGTATAAATCTCTCTTGAAGAATCCAAATTGGGTCAGACCTATGGCATTGGAAAGAAGACTGAGAAGACTACTACAGGACCAAAAATCATATATTGAGGATCTGAAATAATAGAGATACACTAGATTCAATATCGAGCTCCTAGAAGGCAAGAAAAAGCTAGATCATGTGTTGTCAAGGATTTCAAAGGACTAGAATTTCTACAGCATAAAAGCAAAACAAGGTACAGCAGAGGGTAGCATGACAAGAGCAGCAACCAAGGTGCATAACAGCAGCAAGAATTTCATCATATGAAGTCTTCAAGTGGGCATCACTGCATACAATCATTGTACTTAGTCATTGTAAATACATTATTGTACAAATTGTACTAGTGTCTATCTGCCAAGGGTTGAAGAGGAAGTGTTGGGAGGTCTAGGATCATCATTAGGTGGTTGTGTCAAAGTTGGGGTTATGGTCTAGTATATCTTCTTCTTCTACATCATTCTATATCATTGTAAAGTGAACCATTTTCTCTGGTACGAGATTCCATTCTTCTTTTATTCTTCTATAGGGTGGTAGGGTGGTGCTAGGGTGAGTTGTAGCTCATTGGGTGTTGGTGCATCCGTTCAGTGACTATTGAAGAATCTCAAGCGTTGGAGCATCCATCCAGTGGAGCTGGAGAAGAATGCTTTTCTAGATTCTAGGAAGTTGGAGCTTTATTTTCAATTGGAGTTGAAAATAATTATTAGAAAAGGATTAGGTGGTTTTTGTCCCAGAGTGGGTTTCCACCTTAAAAATTGTGTGCATTTGTGTTCCTCTTGTTTGTTGCTATCATTGTACAAACACTGATAATAATTGAAGATTAACTAATGCTCTAATTGAAAGAAATATTGATTCACCCCCCCCCCCTCTCAATATTTCCAACAATCCGGATGATTTCCTAATTATGTGATTTATTCCATATATTTTTTTTAATGTTATTTACCCTCTCCTAAAGTTACAGGAAGTTTTGGGTAGTGACTTGGGCGCAGGGTCTAAAAATGTGGCACAAATCTCGGGGCCACAGGCACAAAAACTAAATTTTGGTGCCATAGCTGCTATTTTAACAAAGCAAGCCCGTGGCTAAGGGTCTATAACCGCTTCCTTTCCTTTACATACCTGCATATAAGCCTCGGTAGGGTTAAAAATTAGTTCCCCTTCAGGGAACAGGGCCCTGGAAGGTTGGGTTGCCTCCTTGGGATGTCAATGATGCAGTGTAAGGTCTACTTGTCGTGTTTCCGTAGGTTCCACTTCCTTGAGGTCATCTAGGAGGTTGAATCTCATATTAGTAGCCTCTCGCCACATTTTTACCCCGGTTGGTCAGTTACTTGGGTAGATGTGGGAAGAGGGTGTTACATTTTAAATCTTAAATAAAATTTGATATTACAAACTTTATATCTGCAATAAAATTTGATTTATATAAATCATATTTTAATTGTTTTAAAATCTATATTAACAACATTATGTTTCTTTGACATTCATATTAATTCATTTTTTAAGAGAATTTTGGTGGCAGATTTTCTTTAATATTTAAGGATTAGTAAAGTAAAAGGAAGCCCCTTAAAAATATTAAGGATTAGGACTTAATTACAGATAGTACATATGATATATTTTTTTGTATGGGTACAAAAAACAAATTCAAAATATCTTAAAAACTTACATACTATCATATTTTGATTTTTTTTTACATGTATATTATATGTATTTCGATTGCTTTAAAATTTATATTAATTTATATGTAAAAGGTAATGGTAATGGTAGCTCACTACATAAGGACTACCGCTTCAATCTACCTATGGATTCAAAAGCACTAGCAAAGTATTAAAGCTTTTGTGGATCTATAGCATCTAATACTATGGATTTATCATATTATTTGATTCCTACATTAATAGATATACTAATAACATCACTAGTAACAAGGAAACCATATTTAGGCGAGGTTAGTAGTAGAATACCATACCCATGCATATCATAAATTTTCTTAGTGTCATACTCATTGGTAATGCTAATAATAAGGGAAGCATATGTAGTAAATCTAATCTCGGCCCTCAAATTCACATACTCGTGGTGTATAGTCTAATGCAAATTCTTGGCTAGTTTGAATACCAATTAATGATGCCCATGGTAAGGATCCCATAAATGCAATTAGAGATCAAGATGTATAATCTCCTAGTCCACTTAATGATCTTTGTGACCATAATTTTTATTTTCATCACTAATAGATATAGATCATTATTTATCTAGTGTACCGATATCCAATATGAGCAATAGAAGTAACCCACATAGCTATTAACATCACCAATAACATCATGAATAGATATGGTTGATTGTATAGTAATTGAAGTACTAAAAAAAGAACTTGTAACATTGTTCTTAATCATGATCCAATTCTTTATGTAATTCCTACTAAAGCATAATAAACTAAAAATAAGGACCTATATGCAAAGGCAAGCACAAGGCAAAAGGTAAGATTCTAGATCCAAATGGAGATATTGTTACTTTTTTAATTTAGTTGAAGAGCTAGCCTGAGAGACAACATTAGTAGAAAAACAAGAAAACATAAAATGGTATGCATGGAAATGGAAATGAGGACCATAAACATCAATTTTCAATGTGTTTCCTCTCTTCTTGTCTTATTGTGTAATGGTTTGGTTTAGTTAAGGTAGTGCATTGCCAAAACTTTATGTCTTTATTGTTTTTTACTTTAATTTAGATATATTTAAACTAAGCAACAGGGAATAGATACTATGTAGCACTTATTTATTAAGTGATATTGTAAATAATTTATGGATTTACCAGGGAGTTGCATGTCACCATTCTCTATGTTACAAGCAAATTATAGGAACCTACAGTTGAAATATTCTTATGATGTGGGAAGGTTATATGATATCGCAATAAAATTATGGATGGGCTATGGAAAATATACAAGTTCCATATACAAGTATCCTATAATGGATTTATCAGTTGAATATAGGAAACCTACAAAAAATATATATCATTATTCTTCAAGCACTACAACTACCTTAAGACAAAAACATTGTTTCCTAATCACCATGGCTCTAACTTGGACCTCTGGAATTTAAAATCAAGAAATAAAGGACAGGGAATATGTCAAAGTATCATAGGAGAATCATGCTAAGTAAGAATAAGGAAATCTAGCATGATGAAGTTGTTCATGTTTATGTGACCATGGATTTGGTAAAGTAGCTATTGTAGTTTTCTCAACACTTGGTATAAGGAGGTAGAGCCCATTTTCACAAGACAAGACCTATTAAATAATATTATTTAAGTTTTCATATATTTTAGTATTAATTCTGATTGTATTGAAAATTTTCTTGATTTATTAGTTTAGTTGCATATTATAACCATTTCTTTCTATAATTGGCTTTGGCATCCAATTGGAACTGTTACTTTGTGATAAGTAAATTACTTTGCATTCTTTCCATTGAAGTGTTAAATAGAACTCTTTCAAAATTTGGTGATGAGAGATTGATTGGGTTGATTTTCATTAAAAGGTTGTAGTTTAAAATGGTGGTGCAACTTCGGCAATTATTAATTCAATACTTTCTACAATTAATTACTAGGCTTATGCTTTAAGTTTGCTAGCATTGATTTCATTTCCAATGGTTAATGACTTTGTAACTTTTAGATATTCATGTCTTAACTTCATAATGATAAAAAAAAAATGAATAAAGAAAAACTCCCCTCCAAAAAGTTATGCAAAAATACAAAACATTGAAAAAATTTAAAATTTAGGTATCAAGACTTAGCCTAGAATCTTACTCCCCCTTTCCCCACTCAAAGTTGTGCTCAATATTCACCCGCCATTCACCACCACCACTTTTACTTAAGCCCCCATCCCTATCCAATCAACCTCACTCTCCCTCCCCTTGTAGCCTTCTCGCACTCTCCTCTCCTCGCCTTCCCCCACATTTCTCTAAACAAAAGAAACACATTCCCACCTACCCACCCCATGACACAATAATATCGCTCATGTAGTGTAATAGGAGAAGTAAGTGGGAAAACAATGCTCATGTGGTGTAATGGGGAGGGCAGGTGGGAATGGGTTGCTTCCATAGAGAAATGTGAAAGTGGAGGGAAAGGGGTTTGGGAGATTTGTTAAAAGAGTAACGGGAGGAGGATGGTGGAATAAGGGGAAGGAGGGGATAATCCAAAAAGAAAAAGAAAAAAAACTAATATATACATACATACATATATATATATATATATATATATATATATATATATATATATATATATATATATATATATATATATATATATATATATATATATATATATATATATATATATATATATATATATATATATATAAGGGCAAAAAGTGTTTCCCAACTTCACGTTTTCACCCATATATATATATATATATATATATATATATATACTGAAGTCACTTTATTTTTTCATTTTACTTCAAAATATGTATTATTTCTATTAAATAATAATAATAATAATTGAATATGAGAAAAAAATAAAAAATATTTAAAATAATATGTTATATTATATCTTCTTCTTTTTTTGTCAAGTTGTATGTGATCCTTCAGGTTTGACCTGTGGCTTGAGAAGCCATGACCCATGGGCATCTAATCATTCAAAGTCACCTAGGGATCGCATTCGGCCTGTACCGCATCAGCCCTAAGCTGACTTTATTTTTTAGCATATCTCTTCTCCCTAGCATAGGGCACAACCACCCCCCGTGAGGTTTGATCCCAAGTCACCTTGCTAATGAGGTCCATCCTCAACTGGTTTTGCTAGTGAGACTTGACAATATGTTATATTAACTAAACTAATTAATAATATATAGTTAAATAAATATTACAACTTTAAACAAAAATAGAAATATAACCATTTTTATAATGTTTTAAAAAATATAAGGAAAAATAAATAAAATATGTCATTTAAAAAAATAAAAATAAACATTTTAATTTTAATTTTTTTAAACCTAAAAAAGAGGTGTTTTGATAAATTATATAATTAAGAAAATTTCAAATGTCAAAAAATTATCTCAGAGAAAAAGTGGTGATCGTGCCAAAAACACTCTACAACCAAATTCTTGAGTAAATATTCATAATATGCATATCACATTAAAATAAATTTAAATAATGAGAATTCATATTCATAACCACAAAATTTCAAACCTTCATGCTTAAATTTAGCTAACTAGCATAGATTCATATTAATTATAGATCTACTAAGTTCCCTAGAGGGATCAAGTCTCTCAAAATGCAAACCTTCTTTTGAGTGCAAAACTTGAGGAAAGGTTCGCACCTCCAGAGATTTGGTTCCTCTTAGCTCTTGGTAAATTTGAACTTACGATGGATCTAGAAAAATTTTGTTTTCATAATTTAGATTTTCCACATTAAAATGTCAATACATGGCCCCTCATACTTTTGTCTATTTGGTTCACTAACTCTGGAGATCGATGATCTCCTGCCACGCAAATCCACCTAAAGCAATCACTTCTTGTCTACTCAACCACGGAGCCTAACCCCAAGAGCATCGAGAGAAATGAACCCCTCACCTCTCAATAACAAAGGTGCTTTAACCACGGAGACTTGACCAATTGAGCTAACCCTTGGGACTATATGACCCCTCATATTTAGAAGTATAAAAAATATGTCCATGCAATATAATGTCTCTCATTATTATTATTATTATTATTATTATTTTAAAAGCATTACTTGTCATTACAAATCTCTCTCATTACTAATGGAAAAATAATTCTCTCACTCTTTCCTTTTCTCATTTGTTTTTTTTTCCAAGAAAAAGTCGTAATTTTGATTAATTGTAAGGAAAATTACATGTTGTATTTGCTTCAGGTTGCTTCAAGCATACCCAGTAGTTATCAAAAAATATCAATAATGTTCTGTTAAACATTGTTCAGCAGTATAATAGCAAAATATTTACAAAAATTTGCAATGTTCGTGCCCATATAGACATGGTTATCGAAATATCATCGTCTGTATGCAAAAGAAAAAGAAAAAAATATAAGCCTCTGATCAGACAGGTTGATCAGGTGGCGCTGGGGGCCCAAAATCCTCTATGAAAGGATGATGATAATGCTGATATATGTTCGCTCCCAGTTGTTCTGTTATATGCCAGTGTCCCCATGTTATTTGCACTGCTTCTTTTGACAAGCGGTCAGCATCCTGGTTCCTTTGCCTGTAAATGTGAGTGACAGTAATGTTTTCAAAATGATTTTTAAGAGAAAGCACTTCATCCAGAAAATTTCTAAGAGAGTGTACATGACATGCAACAATATTATTGAACCATTTTATAATGATCGTTGAATCCCCAAATATTTGTATCCTATTGCATCTCTTGTCTAAGGAAAAAATAAGAAGCAGTCTAAGGCAGTTGAGTTCTGAATAGTTGTTTGTGCCAGGGCCCAAACCCATTTTGATCTGATAGAAATGATTTTTAGATAGGTAAAGTAATGCTCCTCCTCCATAGCCATCAATTTCGGCTGCACCATCAAAATAGGCCCAAGGAAATTTTTTATCAATGACTTCCGGTACAATAACCCTTTCTGCCTTTGAGTGTGTCTCTTCAGGGATGGAGTGATAGAGGGCTAATATGGAGTTTTGAATGGTGTTCCTAGGATTCGGTGCACTTTGGAATATGCTATGGTTCCGAGATAACCAAATACCCTAGGTAATCAAGAGTGGCATATTGTGAGCCTTACTCGAGGTAGCGGCATGCCACCATTTTAGCCAAGCTAGTAAGATGGTATCCCCTTGCCATAATAAATTAATACCCAGGTCCTTTGTGATCTGAGTCCACATCTGTTGTGTCACATGGAAGTTGAGGAAGAGGTGGAGTATGTCTTATGCTTGTGCTTTGCAAAGTGCGCATCGAGAGGGATCGTAAATGGATCTCTTAGCCACATTGTCCTTAGTAGGTGCACAATTAGTAAGGATACACCACATAAAGGGACAGATTTTACGGGGGGGCTTAAGTTTCCAAAGTGGTTTCCACCACCATCCCAATTCCGGAGTTAGTTGAGCCAGAGTGAGTGCAACATAGCCATATTTAGGTGTGTAGTAACCTTTGGGAGCAGTGGCTCAGATCAATTCATCATTAGTGTCAGTGATCCTGATATGGGATATATTTATAAGTGCCCTAATATACCTGTTCCATATCCCCCACCATCGCTCTGGGATGTTGAGATCCATTGTTGATTTCCACTCTTGAGTGGTCCAATCAAAATTTTCATTGTCTGCTACTTGGCTAGGTCTTGATATCCCTCCTTCACTAAGGAATAATCTGATGTCCTGAGGAATTAGATGCCCCTTGCCACAACCAAGCCATGGGTCCTGGCCTAAACAAACTTGTGTGTCTGCTCCTATCTGCTAAGCAAGCCCCTATTTAATGAGAGCTAATGAATTTATGATGGCTCGCCACATAACAAATGAGAAAGTATGGGGACAATGTGTACTTTTGATCCAATCGAGTGTAGGGGTAGGAGCAATGTACCCCTACCCATCTTGGCAGCCAAAGTTTTTGCAATCCTTTTCTCATTTGTTATTAAAGCTTACATATTAAAATATGTGATTTATAACCCACATTAATTTTTTTTTGTTATTATTGTTTTTTCAATGTTATATATCAACTTCATAGTATAATCCATATTAATTATTTTTTGTTATTAATATTTTTCAAATGTTATGTATCAACTCCATATTAATAATGGAATAAATTTTAGATCTCCTTCACAATGGAAAGTTAAAATATAAGAAAAAACTTAATTTAAATTATTTTATTTTGGTCTACATAAATTAATATAAAATTATGTTTTTTCATATGAAAATTGAAATATCTTATTTATGACTCAAATATTATTTTGATATTAATATATTTTTGTTTGAAATATTACATATAAATTAAATATAGAGTAAATTACATAACATGTAATGTCAATAATATTATTTTTACATGTCATCTATCAACTTCATATTAACTCTCTCATACTAAAAGGTAATTTTTTTTTTTCAACTAGTTCATCTCTCTATATAAAGATATAAAATTAAGATGGAAATTAAAAATTTTATTTATGAATAATATTGATTTTTTTGTTATTTCTATTTTTTAATTTGTTAATTTAAATATTATTTTTTATTAATTTTAAATACAACATTTCTCTGATACTAAACTATAGAACTCTCATCATAACAATAAACATATAATTAAAAATAAAAATGTTTTGTATTTAAAAAATGTAATATATATATATATATATATAATTTCAAAACTTCATATTTAAATTTAGGTAACAAACATATAAAACCTATTACTTATATATATATATATATATATATATATATATATATATATATATATATATATATATATATATATATATATATATATATATATATATATATATAATTAATTAATGCTATCCATATCACATTAAAAAATTAAACCAATTTTTTTTTTAACATTTAGTTACATATTTACATAACTATATATTATCATAATTGTAATAAAATTAAAAATAAGGATATTTGTTGTCAAAGTTATCTATGCTATAAATAGTATCATAAAGTATTAAAAAATATTTATTTTAATTCTAAATTTACTAAATATTGAAAGGAATAAAATCTTTAGAAGTATAAATCATTTTTTCAATTTTAAATTTACATCTTAAATATTTATATCTAAGGTGTTTTGATGATGGGTTTGGTTGGGCATATTGGACCAATAAGATCTTTGTATTTTCGTCCTCCTCTCTCCAAATAAAAATTGACATGTGGCATTGCAACCGTCATCGAATTAGTTGGGAAATGTGTTGTCTTTTAAAGTTTTCTAATTATCATCCTTAATGAAAAAATAAAGATTCTAATCTCTAAATTTTGAGATATTTTCATTTTTCATTTTTTTTTAAATTAATTTATCATGAAATTAAGTTTTATTGGGTTTTGAAAAATAATCTATAAAAATATTAAAATATTAATTTTTTTTTATATATTTAAATGTTTTAAAATCAATTTATAATAAAAATTTAATATTTATTATACAAAATTTTAATATATATTATTAATATATAAGAATTTTTGACACTTGGCACTGCAACCATCATGAAATTTGTTGGGAAGTGCAATTTAAATTTTTCTAAATCTCATCCTAGATCGAAAAAAGAAAAAATTTAATCTATAAATTCTGAGATATTTTGATTTTTCATTGGTTTTTAAGTTATTTTATTATAAAATTAAGTTTTATTGAGTTTTAAAAAATAAATCTATAAAAATATTATATGATAATTTATTTATTTTATATTTAAATGTTCTAAAATTAATTTATAACAAAAAAATTAATATTTATTATACAAAATTTAATATATATTATTAATATATAAGTAGTTTTTATTCTTTATTCTGATTATATAGTAAAAGAGGGAACAAAAATATTTATGCAAAGATCTTATGAAGCTTCAGCAAGAGTGTAAGGAAATATTTAATTTTTATATATTAATCATGGAGCAATGTCGCTTTTGTGTCGCTTCTTTAATCAATCTATGGATTGGATGTGTTTGTAATCTATCAAAGCTTTGGCCAAAATCAATGTCATTGGTGTTGCTTTTACCCCAAAATGTGATCCAAGTGGCTCCAAAAATTTTCAATGATCCAAGTTGCTCTAGAAACGATCAAATTTTTTAAGTTCCTAAATCTCAGCAATATTGGCATCAAGTTGAAGAGCTCGTCATTACTATTCTGGTGGCACACACAACACTCAAATCCGAGTCCATATGACCAACTTATTATCCTCAAAAAATGTTTAATGATCCAAGTTGCTCTAGAAAGGCTCAAATTATTTAAGTCCCTAAATCTCAGCAATATTGGCATCAAGTTGAAGAGCTCGTCATTACTATTCTGGTGGCACATACGACACTCAAATCAGAGTCAATATGACCAACTTATTATCCTTAGAAGTTTGAAAGTTACATCAAGATGTGGGACCCCCTTCACTCATATGGCATAAAAAAGGTCAATAAGTCATTGACACATGGTGTTCCAACACTTACCCTGCACAAAAAGACAAAATAATATATTAAAATATATATTTAATGACCAATATAATAAAATAAAATAAAAAATTGGTTATTATATAATATGGTTATAACAAGTGCTACTGAGTAGCTACCATAGGGAATTCACTCAATGAACCTCTGACCTATCGCGTGCGTTCGTGGCATATTAAACAATACCCTTAATTTGACTACATATTGGAAAATACCCCTAAAAATCACATTATTTAACCCCCTACCAATACGAACCCAATACACCTTCCTAATTCAAAAAACCCCTACTTCCACTAAATATTGTAGGTATCCATTTTTTCCTTAGCATTTTTTATACCCCTTTATAATTTTTCATTAACTTTGAGATCCATTTTTTATACCCGCCAATATAAAACCCCTTTACCCCCTATATATTCCCCAATATATTATTTCATTTTTTCCCCAATATATATCCCCCAATATGAACCCACGTAGTATGGTATTGCTCCCCGAGTGAAGCCCCTGTGGTAGCTACTACCTCCATTTCATGTAAATGTAGAAATGTTGCAATTTGAGTTTGAGCGTGTATATGAGGATTTGCTTTTGTAATAAAGTATAGTTAAATTAAACTAGAAATATTGGATTAGTGTTAACCAAGTTATGCTAATTTTTCTTTATGTCTAAAAAAACATAAAATATAACTTAATTTAATAATTTAAAAAAAATAATAATAATTAAAATATAAATATGTTTAATCACACTACTAATTTTTTAATTGAATTATTATAAATTTTCATTATGTAAAAACCAAAAAAAATGATTCGTTAATAATATGTGAAAATATAAAAAATTTAAATATATTAATAATTTAAAAATAAATATTAATGAAAAATATAAATATCTTAAAAAGAAATGCGAATTAAACAATTCAAAAAATAAAAATAAAAGAATTTCCCAAAGTAATTTTACCTTGGATATAAATATTTGACTTGCTTAATACAATTTCAGCCTGTCGATAATAAATGAACATATTCTAATTTAGACAATAAATATTTTCACCTTGTTCTGAGGATGAACCACATTAGTTGGTTGCAAAAGTCGATCTAATCCTAATGATATGATTAATCTTAAAAACATTTTATTTACATTATAGATCACAAAAATCTTAGATCTAACATTTTCAAACATGTTAAAAGTTATATACAATATAAATTGCCATTTGTAAATAATGCACGCATGACTTGTAGAACAAGTAAGTATTGTATACAATCATATTGTAACACTTATACCATTATACTGTCGGTGGCATCGATGTTATGATAGAGAACTCTTACAAAGGAATAACATTGGTTAATGTATTACAAAATTTCAAGTTTTCTCCCATTGTTTGTCAAAGTTGCTTCGTTATTTCTTATAAATCTTTCATTGAACGTAGGGTTCAAGGGAAGTATAAATACTGGCTCGAGATTTGAAGACGATGTGACATTTGTTGGTAGATATACTTACAATGTGGAAGGCAAAATATACCCCAACGAAATGTCATATGATATATGTACGTTGGTTTTAATGGTTATGATGTAGTAACAGAGGCTACAGACGTTATGTTCCTAGGTTTTCTTTGTGTGTCGTTGTTTTTTTATTGTAAGGTTTGGGGACGTGTTATTATGGGTTCCGTAAGACAGCACCTTAACAGGAAATTCTAAGGATTCCTTCCAGAAGATGATGATGAATAGACAATAGAACCAGTCGCATTAAATCGCAAGGTGTGGGGACGGGATAGATTAATATTTTTGTATGTTGCAAGGTGTGGGAAATAAAAAATTAATTATATCCACCAATAAAAAGTAATTAAAGTTAAATTATATATATTCAAAAATAAATTAATATCAAATCAGTTACAAACATGGTGCATTATACCTACGCGGCAGGTATAATAAATAACTATAATCTACCAAACAAATTGTATTAAAATGACCCATAAAAATCATAATCTTTTAAAAAACCACTGTATTGAAAGTTTGATGGAAAAAAAGAGACATGTTGGCATATGCTATGGGTTGAAGCAATATTAACCTGGCATGTCGAAAAAGAAAAAAATACTTATTAAATAATAACAAAATAGTTATTATTTAAATACCATACAAATCAGGCTAAATAAAATTTATATATGCCAAAACTGTATGATAAATCGAGCCCAAACGAAATGGTTGGTATACAGAACAAAAATATAAATAAGCCATATTAAATGGCGGGTGCACGGATGGATTAAAATTAGAACCATGTAATATATGGTTTAACCATATATGATGGTGGTCAACACCAAACAGTGAAGTGTGAGTTAAGTGTGAACGGATCAATATTAATGCGGTGGATGTACATCGATAAGACGGGTTAAGCGGCTTTGAACCCACAAACCAGCGATGGAATTTGACAGTTAAATTATTCGTGATTGAGTGATTTTCTCGTCAAATACACTCAAAAATTTTGTCAAATCTTTGTTGAAGCTCTGAAAAATGGGTGGAAAGGTGTGAAAACCATTAATTTTACAAGTGAGTTCCGTTTTGAAATTCCAACCATGCCCATCAATACTTCCTTGCCAACATTTTTACAACTGCTTGCCAGCCACGGTGTTAGGTGGGCAAGCTTTGATAACTTTGTTGGAGATTTTATTTGCGCGTGGGAACAAGACCGGCAGGCCATGAGCGGAACTCTGCAATGCACTGTGAGTGGAGTGAATCTGGAGCGGAGCTGAGCGAACCATGCATTTGTGGAACCTTGACAAGTAATGGAACCATGATATGGAATTCTTTCGCAGGAATCTAAAAGATTCTTTGGAAGCTGATTTTTTACAGTGACAGAAGTATATCAAGTTTATATTCTTTTTTCTCATAATTTTTCAAGGAGTTTGATGGCGAGATCGGTTTCCCCATCTCGAGCATCGGATCTTCAAAGCAAATTGTAGAGAGGAATCTTTTGGGGACATCATGAAGAATCTAAAAGATTCCCTAAGGGTCGAATTTTGATTGCTTCAAAACCAAGCCAAGTTTATACTACTATTTTACTCTGCCACAAGGAGCATAGTGGTGAAGTCAGATTTGTTATCCGAGCAGAAAAAAATTCCACATAACCAATGAGAAGGAATCTTTGAGAATCTTCAATATTCCTAAGGGTCTCAAAATTTGACTGCATCATAATTTGAACAAGTTTATAGTTGATTTTAACCCACTCGCCTCTAGGAATTCATGGAAAAGGGGTACACCCATTTGCATCTGAGCTTTTTATTTTTTCACCCTATATTCAAAAAGTGAACGTATATGATGCGCTTATGTCATGTTTTTCTTCTCGATTTAGTTGGGATGATATTTGTCTTGTTGAGATCCCTCGACACATTATGTTGAGGGATTTTTCTTTCACATTATGTGAGATTTCATTAGCTTCTGTCATGCTAAAGGAAAACCCATTTGAGGGAGAGTTCCCGTAGGGAGAATGTCTCGTGAGAGACACGTCACTCAAGTTGAGGGAATTTCTCCTTGTAATGACAAAAAGAACATGCCATGTGCATCATCATCATTAACAGCAAATTAATGAAGAGGCCTCCACTCTCTTGAAACTCGGGCCCGTGAGATTATCCACACTGTAGAACTCCATTATCAATGTATTATGTTCTTGATTTGTTAATCGTCATTATGTTTCATTTTCTTTTTAAACATGCACATGTTGTTGTTTTATGATCTTTTAAATTTAATTCTTCTAACAAACATAGAAGTAAAAGGTCTTGGTTAATTTTCTAGTCAAGAGATTCGGATCAATTTTTGTATCAAAGTGGTATTCTCACTGATGTGAATCATGGTGAAGGATTGAACGTAACAACAAGAAATAAAATGGAGGAAATATATTTTTTTTGTAATCATTGCAATAGAGGCTTTCCATATCAAAGAGCCACATGTTGGAGGCTCCATCCAAAACATCATCTTAAGGACAAAGCGCCTATGCAGAAACTAGTTAGTGAAGATGCTCTACAAGCACATTCGCCATGTATTTGTTGGTGCACTTTGTTGAGTAAGAGGTGGTTTTTCTAGATGTGGTAGTCTTTTGTCATGGCCATATTTTTTAAAACATGTGTTGCAATTAAAAAATGTAAAAGAGAAGATGAGTTTTCCATCACTTGTTAAAACAATGTTGATGTTTTTGTCCTTGTATTGATAGATGGGATAATGTTTCTATTCTGATGTACATTTCTGACCACGAGTGTGTGTTATAAATCTTTGCAAAGTATGGGGATGCTTGGGTCATAGTTATTCATGTAATTGAGCATGTAATTTGCATATATGTACTATAGGGTTTGCAGAGGGAACAAGGTTGAAGGAGAAGGAAGTGTGACTTGTCGTAGATACTTGTGGTGTAGATGATGTGACAACAATGGGCAAGAATGTTATGTTCATGCTTTTTGAAGACCAAAAAGCTCCTCAAAGGTGGGAGGAATGATACAGTGTCTCCCAAAAACGCTCAATGATCCAAGTTGCTCTAGAAAGGTTCAAATTTTTTGAATTGCCTAAATATCAAGAATATTGACATCAAGTTGAAGAGCTCATCGTTACAATTATGGTGGCATAGACGACACTCAAATCCGAGTCCATATAACTAACTTATTATCGTCATTAGTTTGCAAGTTACATTAGGATATGGGACTCCGCTTCACTCTTATGGCATAAAAAAATGGCTAATGAACCCATTGACACATGACGTGCCAACATTATATATATATATATATATATATATATATATATATAAATTAAAACAAAAATTGGTTATTATATAATATGTTATAATAAATAACCACAATCTACCAAAACAAATTGTATTAAAACAAGGCTACAAGGTAGCGACTACTCCGCCTAGTTTAAATATAGTAATGTCGCAATGTGATGTTGGAAAATGTCTATGGATAGCTATTACGGCTATTACATGCCGCTTTACTGTAATTATAGAGATGTTGCAAATTTTGAATTTGAGGATGTTTATGAAGATTTGTTTTGTAATAAATTATAGTTAAATTAAATTAGAAATAATTGTTGCAATTTGAGTTTAGTATTAAATTTGTCTCTAGTTTAGTTTAAATATAGCTAAACTAAAGTAAAAAATAAGAATTTATGTTAGTATTAAGGTTTAGAATCTAATCCATTTAGGTTTTTTACTAATATTTTGTTAATCCAATTCCACCCAACTACAATAACAATGCCATATTGTCTACCAACCGAAAACTTTTACATTTTCCTAAAGTATATATATGAATATGAAAATTTATAATGCTAAAAATAAAATATTATTATATGTCACGCACTGTAATTATACTAAAATGTTGCAATTTGAGTTTGAGCATGTTTAATGAAGATTTTCTTTGTAATAAAGTATAGTTAAATTAAATTAGAAATAAATGTTGCAATTTGTGTTTGAGCATGTCTATATGGATTGCTTTGTAATAAAGCTGTTGCTTAATTTAGTTTAAATATAATTAAATCAAAAACAAAATTGTAAAAAATTATGCGCTATACGTAGTAGTTTAAATCTATCTAAATTATAGTAAAACAACTTTTTGTGTTGATGATAGTAACCAGTTGATAATTACATAGGATGACCCATGAGCATATGCATTTGATGTGTGATTAGATCTCTACATATGCTTAGCTTATTTTTATGCATTAATATGAGTAATGATCAAAAGCAGCATCACTACTCATCGCTAATGTAAATATAGAAATGTTGCAATTTGAGTTTCAACATGTTTATGAGGATTTTCTTTCTAATAAAGTTGATGCTTAGTTTAGTTTAAATATAATTAAATTAAAAGTAAAAATTAAGAATTTATGTTCGTGTTAAGGTTTACAATCTCATTAATTTAGGTTTTTTTAGTAAAATGGTAAATTGAGGTATTTTGTTAATCCATTAAATTATATGACATGATATATAGCAATTAAAAATTGTTTAATATTTTGTATAATTATATATTTGATATATTTAATGTATATTCCAAAATTTAATAATGTACTTTAGTTAACCAAATTGAGTTTTTTAGATATTGGATAGATTTAATATTCTACTCATTAGGAAATGTGGTTTTTTAATTACATTTTTCAATTTCTAATGTTTTTTTTATATAAATATAATTATATGATATAGTATATAATATTAAAATTGTTTAGTATTTTGTATAGTTATATATTTGATATATTCATGATATATTCTAAAATTCTAATAATATAATTTAGTTAACTAATTTGATTTTTTTTAGATATTGGATAGATTTGATATTCTATTCATTAGGGATGTGTTTTTTTTAATAATTATATTTTTCAATTTTTTTATTGTTTTTTTATATAATATAGTTAGACTTGTTTTATAATACAATTAGATATAGCTAAATTAAAGTAAACTTATAAAATTGAATTTAGTGTTGTGATTTTAGCTATTAACTTAAAGAGAAATAATATGGCCATCCATCTACATATTAGATATTTTATAAACATTACTAATCGATATCAATTTATATATAAACTGTGATATTTAAAATAAAAATAAAAATAACTAATTTTAAGGAGCTAAATACATTCATATATATAAAAAAATTTATATTTATCAAAAATAAATTATTTTAAAATATTAAAATAATAAAAAAATTTGTACACGTGTTTTTCTTAGAAGTGTTTACCTTGGGTTATTTGCTTTCCTTGCACTCCATAAAGTGCAAGTACGAGCTTTTAGGAACGACATCTTTATCAATACATTTATTAATATCCATGGTGGATTTGATACAAATAGGTAGGGGATAAGACCTGGTTTAAATTAGAAAGAATGATTAAAAAGAAATTATTTAAAAATAGATAAACCATCAAGGTAAATTAAGCTACTAACCAAATAGAAAAGTAATAAAAAACAATACAAGTAATAATTATAAAATCTTGAGATATTTAACTAGATTTGTGCATGATCCAATTTGATGGAGAGAAAACTACCGAGAAGCACTAAAAAATACAATATACGAAAATTATAAAATCCTAACATATCTAATTCGATCGTAGTTAATTATATTGAAAGGATCAAATATGATGGAGGTAAATTACTTGTGAGCCCGAATTGAAGATTTGGCCCATCGTGAGTTTGTAAGTTCATGTATATATATTATGAAGGAATTTGTCTCTGAGTAGGTTTGTTTCGGATTGGTTTAAACTGCTTGACTTTCTTCGAAATTCAATAAGAAATTCGATATGTGTAAGAGAAATTGATGTAGGGGACAGTGGGCTTCAGAAATACTTTGTATTTTCTTAAGCCTAGAGAGGTCTCGTGTTTTTTAAGTTCTCTTGTAATTATTAGTGTTTTGAATAAATTAGTAGGAATTGCAAATCCTTTCTTAAACTCTAGAGAACATGAGGAATTTGGTTAAGTTAGAATTTGAAATAGACAACCAAAGTAGTGAGTAGATTTAGGACTCAGCTTCAATAGTTTCGCTTGAAGTCTAAAATTAGGAACTAGAGAATATCAAGAGGTTTTGTTGGTCAAAAGAAGTCAACTCGAGTCATTTGTGTTTGTATAAATGTAAACACTCAGAGAGTAGAATGCAAGCAAGATAGAGCTAGAGGACCGATTCAGAGGCTGTAGTAGGTTGTAGAAGGCCACGTATTCTGAAGATCTGGTCGAAAGACTATAATTCCGCATGTAAAGCCATGTATATATGTGAAAGGAATTGTTTCAAAGTAGTCAATTGATTTAACTCTATGTGGTAAGCTTGAGTTTCAATGAGAGCTTGTATGAACAATGCGTGCCAAACCCCTCTCGTCTTAAGGGTAAATGCCTATGTTGTGATTCATGAGCAATCCCGACTATGATGAGGGATTGATGTTGAATTACATCTCGTGTCAATTAATTGAACTAGGTATGTGTGACTCGTGTTAGTGGGTGTAATTAGAAACTCGTGTGATATATATGCTTTTTTATTTAATTTTGCATGAAGAATAAGCGAAGGTTTCTATAGACAAGGGTGAATTTCGGTGTTATTGGCCAAAGAAGTATATAATAATTCACATTGTAGGGTTTTATTTTACTAATAGAGAGATAAATAAATATGATGATAGAATAATAATTCACATTGTAGGGTTTTATTTTATTAATAGAGAGAAGATAAATAGTGTGTTAAGAATAACACATAGATGACCCATTAAAACAGAAAAGGTAAATTGTGGCTTCAACAATAAACCATGGTTAAATACAAAATGCTTTTAACAATTTTAATATAAAATAATTGCAGGATCTACAAGCTACATCCCTAGAGATGTATTTCTTTTGCATGCATTTTCATTTCAATAATCGTTATAAGAAAGTGAAAGATGCCACAATTTCAGTCCTTGGATAAGATAATATGTAACACGGTTTTTTTTTTTTAAATTTGAAGCCAGAGCACATGGAGATAGTCTTCATAAGTCAAGACATTTTGTAGCTTGTTAAATAGTACAACGTATGGTTGAAGAGGGTTCGATTTCCTTCAAGTTCCTGAGTTGTATGCTATTGAAGGGTTTAATTTGTTAATCTCAGTGTGAAGGGCGAATTCATCCCTTGAACTCTATTTGATTTATACATGTTCAATAAACTCTGTATGTAGAACATTCAGATCCTTTTGAGATTCTTTTAATATTGATTAAATTTGTATCGGCATTGCTGAATAGAACCAGGGAGAATGCCGATCATGTTTATCGATATTGAATTGCATGGGAGCCCGAGCAGAGATCATTGACCATTGAAGATTGAACGCGGTTGATTTGTGCAAACTGTTGAATTAGTGTGAATTGGGATTATGAACGAAGCTATTGGCGTTGAAGGCGAATCGTTGAACCAGAAGTAAAGGAATGCGAAACCACAAAACTAATTGAAACCTTGAGTAGAAGGTAAATAGTAACGGCGGTTTTGAAAACAAAAACAGCCAGTATCACATGGCTATCCAACTGGTAAGTGGATTTTCCTTTTTGAACGCGATCTGGGTCTTCAATTGACATGTGGCGCAGGGTGGTATTTGAATACCATCCTCATCACGTGATTTTTAATAATTAACCCACGGGCATCAAAATCGCGCGAAACTTCATTCTGTCCATCGGATAATTGATCTGAACGCGACGCTCCACCTGACGTCAGATGCGTGAGGTTTTTAATACATGGGCTCGAATGTTGTGGGTTACATTTATATGGTGGCCATTCATATATGGTGACATTTTAATGAATATGCGAAGGCAACGACGTTGAATCATGGTTGTAGCGGAAGTTTAATAAGTTCAACGCATTAAGACTTGGGTAATAACTATAAAAGAATTGAAACATCGGCCTTAATACTTAACCCCATATTCTGAACGAGTTTCGAAGAAGAGTTGAGCTCTTTTCTAACACTAATTAAGGTTGAGGTATATATAATTTAAATCTCACAACTAAGGGCACATTAATATGCCAGTACCATGATAGCTACAGTTTGGTACAACCCGAATACAAGGCATTAAATAAAATTGGAAAGAGTGCAACCATAGTTTAATGGATAATTGAGGTTTACTAGTAAACAAACTCATTAAGTTAAATCAGTGCTAATTTAACGTGTAAACCGAAACATTACATCTATGGTTAACAAATTAGAGATTGGAGGAATCATTTAGAAATGTAATAGTTAAGGTACTGTGTAATTTTATTTTTTTTTCCATATGTTACATTAAGAAATTTGGTTTCTACAGGTCTTGGTCTTAGGTCAAAACTGTGTACACCTATGAGCTGTTCCCCACACATTTTCTTCAATTAAAACAAAAACAAAACCATAGCCATGTTCATCATATGATGAACACTCTTCTAAATTAGTGCTCTCTCGATTACAATCAGTAACAGTGGTTGGTATTGGCAGAACCTTTCAGATTATTCCAAATTAGCATATCCATCCATTTGGGAATTAATTATGACTATCGATGCATTCAGGAATGCTCTCCATCGACGGTTTCCATCCACTGCGACTGTTGCCTATATGCGCTACAATTTCACGTTTTTCTTTATAGGGATTATACACAACAGTACTATGATCACATTATTATTCATTCAGTCGTGTATTTCTGATGACACAACAACATAACCCTATATATTGAAGTTTTGTACAGCTTTAGGTCAAGGTGTCATTCAACGTTGAAACTGGTAATTGAAAATTGAAATGCAACATCTACGTTTTAATTATTTGGTCTAACGTCGCCGACTTGTAATGTGGACTCTGTAAACGTAACATAAGGCAATGAACCAGTTCAGGCGTTGTTGGAATGAAATCGATGGGTGCCGCTACGGTGAAACCACGGAAGCATATTCGAAAGGTGAACCTAACCTCAAGAACTCATGAACTGCGTGAACAAGAACTATAGAGCTTTGGAAAACCGGCAATCGTTGTGCTTTGTAAAGTGGTAAACATATTTTATGAAAAAAAACACGATTCCATTAGATGGAGGACGCATGGCGCAAAGTGGTATTGTAAAATCACTTACATGACGATTAACGCACATGCACTTTAGTTGCGTGATAATCGTTGGATATGGGTAAGTTTCGGAGTTGGAACGCGATAAAATTTGGACCGTTGGATCCATTATGCTATTAGTCGAGGTGAGTTAATTGTGGGCCCAGTGTTATATGCAGAGATTTCATTTAAATATAGGGGGTGGTTTAATGTTAATGAGCCGGAGGTTAATGACCAAAAGAATTAATTGAATGAGCGCATATAGGTTACCAAAAAGGTTTAATGCGTAGTTACTTTGTCCATGGTGAGTGAATGTCATAATGTTGTTTCGCATTCTGAATACAAGTTATCATCCATACATACCATTATAATTGATTGTGTTAGAGTTATATAGATGTGGAGATTTGCATAGGATGGTATTCCCGTGTAATCCATGAAGGTATAATGTATAAAGCATGTGATGCATGAGAAAACTAGCCATGGTAAATTAGTAAACGGTATTATTTTATATAAAAAATATACAATTTAAATTTTCCTACTTACAAATAATCAAAAGCCAAACTACTAATTAAAATATTTAATTACTGCAAGACTGCTAATTTAGGAAAATAAAGTTGGATCATACGAATGATGCCATGCCTTATAAAAGATATATATCATTCAGATGCCAAATAGAATAAGAACGATCGCATGCCTTAGGCAAAGATACATACTATACAGCAGGGAAACAAATTAAAAAGAACTAAAACCAGATGTCTGCAATCATATTAATAATAGCATGTTTTTACAAGATCATGTAGAAGTCAAATTAAAAGGCAAGTGTACATCAATGGTTAGTTGGAATGGATTTAAGAGTTATTGGAGTGGATTTAAGAGTTAAGAGTATGTGCTTTTTTCTTTGAAATTTATAGATTAAAACAAAATAAAAAATGTATAAATTAAAACAAAAACAAAAAAATGTATATTTAGATCTTTTTATAGGTTAATTAAATCCATCTTAAAAAGAAAAAGGATAAAATTACATCACTCTTAAAAATAAAAGGGATAAAATTAGATCACTCTGAAAGAAAAAAGCGAGAAAAGCCATAAAAATGAGTTTAAAAAAAACAAAAAAGTCTCAAATTTTGATATTTGACTTCATCATAACTTTAATTAAATTATTATTGTATTGGGATTTATAAGATATGTATTAGGTCGCTTTCATCAATCTGATGCTTAAGAAATGTACTGAGGCTTTTATAAACCTGGATTAAGCCAATTTCATGACAGATGGAGTTCAAAAGAAAAAGTCAAAAGCTTTCCATCACAGAAAAATATCGTATGGATTACCTGGCTGAATCTGAGATGGTGTTCTTCCCCAGCTAACTGCAACATGTCGCTAACAAAGACAACCATGCCACCAGTGGGACCCGATATCGGGCAATCGACAAGGTCGATGGCATGTTTTATGACCGTCGAATTCCATTAGATGGAGGACGCGTGGCGCAAAGTGGTATTGTAAAACCACTTACATCGCGCAAATTCTGACGATTAACGCCCATGCACTTTAGTTGCGCGATAATCGTTGGATATGGGTAAGTTTCCGAGTTAGAACGCGATAAACTTTGGACCGTTGGATCCATTCTGCTATTAGTCGAGGTGAGTTAATTGAACCTCCACGTTACCAAGATTGCCAGGTTGGAAAGTGGATTAATATAGTTTTGAATGCGCCAAGGTACGAATCATGAGGTTATTACACGATGGTAAATTGCGTATGAAGAAGTACGAGTAAAATGATTGCATTTAAGTAATCGTAAGGATACAGACTTCAAATGAGTGTTGTCACATAGATTAGGTAAATGAATGTTGATTCCGTTGTTCTTCCGTACAATTTCCCCGCACAAATATCTACGAAATCAAGAATACGATTCAATTTTTCAGACCACAACGTCAGTAAAACAAAAGAAAAATAATAAATAAATAAACAAGAAGAATCTTATAGTTGAAATTGGGTGGCAAAAATTTCAAAAAATTTAAAAACATATGTCTAATCAAGGTGAATTAATGTCACAACTGTGAAAAACGTGATGCGTAGTATCCTGCTGAAGAAATAGTACAATAACCCATAAAAATCATAGCTCTTTAAAAACCAACGTATTGAAAGATCGTCGGAAAACACTATCAATAAGGCATGTTGACATATGTTATGGGTTGAAGCCATATTAGCA